>CM076075.1:29680937-29933437 GCA_038088235.1 Zacco platypus
AGATCTTTATGTCTGTCTTTCTTCAGTCAAAAAGAAATGAAGGTTTTCAAGGAAAACTTTCCAGTATTTTTCTCCATATAGTGGACTTCAATGGGGTTCAACAGGTTGAAGGTCCAAATGTCAGTTTCAGTGCAGAAAATGTCTGATGGTTTCTCTAGATCAGACTCTTATTCCTCGTCTGGGATCATGTAGAGTCTTTGAAGCTGCACTGAAACTGACATTTGGACCCGTTGAACCCCAGTGAAGTCCACTATATGGAGAAAAATCCTGGAATGTTTTCCTTGAAAACTTAACTTCTTTTCCACTGAAGAAAGAAAGACATAAACATCTTGGATGACATGGGAGTGATTAAAGTGGAAGAATGGCGGGTGGGATTGGAATCTGGCACCTGGGTGACTGAGAAGACCCTCTGAGCCAGTGCTAATGTAGATGCTGACCCGTACCAGTTCAACACCAATTTTCACCCAAAAGAGGGAATTCTGTCATCATTTACTCTCCCTCATGTCGTTCCAAAGCTGTCTGACTTATAACTGGTCGTTCTTTACTGTGTAATTATGATAACCGGAGCTTTTAAGCTTCAAAAGTGATCATAAAGTGGTCCAATTTGATGGCAAAGAGCAAGCAGTATATTATAAAAAAAAATTATTTCTAATTTTTTTGGATTTGGAGCAACATAAGGTTGGTAAACGATGTTTTTGGGAGAACTGTCTGTTTAAGGTCTGCTGTGGTGTGCTTTCTCTCTCTCTCGCTCTCTCTCTCTTGCTTATGTAATCATACTCATAAATAGTATGAGATGGTAGACGAAACTCACTAATAGCAACAATAATCGTGTTCTCTTGCTTTTAAACCTTACTGGATGTTGAGAAAAGGTAAGCCGTCCACAGGATGTGTTTGTTGTCCTCATGACGGCTGAATGTGAATCCACCTGGTTTGGTGTGACCTTTGACTCTTCTCTTCATTGGTTGTTTCTGTACCTATGTATGCTCTCCCCATGGTACTGTAACCCACTTCCTGTGAATGTGAACGGATGTGAAGAAATCTTTGGAACTTTGTTTCTTTCTATCTTCATAACACTCTTTTTGTCTCTCTGTGTCGTCTTGTGAAAAAGGTGGAGCTCTTCAGTTGTATAATGTTGACATTCACCATCCAACATTGGGTCGATCGACTTTTCTGACCCCTCACAGCACTATTTATGAATACAAAGAAGTTGTTTTAACATTATGTTCTCTTTTGTTCCTCAATCTCCAGTCATCTCAGGGAGGGGGACACCGAACGCTGCTGTATGGCCATGCCATCCTCCTGAGACACTACCACTCTAGCATGGTGAGATACGCATGACGGCTCTTTGTCACAGTTTACTGATGTTTACTGTGATGACACTCACTTTAAGAATGTGCATGTGTTGCTCTGAATTGCAGTATCTCAGCTGCCTGACGACGTCCCGTTCACTCACAGACAAGCTGGCCTTTGATGTGGGCCTGCAGGAGGATTCTACAGGTAAAGTGAGGGACTCTTGAAATGGTCAGATGAAAACAGATTTCGATCCCCACTGTTGGTCAAGAGCAATGGGATGTTCTTATGTTGACTTCTAAGGGCTGTTGGCCAATCTGTTGGACACAGATTTGAATCTGTTCCTCTTCACTGTACTGTATTATTTTGCTAATTTAAAAAAGTCTACCAAATGAGTCTTTTTTTCTGGTTGCATTTTTTTTTCCTGAGCTGAACAATTACTACTACTACTACTACTACTACTTCTACTATTACTATTACTCTTGCTATTACTACTACTGTTGCTATTACTATTACTACTAGTAGTACTACTATTACTACTACTGCTGCTGCTATTACTACTATATCAGCTAATTACTACTACTACTACTATAACCTTTACTACTACTACTATAACTACTACTGTTGCTATTACTATTACTACTACTACTACTATAACCTTTACTACTACTACTATAACTACTACTGTTGCTATTACTATTACTACTAGTAGTACTACTACCATTACTACTGCTGCAATTACTACTATATCAGCTAATTACTACTACTACTACTACTACTATAGCCTTTACTACTACTACTACTACTATATCCTTTACTACTACTACTACTATAACTACTACTGTTGCTATTACTATTACTACTAGTAGTACTACTATTACTACTGCTGCTGCTATTACTACTGTATCAGCTAATTACTACTACTACTACTACTACTACTACTACTACTATAACCTTTACTACTACTACTACTACTACTACTACTATAACTACTACTGTTGCTATTACTATTACTACTGCTGCTGCTACTATTACTTCTACTATAACCTTTACTACTACTACTACTACTACTACTATAACTACTACTGTTGCTATTACTATTACTACTGCTGCTGATACTATTACTACTACTATAACCTTTACTACTACTACTACTACTACTACTACTACTACTACTACTACTACTGTTGCTATTACTATTACTGCTGCTGCTGCTGCTACTACTACTATTACTACTCTCACTACTACTACTACTACTGTTGCTATTACTACTTCTACTACAATTATTATTAGTATTACTACTATTACTACTATAACTATTACTGCTGCTGCTGCTACTACTACTACTACTACTACTATAACTACTACTACTACTACTATTGTAACTACTACTACTATATAATGATAATAATAATAATGATAGCAATAGTAATTATTTAAATAATTTTTTATCATAGCTACAAGCATAAATTACTAGATAATAATAACTAGATTGAAATGAGGCAAAATAATCTATAGTAAAATATTTGTATGCATTTGTTTGCATTATAGCAGTATTTGTAAAAATACGTATGTAAGAATTTTTACTACACAGATTCTTTGTGTCTCTGTTTGTTCAGGGGAAGCATGTTGGTGGACCATCCATCCTGCATCCAAACAGAGGTCAGAGGGTGAGAAGGTCAGAGTAGGAGACGACCTGATCCTGGTTAGCGTGTCATCAGAGAGATACCTGGTAAGATTTCTTCATCCGTAGTGATCTAATAGTAATATCAAACATAATTCTCTTTGCACTTGACAGCTGGTATCTGTGATATCTTTTGCAGCATCTGTCGTACGCCAGCGGGGATCTGATGGTAGACGCCTCCTTTATGCAGACCTTATGGAACATGAATCCAGTCTGCTCAGGATGTGAGCTGGCAGAGGGTACGTGTTCTGCAAAATACAGAGAATCTAATGTCTCAGTAATTTGTAAAGATAATTTCTAACTATAAATGGTATTTGTATTTGCCCTTTTCAGGATACTTAACCGGAGGTCATGTCTTAAGACTGTTTCATGGTCACATGGATGAGTGTCTGGCCATCTCAACACCCGATCAGGGAGAGGATCAGCGCAAGTAAGCATTACACTTAAGACACATAACGTTTGAAATGTGTTTGAAAGTATCTTATGCTCAAAAATACAGTAATATTGTAAAATATAACTAAAATATGTCTTCTGTGATGACAAAGCAGCAATTCCTCTAGTCTTCAGTGTCATTTCTTATAATATTTTTGTGGAAATCGTGATTTTTTTCAGGATTTTGTGACGAATATAACATTAATATATTAACATTAAAATAAACTTTGTCAATTTAATATGTCCTTCCTTACAAGTATTAATAAAAAAAAAATCTTAGACTCCACACTTTATATTAGTGCTGTTAAATCGATTAATAGCGATTAATCACACATATATATATATATATATATATATATATATTCCATGGACAATATTTGAACATATTGAGAAAAACACCTTTAAAGTTGTCCAAATGAAGTCCTTAGCAATGCATATCCACTCACAAAAATAAATTTTTCATATATATACAGTAGTAAATTTACAAAATGTCTTCATGGAACATGATCTTTACTTAATATCCTAATGATTTTTGGTGTAAAAGAAAAATCGTTAATTTTGAAACAATGTATTGCAAATTTACCCATGTGACTTATGACTGGTTTTGTGGTCCAGGGTATATATATATGTGTGTGTATATATATATATATATATATATATATATATATATATACACACACACACATATTCTTTTGTTACATGTGATTAATCGCGATTTGACAGCACTATTATATGTGTGTGTGTGTACCTCTGTAAATGACCTCTGCTTATGATTGGCAAACCCCTGCATACTGTGTATTTCATATAAATATATACATATATATAAATAATGATGATAATCTTAATGTGCTCATGATTGTAATCTCTCTAGGATTGCTCAATATGAAGGTGGGGCGGTATGTAGTCAGGCCCGTTCATTGTGGAGACTTGAGCCCCTGAGAATCGGGTGAGACAATCTCTCATCCCATAACTGTGATAATATATGTATTGGTTTATACTATTGGTAATTAATATGTGAGTAATTTCTCTGCAGTTGGAGCGGTAGCCACATGAAGTGGGGCCAGGCCTTCCGCGTGCGCCACATCACAACGGGTCGGTACCTGTGTCTGGACGAGGAGAAGGGTCTGATGGTTCTGGATCCAGAGAAAGCAAACACCAAACTGTCTGCCTTCTGTTTCCGTGCTTCAAAGGTCCGCTTGAACTTATCTAAATACAAATTCTCTATTTTGCCTGTGTAGTTGTTCAATCCTAATTGCATTTCTGTTCTCTCTCTATTTTTCGCTCCCACTACCCTCCGTTGCGCTTGTTCTCGGAGAACAGGAGAAAGTGGAGGGGGCTCAGAAGAAGCGAGATGTGGAAGGAATGGGTGTTCCTGAGATCAAGTATGGCGAGTCCATGTGTTTCATGCAGCATCACTCCACAGGGTTGTGGCTCACGTACGCTGCTTTAGATGCTAAAGCCGCTCGTCTGGGAACCATGAAGAGAAGGGTATGAAGCTCACTGAACCACTAGGATAATCGAGGATATTGTACGAATGTAACACAATTCTCTCATGAATCGATTTTTTTCTTTTTAACAGCAGATGAACTTCCTCTGATGAATTACTCAGCTTCCTTCCAATTCCTGGCACACACCACGTGAACCTTCTATAAAATAATCAAACAAAAGATTCGTAAAGATTCATGAATCAGTGTTTTGAAATCGGCCATCACTAGATGTTGTTGAAAAGTCGCTATTTTGTTTTTTTGGCGCACAAAAAGTATTCTCGTCACTTTATAACATTAAGGTTGAACCACTGTAGTCACATGACCTGTTTTAAATATATTTTAGTATCTTTCTGGACATCTGAAAGTGTTCATTATCTTTCTGTCAATAGAGACTCACTGAACCATCGGATTTCATCAAAAATATCTTCATTTGTGAAGATGAACGAAGATCTTACGGGTGTAGAACGACATGAGGGAGAGGAATTAATGACATAATTTTAATTTTTGGGTGAACATTCCCAAACTTAGCCAAACACACGGGCGCTCTTCAACGCTCATCTTCGTGAGCATTTGAGCATGTGGTTAAATACTAGCCTAGAGCGCCATCTGCTGTTAAAAACTAAGCTCAGAATCGCTTCGAGAGAGAATCGCGATGCATTCGGAAATGATCAGAATCGATTCACGAATCGTGATGCATTAAACCGCATGATACCAACTCATATGCCTGATGTCAACCTATTTTTTATGATCTTACATACAAACTAAATTTTTCTTTCTTTCTCTCAGGCCATATTACATCAAGAGGGTCATATGGATGATGCACTGACTTGCTCTCGCTCTCAAACAGAAGAGTCTCAGGCTGCTCGTATGATCTACAGCACTACGGGCCTTTTTACACAGTTCATCAAGTACGACTGTACATCATACACTATAACGTATAATGGTAACACTTAATTTTACAGTGTCATTGCTACATATGTTACATGTATTTACTGTAGTAATAACTAGAAATTATGCATAATTACATGCAATTAACCCTAAACCAAACCCTCATCTTAACCCTAATCCTATAGTAAGTACATGTAGTTAATTGTTATTACTCAGTACTTAAATGTATAATTACACTGTAATAAAAATAAAGTGTAACCCATATAACTCATTTATACTGTATGTCATACGGTAACACTGTATTTTCAGTTTTTGTTTTTGGCACATGAAGAAAAGAGCATACTGACTAAAATGGAAAAAAAATAAGCTATAATTATTTCTAATATGGGCCTATTCGGGCTGATAATTCCAGAAAATGTGTAGACAGGCGTCTTATATTCTCTCTCTTTTATGTCAGAGGTCTGGACTCTCTGAGTGGGAAAAACAAATCTCCCGGCCCAG
Source organism: Zacco platypus (assembly GCA_038088235.1). Taxonomy (NCBI): domain Eukaryota; kingdom Metazoa; phylum Chordata; class Actinopteri; order Cypriniformes; family Xenocyprididae; genus Zacco; species Zacco platypus. The sequence continues at coordinate 29,687,220 of CM076075.1, forward strand.
TGTCCCTGCCACTGGACGCAGTGATCCTGTCCCTGCAGGATCTGATCCATTACTTCCGGCCTCCGGAGGAAGAGCTGGAACACGAGGAGAAACAGACCAAGCTGCGCTCTCTACGCAACCGACAGAACCTCTTCCAAGAAGAGGTCTGTGTACAGTATGTGTGGGTTTGTGCCTGTCTGTCTGAAAATCAGCCCATTCATTCAATGTTTCTTTCGTGTCGCAGGGGATGATCACGATCGTGCTCGAGTGTATCGACCGCCTGAATGTCTACAATACTGCTGCTCACTTCTCGGAGTTTGCCGGAGAGGAAGCAGCCGAATCCTGGAAAGAGATTGTCAATCTGCTCTATGAGCTGCTTGGTGACTAAATATGAATTTAAATACAAATACTGTATATACGGGTGGTCAAAGTTAATGTTTTTTTGAAAGAAGTCTCTTATGCTCACCAAGGCTGTATTTATTTGATCAAAAATACAGTAATATTGTGAAATATTATCACAGTTTAAAATAAATGTTTTCTACTTTAATATATTTTAGAATATAATTTATATCCAGTGATCAAAGCTGTATTTTCAGCATCATTACTCCAGTCTTCAGAGTCACATGATCCTTCAGAAATCATTCTGATATGATGATTTGCTGAAAGAAGCTTTCTTCTTATTATCAGTAAATAATATTGATACTAATATTTGTTGCTTAATATTTTAAGCAACCCTAATAAGAATAATTATTAATAACTAACCAATAATAATTGAGAATAATAATTGTGCATCAAATTAGCATATTAGAAGGATCGTGTGACACTGAAAACTTTGTCATCACAGGAATAAATTACATAAAATAAAAAACAAATTTTAAACATATACATTTCACAATATTCCTGTTGTTACTGTATTTTTGATCAAGTAAATGCAGCCTTGGTAAACAGAAGAAACACGAAAAAAAGCTTAATTATTCCAAACCAGTAGTGTAAACATAAATAATTTAATAGCATAGATCTGAAAACGTGTCTCTGTTTTTGCAGCGTCTCTGATCAGAGGAAACCGTTCTAACTGTGCTCTGTTTTGCGATAACCTGGATTGGTTGGTCAGTAAACTGGATCGTCTGGAAGCTTCTTCGGGTATCTGCAACCTCTTCATCTAGCACACAGTCAACAAAAATGGCACAAAATACCAAATATCTTGCTCTTTATACGTCTTTCTCCATCGTCTCTAGGCATTCTAGAGGTGCTGTACTGTGTCTTGATTGAGAGTCCTGAAGTTCTGAACATCATTCAGGAGAATCACATCAAGTCAATCATTTCTCTCCTGGACAAACACGGTCGAAACCATAAGGTCTAACTGTAAACGTGATTTGGTCGAGTAACATATTGCAATTTACTACACATAGAAGATCTCACTCTCCTCTGCCTTTTTCTGGACAGGTTTTAGATGTATTACGCTCTCTGTGTGTGTGTAACGGTGTTGCTGTGAGGTCCAATCAAAACCTCATCACAGAAAACTTGCTTCCAGGCCGTGACCTCCTGTTGCAGACTAACATCGTTAACTATGTATCAAGGTAATATTTGTTGGTATAAAGGTTTATATTATTATGCTTTTAGTGTGTAATGTTGCTGTTAGAGCATGAAAGAGCACAAAGTCTCTCCAGCGGGAGTTATTCTCTATATCAGTGTCATTGTAATCTTGAATGAAAATGTCACTATTCCTATTATCCAAAATGTACTTTTATTGGTGTTTGAACACTGATGTGTGTCCACAGTGTGTGAGAACATCAGCCTATAATGGTAAAAGTCCACTCACTCATTTTTTTTATAAATCCCATAAATTAATAGCGGTCAAAAGCACTGATTCAGATTCCCCCCTTACAATGACGTCATTGTTGGGAGAAGCTCCGCCCACAGCCGGTGACGATCTGCGCTATTAGCATATACACATGAACACCGCTACTGACAGTTTCTGACATTTTCAATGCGTGAGATTGTCCTGTTTTGTTTCTGGAGCATGAGCTCTTGAAGCTCCGCCCTCTTATTGAAAGGGGCTCATTTGTATTTAAAGGGACACAAAAAAACTGTGCGTTTTTGCTCACGCAAAAAAATTGGCAATTTTAACATGCTAAAAAACACACACACTCTGATGGGGACATCAGAGATGTACTTTAGATGTTGTAAAAAGAGGCATAATAGGTCCCCTTTAAATAATTCCAAGGCATACGTAAAGAAAAGTGGTGTGTTGAAACTCACAGTTATGGTAAGGGGCGGGGCATTTCCCAAACACGCTCAAAGTGCTTGTCCAATCACAACACTGATTCAGCCGACCAATCGGAGCACATTGCACTTTTCTGAAGGAACTAAACAGTCACATCAATACACATCAATATTGCACATCAATATTACGTCATTTAGTATTTATTTAGTTTAATAACTGTATTTGCAGTATTGTAAGGGTAGGTTTAGGTTTAGGTATAGATGTTAATAAAACACAATATGGTAAGCAGCACATTTAATTTACTGTTATTTATCCTGAGATTTTGCCACACTTTCAGCCGTAGCCGTATCCCTTCTAGACACAACCAAGCGTTACTGACAGGCAGGGAAGAGAGGAGCTGCAACAGTGTCAAATATGTGAAAAATAATGTTTTTCAAACAGTCAGGCATGAAAATCTATTCTAGCAGATCCCAAAAACAAAATCAAGTCTTTGTAAAAGGGCATAATAGGTCCTTTTTAAAATAAATTGCACCTTTTTTTCATTTTCTGCAGGTTTTGTTCCTGAAGAAATTGAAAAGATTATAAACCATTTACTGCATAAATGTCACTTTCTCCTTGTAGCGTGAGGCCCAATATCTTTTTGGGGACGTGTGAAGGTTCCACGCAGTTTAAGAAGTGGTACTTCGAGATGATGGTGGACTATGTGGAGCCGTTTGTGACAGCCCAGGCTAGCCATCTGCGTGTTGGCTGGGCTCTGACTGAGGGCTTCAGTCCGTACCCAGGAGGAGGAGAGGGCTGGGGTGGCAACGGTGTGGGCGATGACCTCTACTCTTATGGCTTTGATGGCCTTCACCTGTGGTCAGGTAGATGTGCTGATCTTGTACATTCTAAATACAGCAGTGTGTGACAGTGTGTGAGTGCTTATGGTCCTCAAATCATAATTTTCTCTGTGTAGGTCACGTGGCACGTCAGGTGGCTTCGCCCAACCAGCACGCCCTGGCAGCAGATGACGTTGTGAGCTGCTGTCTGGATCTGAGCGTGCCCAGTATCTCCTTCCGTATTAATGGCCATCCAGTCCAGGGAATGTTTGAGAACTTCAACGTAGACGGACTCTTCTTTCCTGTCATTAGCTTCTCAGCTGGAGTGAAGTAATTAATGTTGTTATTTAGTTTTCTGAATTAGAAAATCTTTGTAGGTTTCAAAGTACGCTGATATTAAAATTCTGGCTTAAACCAATAATTATTTTAATTTGTGGATAATATATAAATGATATATTTAATGCACATTAAGTATATTTATAATTTTAGGGTTGCAACTGTAGTCCACTGAAGGTGAGATGAGATGAGAATGCAGTTTACTGGACTTGACTAGACTTTACCAGACTATATATATATATATATATATATATACTGTACAAGGACTAATGACATAACAAGACCCACCTGAAACTAATGAACACAAAAAAAACAATCAAAACATGACCACATGACAAGATCACATGAGGTGCAAGGGAATCACATGACATGACAGGAGACGTAACTGTGACAAATTACAAAATAAAAGACCAATCCAAAAACAGACGTGACAAGGGTCTATAAATATTAATGTTTATAATGTAATATAAACTGCAATTCAAAAGTATTTTATTTAAAAAAAATTAATACTTTTATTCAGCAAGGATGCATTAAATTGATCAAATCAAAAGTGACAAAAAATGTTACAAAAGCTTTCTATTTCAAATAAACGATGTTCTTCTGAACTTTCTATTCATCAAAGAACCCAGAAAAAAAAATGCATCACGGTTTTCACAAAAATATAATAGGAAATGTTTCTCGAGCAGCAAATTAGCATTTAGAATGATTTCTGAAAATTCATGTGACTCTGAAGACTGAAGTAATGATGCTGAAAATTAAAATCAGTAGTTTTAGTTTTAGAGACATGATTCATTCATACACTTTTAAAATGTTCTTCTCACTTGACGACCTGCATTTTCGTTCATTTCTCAGAGCTCGCTTCCTTTTGGGAGGTCGCCATGGGGATTTTAAGTTCTTGCCCCCTCCTGGTTACGCACCATGTTATGAAGCTCTTCTTCCCAAAGACAGAATGCGCATTGAGCCCATAAAGGAGTATAAACATGACTTTAACGGAGTCAGAAACCTGCTGGGCCCCACGCAGTCCCTCACGCACACTTCATTCACTCCCTGTCCCGTTGACACTGCCCAGGTAAGCTAAACTACCCATATGTTTTTTTCCCTGCTTGGCAGAAACACTTGAGCGGTTGATGTACGTGTTGTGTATGTCATTTGTAGATTGTGCTACCTCCTCATTTGGAGCGGATCAGAGAGAAGCTTGCAGAAAACATCCATGAGCTCTGGGCCGTGACCCGCATTGAGCAGGGTTGGACTTATGGAGTGGTGAGTGCTTTTGCAAATAAACACCAACTCAAGCGCACACATACATACAGAATAAACTCAAGATCCGTATTAAAGTTAAACGTGAACTCTCTCTCAGTTCAGGGATGATAATAAGAAGTTGCACCCATGTCTGGTAGACTTTCAGAGTCTTCCAGAACCCGAGAGGAATTATAACCTCCAGATGTCCGGAGAGACCTTGAAGTGAGTGTCTGTAGAATCTCAAATCTCTGAAGTTCATTGCTTATGCATCCGTCTGCCTATCAACTCTTTTCTCCTTGACCTCTCCAGAACCCTCTTAGCTCTGGGCTGCCATGTAGGCATGGGAGATGAGAAAGCAGAGGAGAATCTGAAGAAGATCAAACTGCCCAAAACGTATGTAAACTTAAAAAAAACACACTTTTATCTTGTAAATGTATAAGGTTTTGCATATTACATATTTTTCTGTTTCTTGGACAGCTATGTGATGAGCAGTGGGTTCAAACCTGCTCCTCTGGACCTCAATCATGTCAAGCTGACGCCCAATCAGAACCAGCTGGTGGAGAAGCTGGCGGAAAATGGGCACAATGTTTGGGCACGGGACAGAGTCAGACAAGGATGGACCTACAGCATTGTGCAGGTAGATGTGGACAGGGTTGGAGAGTAACGAAATACAAGTAACTTAGTTACGTATTTAAAATACAAAATTTGAGTAACTGTATTTCATTACAGTTCCATTTTAAATGGGTGGCAATCAGATTACAGTTACATCTGAAAAGTATTTTAGATTACCAAAGTGATTACTTTGAATTTTAATGTCATTTAAACAGCGATTGGTGATTCTCTGACTCTGACAGTCTGAAAAAGTGGAGTTAAGTTTCATGTTTTCGACTGTTTTCATGTTTTGTGATAGTTGTTTGTGAGTCATTTTATAATTCACTCGTCACTGCAACTTTCTCACAATTAGTTTTTTTCCCCTCAGAATTGTGGGTTTGCATTTCACAATTCTGACTTCTTTTTCTCAGAATTGCGAGATTTAAACTCACAATTGCAAGTTATAAAGTCAGAATTGGGAGATATAAACTTGCAATACTGACTTTTTTTCAAGCAATTGTGAATTTAGTATGAGTTTATATCTCATAATTCTGACTTTTCTCAATATTGTGAGTTTATATCTCATAATTCTGACTTTTCTCAATATTGTGAGTTTATATCTCATAATTCTGACTTTTCTCAATATTGCGAGTTTATATCTCATAATTCTGACTTTTCTCAATATTGCGAGTTTATATCTCATAATTCTGACTTTTCTCAATATTGTGAGTTTATATCTCATAATTCTGACTTTTCTCAATATTGTGAGTTTATATCTCATAATTCTGACTTTTCTCAATATTGTGAGTTTATATCTCATAATTCTGACTTTTATCAATATTGTGAGTTTATATCTCATAATTTTGACTTTTCTCAATATTGCGAGTTTATATCTCATAATTCTGACTTTATAACTCGCGATTGCAACTTTATATCACACAATTCTGAGAGAAAAAGTCAGAATTGTGAGATTAAAAACTAGCAATGACCTTTTTTGTGTTTGTTCCACACTTATTAGTATTCCAAAGTATTCTAAAGTATTTAGATTAAGTTACTAAACTTGAGTAATGCAACGAAATACGTTACAAATTACATACATCTCTGTAGAGTTTTAAAGTTGTAAATACTCAATAGAATTCAAACGGGTTGATTTTTTCCATCGGCGCGCGAAGAGAACAGCTCGCACAAACCTTCGAGTGCGCTTGCGAATACGGTGATTTGCTTGCCACGAATGAAATAAACTGTGCTTCAGTCATATTGCGACGATTATTGAGTTCGATTGGGAATGAACTGGAATTCATTTAATACGGAAAAGGGATCCCAAACTTTTTACTCTCATTACTTATCCTCAGGACATCTTGAATAAACGTAACCCTCGTCTGGTGCCGTACAACCTGCTGGACGAGAGAACAAAGAAGACCAACAGAGACAGTGTGAACAACGCTGTTCGCACTCTGATTGGCTATGGATACAACATCGAGCCGCCAGATCAGGAGAGCAGTGAGTCTTTTATATACTGGAATCAGTAGGATATACTTGGATCCAGAAAATGGAACAGATTTAAATATTTGATTGGTTTTATTATATTCTGAATTCTTCAAATCTCTTTCTCCCACAGGTGGTCATGGTGTTGAGAACACGCGTGGAGATAAAGTGCGTATCTTCAGGGCAGAGAAGCAGTACGCTATCACCTCAGGAAAATGGTACTTTGAGTTTGAAGCCGTAACCACAGGAGAGATGAGGGTGGGCTGGGCTCGACCGAACGTACGCTCTGATGTTGAGCTTGGTGCTGATGAGCTGGCCTATGTCTTTAACGGAAACAGGGTCAGTGTTTCTGTCATAATCTAACTCTGCTGTGTTATATGGGAACAGTCAGTAGGGACATCTTTCCAGCTAATTGGACCAACAAATATTGTGTGCCGCATTTTTTATAGCTGCAATGAATGCTAAATGACTCTCTTCTGCTCTCACTGCAGGCTCAGCGATGGCACATTGGTAATGAGCCGTTTGGCCGTCAGTGGCAGTCTGGTGATGTGGTCGGTTGCATGATAGACCTCACTGAAATGAACATTATGTTCACTCTTAACGGAGAGATGCTGATCAGCGATTCGGGCTCTGAAATGGCCTTCAAAGACATCGATATTGGAGACGGTGAGGATTTGGGGTGTAATGTTGTTGTTTTTTTTGTAGTACAGAGCTGTTTTTGGAGGTAATGTGTTTTTTTTTAAATAAGCTTTGTTTTTAGCCAGTCAGGAAAAGTCTGCAGTTACTTTTTGGTTGAGTCTCAAGAGGCTTTGTTGACACGGATCAATCCTAGTCTTGGATTTAAAAAGCTATGTAATGGGAAATTTACTTCTGATTGAATAGTATTGAGGAAAGGGATTCAATGCATTAAAGGGATAATTCACTCAAAACTGAAAACACTCATTTACTTTCACTCTCATGTTGTTCCAATGTTATATGAGTTTCTTTCTTCCATCAAATATTAATGTTTGAAGAATAGCCTGGCTTGGCAGCATCTTAAGTGTGTCAAAAAACTGTCCATATGATTAATATGCTCCATTTTAAAGGGTTAGTTCACCCAAAAATGAAAATTCTGTCATTAATTACTCACCCTCATATCGTTCCAAACCCGTAAGACTTTAGTTCGTCTTTGGAACACTAATGAAGATGGCTTCATTTGTGTTCTGAAGTGTCAAAGTGGTAGTTGTGTAGGCAGATACCGCTCGGATTCCATCAAAAATATCTTAATTTGTGTGCCGAAGATGAACGAAAGTCTTACAGATTTGGAATAACATGAGAGTGAGTAATTAATGATAGAATTTTCATTTTTGGGGGAACTAACCCTTTAAGTCTTGTAAAGCCATTCATTGGTGTAATTCAATATGCAAATTTAATATCAAAATCTAATATGGTACCTTAGATGTTGATCAAATTTTTTGGCACAAAATGTACAAGAATGAATGATGTTTGGCATCAGATGTGGTCAGCGTGCAGCTTTAGTACACCTTAAGTTTCAATACGATATGTAAAATATACATTTTTTGACATGCTGAGATACATATCAGATAACATATCCTTCATTCATGCAATGTTTTAATAACCGTAATTATGAGATGAAAACACGACATTCTCAGAGCTATTCATGTCCTCAGACTCGGAATTATGCTTTTCTATATCAACAATATCAATGCCAAATTGAATCTGCAGTGATCTCATGGTACAATTGACCCTTCACAAAGACCCGCCTCCTTTAGTTACAGTTGCTATGTCGACAAGCCATGCGCTCTCACGCCACACATCATGTACTCACGGAGTGAAAAATACATCGTGGAGAAAAGAGGACACTGACAACACGTTGACAGACAAGACAGAGCAGGTTTCATATTTAAAATATAGTAATTTTTTAAAGAAGTTTAATCAATAAATAGCGTCTAGTGTGTGTTTAATGTATGGTGACAGATCGCTGTAGCTCCTCGTGAACCGATCATCTCTTCATACTAGTTCATTTATAGCATCAAATAAACATGAATGAACATCAGAGGGAATGTTGTTTCAAGCGCGCAAGTTCAAGTTCACCAACGTTAATCTACTAACTCCCCTGACTGCTTTGTCGGACAAAATGGCGGATTCTGGGTTACGATTGGTTAGGTCACCTGTCAATCAAAGGGCCAGTTTGGAGCTCTCTGATAATTCCCAGTTTACAAGTTCTAGGGGGATGCTTTTTACCGATCTGAATCTGGTAATTACGGTAATTATGACATGGCATAAACGCACCTATATATTGCGATTTATTACCTTTATTTAACTGCAAATGGTCCCAGAGGAACTGATTTAACCTCAAATTTGCTGTCCATAGCTAAGACTGGTGCCCAGTCCCCAAGACACTATATTATCACGATTCTTAAATCACGATACAAAATCATTGCGAATATATACATGTTGTGGCATGCTAAGTATTACATATATATATATATATATATATATATATATATATATATATATATATATAGCATACAAACATATATAGCCATTTATGACCTTTTTAACTGCAAATGTCCCCAAAGAAGAAGAAGATCAATACTGGGCAACCATGTATCAGATATATTGCATTTGTAAAGCAATATTTCTATTCAAATGATCACGATTCTATGTTGTATCGATTTCGTTTTCCCCCAATCCTGATGTAAACCAGCTGCTTTTCTTTATTTTTCTCTCTCTAGGTTTTATTCCAGTCTGCATGTTGGGTCTTTCTCAGGTTGGCCGCATTAATCTAGGTCAGAATGTTAGCAGCCTACGCTACTTCGCCATCTGTGGGCTCCAAGAAGGCTTTGAGCCGTTCGCCATCAACATGAAGAGAGACATCACGATGTGGTTCAGTAAGAGCCTGCCCCAGTTTGTCCCAGTTTCCCCCGACCACAACCACATTGAGGTATTTTAGGAATCGTTGTGACATTTAATTGAGTTTAAAGTTAAATATAACACTTATGGACTTGGTTTATTGTTCTCATTTGACCTGTAGGTCTCTCGTGTGGATGGAACCGTAGACAGCGCCCCCTGTCTGAAAATAACGCACAAGACTTTCGGATCCCAAAACGCCAACACAGACATGCTGTTCTTCAGACTGAGCATGCCTGTAGAGTTCGACCTGATCTTCAAGGTGCCTGCTGGCACCACTCCCCTCACACGGACCCTCACCATCCCTGAGGATGAGGTGCTGGAGGTGGACCCTGACTCTGAATTTGAGGTGCTGAAAAAGTCTGCCAGTCGCAAAGAGCAGGACGAGAAGGAAAAGGAGCCGTCTGTGCCCAAAGATATCCCAAGCAGTAAAGAAAATGACAAAGACACTGCATCCGAGAAAGGAAAGAAGAAAGGGTGAGAACTGAGGACTTTTATCCTGAGATTTGTCCCGTATTTATGACATACACTTTAGCATACTTTTTAAAAGAGTACTTGTTACGGAAGTATTATACTTTAAAAGAATATACTTAAAGGGATAGTTCACCTTTCATGTACTGGTGTTCTAATGCGTATGCTCTTCTTTCTTTTATGGGCCACAAAAGGAGAATTTTTAAAAAATGTCCCGCTCACATTTATATAATGGCTGTGAACAGTATGAAAACTTGTTTCTGCCACTGAAAAAAAAAAAAAAAAAAGGTAATTGTGACGTTTTATCTCACAATTCTGACTTTTTTTCTCAGAATTGTGTGATATAAAGTCACAATTGAGTTATACAAAGTACACAGATACTTTTTGAGGATTTCTAGGTGTTATATTTCATGTTGTTATTATTCTTGATTGTTCAAAAAATTAAGAAAGGCTTTAGAACACCAGGGTGAGTAAATGATGACTTAATTTTCATTTTAGGGTGAACTATCCCTTTAAGTCTGAGCTGTTTTCGGACACTTCATTGCATGTTAATTGCAATTGAATGAAAATATATTATGGTTTAAATTGTAATTAAATGCAATTATCTTAACTTCAGAGGGCTTTTTTGACCCACATAAGTAGGACTTTGGGACATTTTTATATGTAATTTCATAATTACTTCTATTGTCTCCGTAGTTGTTTCCATAGTCATGAAAGTAGACTCTCTTTAAGCACACTTAAATGGCCTTTTATGTCATTATTATATTATCTCAAGTGTCTCAATTATATAGGAAGCGCACTTCATTTTTCCAAGAAAGTCTCTCGTTCTCTACAAGTCTCTCGTTCATGTCTGACCACTCAAATTTATTCCCTCAGCTTCCTGTTTAAAGCTAAAAAGGCAGCCATGATTACCCCTCCTCCACCTCCACCTCTTATGCCCCGTTTGATGGAGGATGTGGTGCCCGATGATCGTGACGATCCGGAGATCATCCTCAATACGACCACAGTCAGTCTTCATTACAAGATCTGTCATATATGACACACTCTCTGCTCTTGTTTTCTCACTTATCCTTCTCTCTCACTGTCTCAACTATGCAGTATTATTACTCAGTCCGTATCTTCGCCGGGCAAGAACCTAGCGGGGTATGGGTGGGTTGGGTCACCCCAGATTTCCACATGTATGACCTCAACTTCGACCTATCTAAGGTCCGTACTGTCACGCTGACAGTTGGAGACGACAAGGGAAACATACACGACAGGTGAGATTCAGCTCACTGATTTTTCATGTCAAACTATTGAAATGTGGGCCAGTGTAGACAAATACAAGAAGCTGCAGTGCGGAGAAGCATTTAGTTAAAAATAAATGTTCAGTATAGTGAGGTGATGTAGGTGAATATTGATTTTGGTGATGTAAGAGCGCTGCACTAGTGGCCTAGCTCAGTCACCAACCTTCAGAATCGATTGGGAGCAAAAAAAGAAAAAAAGAAAAGAGATTTTTCAGTAAAAAGACAAATTATTATTTATAGTATAGTATTTTGGATGTACAGCACACGTTCAAAAATGTTGCTACTGGAAAACTACTACTAGTAATAATAATAAAAAAACAGAAAATTAATTTTCTTTCAGTATTTTTCATTTGTTTTAGTAAAAAAAAAAGTAAGAAGCCTTAAAATAAGATGCATTTATTTGAGAATAATGAGACTTGTTTTCAGAGAATATCTAGCTCTTATTTTAACCACAAACCTCAGTATTTTTTGTGAGATTCCTGCTTAAATTAAGGAAAAACTACTTTCTTACAATGGGGAAAATTAATTAATTAAATTTTACATATTATCTAAAAATAAGATTTAATATAAACTTACTAAATTATGACATTTTGCTTCTCATGTATCTTATGTTAACAAGGTTTTTCTTAAGAAAATGCTCTCATGCTCACCGAGGCTGCATTTATTTGATTGAGAAAAAAAATAATGTAATGCGTCAACTGTTCCGTCAATTTAAAATAATTGTTTTCTACTTTAATATGCTTTAAAATGTTTGCTGTAACGTCAAAGCTGGATTTTCAGCATCATTACTCCAGTCTTCAGTGTCACATGATCCTTCAGAAATCATTCTAATATGCTGATTTGCTGATAAAGAAACATTTATGATTATCAATGTTGAAAACAGCTTCGTATTTTTTATGGAAAATGTGATCTTTTTTACATGAATGGAAAGCTCAAAGCAACAGGGTTTATTTGAAATAGAAATCTTAAATAAAAATAAAAGAATTATTCTTCTCTTCAGTTAAGCTGTAATTCATCACATCACATTCATAATATTGTGTTTGTTAATCAGCATGAGGAGGAGTAACTGCTATATGGTGTGGGGAGGAGAGTTTGGCAGCAGCTCCCAGCAGAGGTTCAGCCAGGAGGATCTGGTGATTGGTTGCTTGGTTGATCTGGCAACAGGTCTAATGAATTTCACAGCCAATGGAAAGGAGATCAACACTTTCTATCAGGTGAGTGTAGGCCATCTCTTTAAAGGAGCTAGATTCTGGTTTCAACTCCACTTTCCATAGCTCCTGTCTTTGGTACTAAATTTCTGTTTGGAGTGCATATCGTTCATTTGAACTCATATACTCTCTCAGGTGGAGCCCAACACTAAGCTGTTTCCAGCTGTGTTTGTATTGCCAGGCAGCCAGAACATGCTGCAGCTGGAACTTGGAAAACTCAAGGTCAGCTTTATCCTTTGCTTCTGCGCTTAAAGTCATTCGCTTTCTTTTAGATGTCCTTTTACTAAATATTTGTAGTCTTTTAGTTACCTTTCTCACTTTTTTCTCCATCCTATAGAATATCATGCCTCTTTCAGCAGCCATGTTCCGTAGTGAGCGCAAGAACCCGGTGCCCCAGTGTCCTCCTCGGCTCGATGTTCAAATGTTGACGCCTGTGATCTGGAGCAGGATGCCCAACCACTTCCTGAATCCACAGGTGGGGCGGGTGAGCGAGAGGCACGGCTGGATGGTGGAATGTGCCGATCCTCTCACCATGATGGCTCTTCATATACCTGAAGAGAACAGGTACTGTAGGACGAGTCGAGAACATCTATCTATCTATCTATCTATCTATCTATCTATCTATCTATCGATCTATCTATCTATATACCCTAGCAATAACCACGAACACTCTATCAAACGCATAGCAACATATTACCTGGTCACCACCAAGCAACTGTCTAGCAACAACCCACAACACCATAGCATCCACATAGTAACACCCTTGCAACCAGCCTGAACACCCTAGCAACCTCATAGCAACACCTTAACAATAACCTAGAACACCCTAGCAACTGCCTACCAATCAACTGAAATACCTTTGCAATTGTATAGCAACATCCTAGCACATTTTATTTTTAATTCACGTGCCCTGACAAACTTTAATCAAAATAACTTTCACTTCCTCTTGAAACGACATCTCTTCTCTTCACTGATGACATGTTTACTGACACAAGAACCTGTCACTCACATTAGATCCACCAATAGCAAACCACAATGATCCAATAAACTCTTCGAATCCCGCCCTACATTTTTTCACTCGGATATACATCACAATAAGGAAGAAATTCCTGTCGCTTCTGTGTAACGCTGACTTTAAACTACTTCAAACTTTCTGACCAGACATTCCTAAGCCAACATTTATCTAGTATTTGTATCTTTTTTTGATTAGTTTTGTTTGAGATTTGACCGATTCCTCTCAAATGCAGGTGTATTGACGTCCTGGAACTGTCTGAGCAGCACGACTTGCTGAAGTTCCACTATCACACTCTGATGCTTTATTGTGCCGTGTGTGCGTTGGGGAACAACCGTGTGGCCCATGCCCTCTGCAGCCACGTGGACGAATCCCAGCTCTTCTACGCTATTGAGAACACCTACCTGCCCGGCCCTCTCCGCAGTGGCTACTACGACCTTCTCATCAGTATCCACCTGGAGTCAGCCAAACGCAACCGCTTGGGAACCAATCGTGAGTTCATCATTCCCATGACGGAAGAGACGCTCAGTATTAAGCTTTTCCCAGATGCAGATGCGGCCCTTGACCTGCCAGGAGTGGGTCTCACGACCTGCCTCAGACCAAAGCTACACTTCTCCCCCATCAACTTTGTGGGCACTGACCCAGATCTCTACACCCTAAGTCCCATCATCCCTCTGCAGGTACAGCGATATAATACACTTAGAAGTTGTAATACGTGATTTCTGAGAAACTCTGTTGATATTTGAAATCAACAATCAGTTACTCAAAACTGTCCCATTACTATAGCTAATATTACAACAACAGCATTATATTGGCTTTGTGAATCATTGCAAAACCAATGTTGCTAAAGCATGGAGCAGAAACAAAGCAACCTTTTCAGGCCTTCCTACTTAAGTCTCTCCAGCGCTCGAAAGCTTTTACGATATTAACACGGGTCCTAAAGCTCTTGCCTGATCATAACCCTTCTTTTTCAGGTGATATTCCTATTTCTCTTTTGCAATGTCTCTCAGCCAGCTCTCTTTCTACAGTCTTTCTTCAAATCTCCCTCTTAAGCCCTCGTTTTGCGAACACAGCCTTGCAAAGTTTACTTCATTTGAATATTACGCATACACAGGCATTTAACACAAGCGCAGTTTTGAGCAGTCTCTCGCCACGAGTTTCAACACACGTAAACATCTTTGAATTCTTTCATGCTAAAGTTGTAGAAATGAGGGCATTTTCTAACCTCATTGCACATCTCTCGTCTATGTAGGCCTCCATTGTTGCTGTAGCTTGCATGCGTTCCGGTCTGTTCTGTTTATGCAGTTTTTCTTTGACTACCTTGTGAATCGATGCCCCCAGAGCATGGTTGCCACCTTGTGGATAAACTGATAAAATATGAATGTTCAACCTGCACGTACAAAAATCCGGAAGTGTGCGTACAGTACACTCATGCCCTTTTGATGATGAAACTCGCATTGTGCACACTGTACGCTGACTCTTGCGTACACATAAAAAGTGAAGTATACTTTGGGCTGTACTCTATCTCCTCCCCCATCATGAGAGGAAACACCCCCTAATGCTGATTGGCTACAAATGACTCCGATCCGCTTAATTGAATCCGAACAGCGTAATTGAATTGAAAACAATGGAGAAGTATAAAACTACTCATTTACAGTTGTTGATTTTATATAAATATATATGCAAAATATGCGTTTATATACAAACATTACTGTGTTTTGAGAGCGTAGAGAGATCGTCTCGATTCGCAGTGCTTCATGGGAGTGGGTGGAGCTATCGACTCATTGATTGATGTAATTTGCTGTACGGCATCATGGGTAATGTAGTTTTTCCACAGGAATTCCACTGTTAAACACGATTATTTAAAAATTAAGCTTAAATAATGTGGGATGATGTCTGCAGCAGAGGCAAATACCATAAATGTCATTGAACCTGACTGTTGGACTCTGTAAAGCATTGTATTGTACAGTTGTTAATAGACAATCTCTTTGTTAATGTATCTGCACTCTTTCTGCTTTTACAGGCGCTGAAGACACAGGCTCTTAGCATGCTTACGGAAGCCGTGTTCGATGGCAGCCAGGCCATGCGTGATCCTGTCGGGGGCAGCGTTGAGTTCCACTTCGTTCCCATTCTCAAACTCATCAGCACCCTCCTCATTATGGGCATCTTCAACAATGAAGACGTCAAACATATTCTCAAGATGATTGATCCCAGTGTGTTCGGGAAGAAAGAGGAGGCAGGAGAGACAGAGGAATCAGAAGAGGAAGCTGCTCCCAAGGAGGAAGGAGAGGAGGTGAAGGAGAAAGAAGAAGCGGCTGAAGGAGAGGAGGAAGCCGTGGATGAAGGAGTTGGAGAGGAGGAGGAGGAGGAGGATGAGGAGCTGAAAGCTCTGAAGAAGGAGGAGGGAGAGGAAGGAAAAGAGGTCGAGAAGGCGGTGGAGGAGGAGGAGGGAGAGAAAGTGGATGGAGAAAAAGCAGAGGAGGAAAAGGAGGCAGAGGAAGTCGGAGAGGAGGCCAAAGAGGAGGAAGAGGAGGCACCAGAGGAGGGGCTGCTTCAAATGAAGCTGCCAGAGTCTGTAAAACTGCAGGTAAATTTAATCTTTAATCTCTAATTTAATCTATCCACCCTTCAATTCATCCATCCATCCATCATTCTTTCCATCCATCCATCCATCATTCTTATATTCATCCTTCTATTCATTCATCCTTCTATTTATCTATCTATCTATCTATCTATCTATCTATCTATCTGTCTATCTATATACATTTTTCTCTTGTTAGTAGCACTTTTTTAATACTGTCTTTGTCTGTCTCTGCCCCTCTCTTTTAGATGTGTACCCTTCTACAGTATTTCTGTGACTGTGAGCTCAGACACAGAGTTGAGGCTATTTTGGCATTCTCTGATGGTTTCGTAAAGCAGATCCAGTCTAACCAGCGTGAACGATATGGCGAACTAATGAGAGCATTTACTATGTCTGCTGCAGAGACGGCTCGCCGGACCAGAGAGTTCCGCTCTCCTCCTCAGGAACAGGTATAAGACACACTTCTACTTTAAGCTCTTCTTTAAACCCACGTATGATTTTAACTGCTTTCAGGAAGACTGATCACTGATTGTGAGCATATATGTAGGTTTTCCTGTTGACTAACTTCAAGAACAGCCCAGAAGATGAGGATTGCCCTGTGCCAGAGGAAGTGCGAGAAACCCTCCAGAATTTCCACAATGACCTCCTAAATCACTGCGGTCAGTGTTCAAAACATCTCACAAAATTACTGTATGACCACATTACAACACCATGCATCTGCTGCTGCAAAATCACCTGAAAACTGATTCGTTCTTCTTCTCGAGGATTCAAACTAACTAATTATGACACATGCAAATTATGAAGAAGACCACAGCCTTGTTCAGACTATCAGTCTAAATCTGATTTGAGTGCAAATCCGATTGGTATCCGATCCAATTTAGCAAGTGTGAACGGCAAAAAAATCACATTTAAAAAAATCTGTGTGGTTCTTATCCATATTTTTTTTTTTTTGTACCTCAGGTGTCCACATTGAAGAAGAAGCGGAGGAGGAAGAAGTAGAAGCATCTCTGAAAGGGAAACTGCTCAGTTTGGTGGAGAAGGTCAAGAACCTTAGGAAGAAAAAGGAAGAAGAGGAGCCAGAACCAGAGGAAGAGCCCAAACCTGGTGAGTAAATGTAGTAAAACATCTTGAGAAGGTTGTTCAGAATCATCTCCTCTCACGGTTACACTGCTTTCCTTGACTATAGATCAATATTTTTGTTTTTCACATTTTTCAAAATGGTACTGTTTCTGGATGTCATTTTGTTCCTCAGGTAGTTTACAAGAGCTGATATCCCACACGATGATCCACTGGGCTCAGGAGTCCTTTATTCAGAACCCTGAGCTGGTGCGGCTCATGTTCAGTCTTCTTCACCGGCAGTATGACGCCCTGGGAGAGCTGACCCGCGCCCTGCCAAAAGCCTATGCCATCAACGCCGTGTCCATACAGGACACAATGGAGCTTCTGGAGTGCCTGGGTCAGATCCGCTCCCTGCTCATCGTCCAGATGGGCCCGGAAGAGGAGAGGCTTATGATCCAGAGCATTGGGTGGGTACTTCAAATGACTGCTGAGCGGATACTATAAAGTGCTTGACATCTCAATCCATATTTGATGTACACTGCAGTTCAAAAGTTTGGGGAAAGAAGTTCTTATGCTCACCAAGGGTGCATTTATTTGATAAAAACATACAGTAAAAACATTAATGCTATGTGTCACATGATCAATCAGAAATCATTCTAATATGCAAATTTGCTGCTCAAGAAACATTTCCTTCTATTATCATTGTTGAAAACAGTTCAAAATTTTTGTGGAAACCATGACCATGCATTTTTTTGGGAATTCTTTAGAAATAGAAAGTTCAAAAATATATAGTACTGTGTATATTTTATTGTATTGTATTGAATTGAAATAGACATTCAATTATATTGTATTGAAAAATACATTTTATAAAATTTCTATGGAATTTCCCCACTGCGGGACCAATAAAGGCTTTACTTACTTGCTTTTTAAAATATCTTTCTATTAATTTTCATTAAAAAAATCATATCGTTTGCATCATTTGTGGTATTTAAAATCATTTGGTCTCCTGTCTCGTAGGAACATCATGAACAACAAGTTGTTCTACCAGCACCCTAACCTGATGCGTGCGCTGGGCATGCATGAGACGGTCATGGAGGTTATGGTCAACGTGCTGGGAGGTGGAGGAGACTCTAAGGTGCTTTCCTGTTTTTGTTATACACATACCGAACATTTAAAACTGTTATTCCTGGACAAGGATATGACTCTGCAATTGAAACTGATTTAAAGGGAAACAAACTTAGATATTTTTTTCTGTCTGTAGGAAATTCGATTCCCGCAAATGGTGACCAATTGCTGTCGCTTCCTGTGCTACTTCTGCAGGATTAGCCGTCAGAACCAGCGCTCCATGTTCGACCACCTCTCATACCTCCTGCAGAACAGTGGCATTGGATTGGGTCAGTTGCTTTGTAAAACTTACCTGACGCAGATATCATATTTTTATTATTGTTAAGGTCCATTCACACCAAGAATGAAAACTATAACAATAATTATATTAGCGTCCACACTAATAGGGTGGATTATGATTGGCTGTCAATGTTTTTATCATTAATTGACGGGAAAAAAATCATTCTGACAGTGATTCCATTTATATCGTACCTCTGTGTCGTTATTGTTGTAGCTGTGATGTGGACTTCCCAATTCTCATAGAATTAGAGTGATCATTAAAACATATAGTATTGTTATATAATTATCATAGTTATCATAGTTGGTGTGAACGTGCCTTTAGTCTATTGCGACACTTTAAAGTAGTGTTTTCCAACCAGAGGTACAGTACTGAAACCCCCGGAAGGTACATAGAAGGATTTTGATTTTGGTTTGTTAAATGTATAACATTTATGAATTTTAAACTCATAAATCCCCATTAGCTTCCACAAAATGGTTGCTAATCTTCCTGTGGTCCACAAAACAATACAAAGACTAAAAGCTGTACAATTAAATGAAGATAAAACAAGAATACAGTTACTGAGATCAAATCACCAAACTCTTTTGGTCTTTTGGTGTTTCTGCTATTCTGAATAAGTAACAGCACATGCAAAACATATGACAAAAGAAATAATTAAATCATTTAAAGTAGCCGCACATCAAACATACAACATACACCTACATATTTGCAAGCATATCTGTACAAATAATATTTTGCTTGCTCGGGATTCAGGCTCTTGTGTTGTGCTAGTTTTGTTGGATCTGAGTGCGGCAATTGATATCATAGACCATAACATTATTCTTGAACTTCTTATGGTAGGTATCCAGAGCTCTGCACTACAGTGGTTTGTTTCTTACCTTAGGAATAGGACTTTTTCTGTAAATTAGGGAAATTTTTCCTCATCATCTGCTCCTCTTTTGAGTGGTGTACCCCAGGGTTCCATTTTGGGAACTTTGTTGTTTTTCCGTTTGGCCTACATCTTTCAGAACTACAAAATTTCTTATCTTTGCTATGCTGATATAGTGCTATATCTTCCAGGAAGGCTTAACACCATTGTTTCATTTGATGTTTTATTGAAATGCATAAATGACATTATTGTCTTGCAGCTTAATGAGGATAAAACAGATGTTTTGATTTTAGGTTGTCCTGCCTGTTCTGGAAGCCCAGTTTGGTCCACTCTCAACCAGTGTACACAAAGAAATTAAAAACTTTGATCCTTCATTATATTTTGACAAGTACAGTAGTGCTGTTATCAAACGGAGCTTTTTCCACTTGAGATCTATTACAAAATTGAAACATCTTTTATGTAAAGAATTTAATTTGGGATTATTTATTCATGCACTTGTCACATCACGATTTGATTATTGCCATTCTCTTTTCTCTGGTCTCCCTCAGTCTTTATAATTTGTGCAAAATGCAGCCACTAGGCTTTTGACTGGGTCTAAAAAGAGGAACCGTATTTCCCCTATTCTAGCATCCCTCCACTAGCTTTCTGTTAAATTGCGGGTTGATTTTTAAATTTTTAATGTTTGTATATAAGGTGTTGTCTGGCCGTGGACCTTCTTCAGCCATACCATCCTGCTAGAGCACTCAGATCTTCTAATCATTTACTCTTAATTCTAGTCACTAAATGTGTCTGGTCCCAGAATTTGGAATAATCTCCCCTATCATGTGAGATCTGCTCCTTCAGTGGACAATTTAAAACAATTTAAAATCTCTTTGAAATTTGTAATTGTTGCTTTTATAGGGTAGATTTGCTTTTGCATACTGTATAGCTCTTTGGATCAGTTCGTATAGCTTAAATGTGCTTTATAAATAAATGTTGTTGTTGTTGTTTTTGTTGTACATAGTCTTCTAAACACATATGTTCTTTTACTTTGTATCATGTTTATGGGAACTGTATTCTATGCAGCAGAACCTTTTTCACCATATTTGTTTGTGAACATGGTAAAAAATGCCTTACTCCCTTGATGTGTTTAATAGTGTTTAACGATTTTTAATCTTCGTGTCTTTGTAGGGGTGCGTGGATCTACTCCTCTGGATGTTGCTGCTGCGTCCTGCATTGACAACAATGAGCTGGCCCTGGCTCTGCAAGAGCAAGACCTTGAGATGGTAATGCTCAGAAGTCAGAACCTCTCTCTCTCTCTCTATTCCTTATATGACTTTTTAAGTCATAGGGCTGGAGCCTATCCCAATTTCCTTGACCAGAGGAAGGGGAAGGCACCTTGGGCAGATTTATAATGTACCACTGCATAAAAATTCCTTGTACCGCTCAGGTGGTGACGTATCTGGCTGGCTGTGGTCTTCGGATGTGCCCCATGCTGCTGTCTAAAGGCTACCCTGACATTGGATGGAATCCAAGTGGAGGAGAGAGATATCTAGACTTTTTGCGCTTTGCCGTGTTTGTAAATGGTGAGCATGTTTAGTGCACTTCTGTCTCTGACTCCTGTGTTTGAAGGCGTTCATAATTAAACTTTGTCGTCGTCTCCCCCTGCAGGTGAGAGCGTAGAGGAGAACGCTAATGTGGTTGTTCGTCTGTTGATTCGTCGGCCTGAGTGCTTTGGCCCTGCACTGAGAGGAGAGGGTGGCGCAGGTTTGTTAGCCGCCATCGAGGAGGCCATTAAGATCTCTGAGGACCCTGCCCGTGATGGGCCGACTCCTAAAAAGGACAGACGCTTCATGTAAGATGCTTGAGCGAAAGCGAATGATTGAATTTTGCTTTTTATTTATATTATAGTATATGTGTAACATTTTTTACCCCTTGTGATTGGTTCACAGGTTTGGAGGGGAGGAGCAGCCTGAGGAGAACAGAGTGCATCTTGGAAATGCTATCATGTCATTTTACTGTGCCCTTATTGACTTGCTGGGCCGCTGCGCTCCTGAGATGCACGTAAGTATAACAACTTAATAATTTACCTGTGAAATCCATGACAAACTTAATGCATGTACACTATCAAAAGTTTGGGATTGGTAAGATTGTTTAATGTTTTTGAAAGAAGTCTCTTATGCTCACCAAGGATGCATTTATTTGATTAAAAATACATTTAAATATTTATTACAATATTATTTTAATATATTTTACAATGGAATTTATTCCTGAATTTTCAGCGTCGTCACTCCAGTGTCACATGATCCTGCAGAAATCATTCTAATATGATGATTTGCTGCTCAAATAACGTGTATGAAAACAGTTGTGCTGCTTCATATTATTATGGAAACTGATATACATGATTCTTTGATTAATCGAACTTTTTACAGCATTTATTTAAAATACAAATCTTTTGTGACTTTTAATCAATTTATTTCATCATTGCTGAATAAAAGTATTAATTTCTTTTTAAAAAATCTTACTGACACCAAACTTTGGAATTGTAGTGTATAACATGAAGGTCGCATTTCAACAGATTTCCTGTGGACTTTAATTTTCAACTTATTCTTTACTCACAGTTGATCCAAGCAGGTAAAGGTGAAGCTTTGAGAATCAGAGCCATCTTGAGGTCTCTCGTGCCCATTGAAGACCTGGTGGGAGTCATCAGCCTTCCTGTTCAGATCCCCACCTTAGGCAAAGGTACATAAGAGAGCATATCTTTTTTTATTTTAACCTTTATTTTTCAGTCCTTTTTACTCTGTTGAAAACAGGCTCCCATAAAACTCACCTCTGCATAATTAACTCTCGTTGAGTCTGTGATTCTTTTCATAGATGGTCAGATCGTTGAGCCAAAAATGTCAGCGAGTTTTGTGCCAGACCACAAAGCCTCCATGGTGCTTTTCCTGGACAGAGTGTACGGCATTGATAACCAGGACTTCCTGCTGCATGTGCTGGAGGTGGGCTTCCTGCCCGATATGAGAGCTGCAGCCTCTCTAGATACGGTGAGCTTCATATTTCATTATCACTTCTTTACCTTTCATAATGTAATAAAATCTAATATAATTTAATAGAAATAATTCAATATGTTCCGGAAACCTCATTGAAATGTCTACTTTTAAATGAATTCAAATCTAAATGTCAGGGTTATGTTTATCTGTTTGCCTGTTTGTCATTTTGTCACACGTGTTCTTTGTTTGATTTTTCCCGCTACTCCTTTGGAGTAGGATTAAAAAGAGTTTGTTGCTAAACCTTGTAACTCCGTTGGCTCTTCAAACTGTTGGTGAATCTTCATAACTCCACCCGTGCCGGAGAAGAGTCTCAGGCCCTGTCCCAAATGGCACACTTCATATGCACTTATGGCCGAGTGGACTTACAATGGCCGCCACGTGCACATGATCATGAAGTCCAGTCATTTTCCACCGCAAGAATTTAGGATGGCATTTGGAACAGCGCCTTAGTGTAGCGTTTGTTGTTGAGTCATAGCCAATACTGCCTTAAACGGCCTGTGCATAGCATTTCATCTGACAGAAATAACAGAGCGCCCACATACACAGAACTACAATAAACTCTATAACCTTTAAGTTGATGAAAACGTAATGCGATGCACTTACTGCCTCCGATGTGGCTGTTCTAATGACGGATAAAACAACATTCTCTGGTCGAAAAACCTCATAAATTCATTTGAGCTCGATTTTGTTAAAATGTTAATAATATAATGACACATGCACGTGTCTGACCGCATATAAAACCACAAAAATCATGTTTTATTAGTTAAAAAATATAGTGTTTTTTCCATTTCCTGAAAAGTAGCGTTTTTGGACATTGAGTGTTTCTGAGGTAGATGGAATATCATATCATATCACATATCATATCACATCATATCACATCATATATATAATATCATGTCATACCATCATATCATCACACTGTGATCTTCATTGTAATGTTCCTCCAGGTGGCATTTAGCACCACAGAGATGGCTCTGGCTTTGAACCGTTACCTGTGCTCAGCTGTGCTGCCTCTGCTCACAAAGTGCGCCCCACTGTTCGCTGGCACTGACCACCGTGCTATCATGATCGACTCTATGCTGCACACCATCTACAGACTGTCCCGTGGCCGTGCACTTACCAAGGCCCAGAGGGATGTCATCGAGGACTGCCTTATGTCTCTTGTCAAGTGAGTTATCCGCTCTGTACTGACATCAACACTAGAAATGTCAACTTACAATATTGGAGCTAATAAAGTAATATTTGTGAATTTTAGGTATCTGCGGCCATCTATGTTGCAGCATCTGTTGAGAAGGCTGGTGTTTGATGTACCAATCTTAAACGAGTATGCCAAGATGCCCCTAAAGGTATGCAAGTATTGTTATTTTAATTAGTCTGAGCGATTTTTTTTTTTTTTTTTCATCGTCTTTCTTTTTGTGCAAGTGTAATTAAGCTGATCCTGTTTATTTTAGTTGTTGACCAACCACTATGAACGCTGCTGGAAGTATTATTGTTTGCCGAATGGATGGGCAAACTTTGGAGTCTCATCAGAGGAGGAGTTGCATCTCTCTCGCAAACTCTTCTGGGGCATCTTTGAGTCCCTCGCGCACAAGGTTCGACAAACACAGACGTGTCTCAACTGATGAATTCTTATTGAAAAAAAAAAAACACTGACAGTTCTTTCCATCTCGTCTCTGTAGAAATTTGATGCAGAGCTGTTTAAGATCGCCATGCCCTGCATCTGCGCCATAGCCGGTGCCATCCCTCCAGACTACGTGGATGCTAGCTATTCATCTGTGACTGAGAAGAAAGCATCTGTCGACGCTGAGGGCAACTTTGACCCCAAACCAGTGGAGACAACCAAGTGAGATAAAACATCAGCTATAGTTCATTTGTAGTATTATTTCCACATCATTGGGTTTATATATAGTATGTGCATATGTGTATATTTCAGGTATGTGGTTTTTCTGTGTTTATACAGATTTTTGTATTTTTTGTCCTTAGCTGATCTACACAAAGAATCATTTTGAGGGAGTCATTAAAAGATTTGTATTCAAATGAACAATTCTGCTTCCTTTTTGTTTCTTTGCAGCACCATCATTCCGGAGAGACTTGATGCCTTTATTAACAAATATGCTGAGCACACGCATGATAAATGGGCTTTTGAGAAGGTCAGTATCAGCATTTGTGCTCATTTGCGAAAGCCAAATGCATTGTCGGATTGAGAATAGGCTTTAAACCTTTCGTTTCCATCTTCCAGATTCAAAACAACTGGACATATGGAGAGGTCCTGGACGAGAATGCCAAAACTCATCCCATGCTGCGACCGTACAAGACTTTCTCTGAGAAGGTCTGAAATGATCTTCTATGAAACATATCCTTATTAAAACCCATCTATCGGCTTTGTTTTGATTATCCAAAATCAAGGTCAGCCTCCCTTTCGTATTCTCTCTCTAGGATAAGGAGATCTATCGCTGGCCCATTAAAGAGTCCATCAAGGCCATGCTGGCATGGGAATGGACCCTGGAGAAAGCCAGAGATGGAGAGACTGAGAAAACTGAGGTGAAGACCACCAGGAAGATCTCCCAGACTGCTCAGGTAACAGAGAGATTGAACAAAGAAGATGGAAATTGAATGTTTGACAAACCCAATATTCATACCTATATATGTGTCTCTTGCAGGCCACCTATGATCCCAGCCAGGGATACTCTCCCCAGCCAGTGGACCTGACAGGCATGGCCTTGTCCAGAGAGCTACAGGTATATATGTCTGTCTTGGTTTAGATCGTATCTTTCTGGTCACGCTCTGAGCTATCGCATATTTCCATTGGCGTTCCCCAAGGTTCAGTCTTGGGGCCTCTCCTATTTATTATTTGTTTTTCTGCTCTTTGGAAATATTATGTATGGAATTCATTTCCACTGCTATGCTGATGACACCCAGCTTTTAATGTCTTCCATGCCTAATTCAGTCTTGGGAACTAGACCTTTTAGTTATGCTGCCCCACATTTGTAGAATGCCCTTCCCTAGGACATCCGTGACAGTGACAGCCTTCTCACTTTTAAATCTCGTCTTAAAACTCATTCATATAACAGGCTTATGTATGATTGCATGTTTGCTTTGTCTGATGTTATATTAATGTTTTTAAGAAGATTTATATGTTGAGCTTGAGTGTCATAAAAAGGCACCTATAAATAAAAAAATGAATTGGGATTGCTTCATTCCTCATGTTTCCATCTGTTCAGTCTATGGCAGAGCAGCTTGCTGAGAATTACCATAACACCTGGGGCCGCAAGAAGAAGATGGAGCTACAATCCAAGGGTAAGGTTATTTTGTTCAACTTATGACTGCACAAAATAATGTTCATAACATAAACCATTCTAGCCCATGTACTATCTCCTAGTTTTTGTGGTTTTTTTATGTTCATAGGTGGTGGCACCCATCCTTTGCTGGTACCATATGATACGTTGACGGCCAAAGAGAAGGCAAGAGACAGAGAGAAAGCCCAAGACCTGCTCAAATTCCTCCAGCTCAATGGATATGCTGTTACTAGGTACAGCAAAAATGCCTTACAATAAGAATGAAATTCTGCTGTCCTCTGATGTTATAGTGATAAGGTCCAGAGGAGTCATTAAGCATGCGAAAGTCTGTAAACAAGAAAAACATTAATTTTGCACACAAATAAACACGAATCCACCAAAAACGTTACCTGACTATGTATATATACGGTAGGCGCCAAAAGTGGCATCTTCACCCTTTATTCAAATATTATGAAAAACGTGTAAAAAAAAAAAAAAAAATATATATATATATATATATATATATATATATTTTTTATTTTATTTTATTTATTTATTTTTTTTTTTTTTTTCTTAGCATTTTGTGTTTTGTGGTCAATTGTTTAATTTGTGAAAACAATGAAACATGCCAAATTGTGTGGATAATATTTTTTTGGGCAGGTGTTATATAAATTGTGTGAATAAGTATTATCATTTAATTTAATTTTTTTGACAACAAATTCTAACATTATAACAAAACATAATTAATAAGAGTTAGAATATGCAAAACAAGAGAGAACAAATGATTATGTTGTAGTCAGTGTATGCTTTATGTTTTGGCTTTTTGTTTTTCTGTGCATTTCTTTTTGCATAGTAAAATAAAACGTGTAGCTTTTGATAAATAATTGTGTCAGATATATACCTTAACCAAGTTTAGTGTTTTGTTCTTTCCTCATGCATATTTTATGGCATGTTGAATTGGCTCTAACAGATGTAATGATGTGGAAAAATACACTCATATCATATTGTGTTGTTCTTCTTTAGGGGTTTGAAGGACATGGAGCAGGAGATCTCCTCCATTGAGAAGCGCTTTGCTTACGGGTTCCTGCAGAAGCTGTTGAAGTGGATGGAGATTGCGCAGGAGTTCATTGCTCATCTTGGTATACATTCATAGCAGTCATTTCTTAAATCCAAAAAACTGTAGTTTGCTCCTGACGAAGGTGTTGTTGAATGTTCTGTGTGTTTGTTACTCCAGAGGCTGTTGTAAGCAGTGGGAGAGTTGAGAAGTCTCCGCATGAACAGGAGATTAAATTCTTTGCCAAGGTGAGACACCTTTGACCGACAAATGAATTAAATCGAGCTCAGTGGGAATGAGTTGGAAGAGATTCAGACTTTCCATCCTACGGATCACAGCCTCTCACACTCTCCTCTTCCTCTTTATATTCTCTTCATGTAGATTCTGCTTCCGTTGGTGAACCAGTACTTTAAGAATCACTGCCTTTATTTCCTGTCCACACCTGCAAAAGTCCTGGGCAGTGGTGGTCATGCGTCCAACAAGGAGAAAGAGATGATTGCTAGGTAACTAATGCTACAGATCTTCATTTTTCTGTGGTACCCTAGTCCGGTGGTTCCCAACCCTGGTCCTGGAGTACCCCAACACTGCACATTTTATTTATGCCTACCTAATCAAACACACCTGATCAGCTCATTAGTAAAGGGTCTCAAACGAAGGCTGCATCCTTGTAAGGTGGTGTCCTTCTTAGTCCAGTCCTTCAGAGGAGTGAAGGCTAGAGTCCTTCGTCACACATGTTCCCGCATGAATTGGAATGTGTGCAAAGGATTGTGGGTGATTGAAGGATACGCTTCAAAATGAGCTGAATGAAGGGATGCTGAACAAAGTATCCTATCATTCAAAGAGCAAAACGAAGGCTGCTTTCTAAGAATCTTTCAAATTGATGATTGGCGCTTGATGAGCCGACATCTCCAAGACCTCAGATGTGAAATGTGCAGTGTTGAGGTACTCCAGGACCAGGGTTGGGAACCACTGGCCTAGTCATATTTTTATGTTCCTTAAAGATTTGAATTTGATGACATTAAAGATTTTTTTGACCTGTCACGTCCTCTCTGCTCCTCACACTTCTTCTTGCCTGTGGTTTTCTCTCTGACCCTCCCGGAGTATTTTCCCACGGGTCCCCTCATAATTTGTTACATTTATCTTCTATATATCACGTTATTTTGCTCCTACTTTTTCATCATCTTAACCTCCCCATTTTATTCCTTTTCATGCCATTCTCTCTTTCCCAACCCTCCACCCCTCTTTTTTTCTTCTTTTTCTATCTATGTATCTTCTATCTCAGTATCTTCTGTAAGTTGGCCGGTCTGGTGAGACACAGGGTTTCCCTCTTTGGTAAGAATCCTGCATGATGGCCTGATTGCACATTTCATTTTTCCATCGTATTCCCCCTTTTCTTTAATGTTTCACACCATCGGTACATCCGTTCCTAATAGTTCCATTTATTTGCTCAGAGTTCTCGTTGGTTTTATCTCCCTTCTTTCTTTCTTTCTTTCTTTCTTTCTTTCTTTCTTTCTTTCTTTCTTTCTGAGTGGTTCTCTAATGATTTGCAGTGCTTTGCTTAAGTTGGTGCATCATTTGCAGTGTTGGCTCGGTATTTCAGAAGAATATCTGCTTTGGCTTTTATTATACCTCTTCATTCTATATCAGTGTCATATATCGTAGCATAGTAGCCTCAGTTTATATGTTGTAGGCTAATTGTAGGTGAAAGTTTAAGGCCTATGTCATGCTCTGAATGTTTGTGTGTGCAGGCACTGATGCAGCCGCAGTGGTCAACTGCCTTCATATTCTTTCCCACTCGCTGGACGCCCGGTATGTTTGTTGACCACATCATTCCACACGATTACATACTTAAAGTCCCATGTAAAGTAAATTACATATTACATAGCCACCAAAATTACATATTTAAACGTTTTTTCCTGTGAAAAAACAAAATTCTTCATGCCTTGAAATAGCTTGAACGTAACTCAACATCCTCGCCTCATTTAGTATACGCAGATCTATGAATATGCTAATTAGCCCCGCCTCCAATCACTTATTTTTTTATTGAAACCTGATAGATTTCCGTCGCTCCGCTGAAAGTCTATTCACCCAAAATTCTGACGCTTAAAATAAAGAGATTATAGAATAAATCCATATGAATCGAGCAGTTTAATCCAAGTCCTTTACATGATTAACACATTTCTTTAGGCTTTTCTTCACATATAAACTTTAATAACCAAACACTCGCATGAACCAATGAGGTTCATTCTCACGCATCAAGCAAGAAGTTGAGCTTCATCAGTGTTCACATGTGAATAAAAGCCAAAATTAAATCTGTGAACGAAAGATGAATGCAAGTCGTAGGGGTTCAGAATGACATGAGGGTGAGTAATTGATGACGGAATTCATTTTTGACTGAATTTAAATAGTTTATGTATTAAATGTCACGCTCATCTTTTGTTTTTCTTTCTCTTCCAGGACTGTGATGAAATCTGGGCCTGAGATTGTGAAGGCTGGTCTGCGCTCTTTCTTTGAGAGTGCTGCCGATGATATTGAGAAGATGGTTGAGAACCTCAAATTGGGGAAGGTGTCTACCAAAAACCAGGTCAGATGTAAATATAGTCCTGTTCTCAGAGATGTTCCTTTTGTTCTTTGTCAAAAGTTTCTAAATTGAACCTCTCTCTGTAACAGGTGAAAGGTGTATCTCAGAACATTAGCTACACCACCACTGCTCTTCTGCCGGTGCTCACGTCTCTGTTCGACCACATCGCCCAGCACCAGTTTGGAGATGATGTCATGTGTGAGATATTTTTATAGGTTTTCATTTAACGTGACTAAATTTAATCTACATAGCAGAGTACATTTAATCAATATGTGAATAGATTAAAGCTGCAGTCTGTAACTTTTTTTTTGTTGTTGTTAAAAATTATCCCAAATCAAGCAAGTACATAACCAGCCAGTGTTAAAAACTATCTCTGTATCTTAGGCAGATTCACAACGGTAAATTTGAAATAATCTTTTATAATTCGGGTGGTACAGGTGGGTTTCCGCGAAAGTTCGTCTTTGTGTCACATCTGGAGCCCCAGCTAGGCTATATGGCATGTGGAGGATGTTGCAGGCGGTGGATCATTTATTTCTCACTGCAACTGAAATAATTAAACTTATCATTTTGATGGTGGATTATAATCCAGAAAGGTCCAAATGACAATCATCTGTGAGATTCACCCGTAGTCAAAAGCAAAAGACTTCGATCTTCAGACTGCGGAGTGGCTACTTAAATTGAAAATGCTAATAAACACTAAATACAATCGCGCACTGCTGATGTTGTTAACATTAACAATTTGAAAACAAAATATAACTATAATTTGCAGGAGCTGTGCCGATGCACAACCCATGTAAAGATGATAATTCCTCAAGTAACTGCAATTGCAGGTTTCAAACAGAGATGGCGACAAAGAGGCAAAATTTACGAAGCAGCTTTAATAAATATTAAATTGGTGGTAGAAATTAAATTTAAAAAAGATATAATATTGAAAAAGTTCATATTTTGGTCTATCTATTTCAATTGCTTCAGCGCTTCTCTCAGAAAACTGTCGACGAGTGAAAATCGTCGCTAAAATCGTACATTGTGTGCGAAAAAAACTATATTGCTAAAACTATGAAAAATAAGTCAGATAACAATAATGAATTAATTTATTGTAACTAAACTAATAAAACTTAAAATGGAAAATGAAAATGTAACTTAAAAATAGTGTAAAAAAGTATTTAATTTGTGTAAATTTATAAAGCGTACATTAATACAAAGGGTGAAAATTGTGTAAATAAGTATTATCATTTAATTTAATTTTTTGACAACAAATTCTAACATTATAACAAAACATAATTAATCAAAAGTTAGATAATGCAAAATTAGAATAAATATGCTAATAGTTGTGATATTGTAACTGTAATTGAGGGTACGTTTACACAACAATGATGTACTAAAAACGGAAAAGTTTCCCCTTGCATTTTTCACGTACAGACGAAAACATTATCGAAAAGCGATATCACTGTGTAAAAAAACACTGCTCGCCTTTAGACTGAACACGTAATACACATGTGCATGACATCACTGTTTTCACAAATTCACGTTTTAGTACTTTATATGGGATCCTTTTCAAAAATGAGCATTTTCAAAAGTTTGCATCTCTCCGTAAATGAACAGCCAAAACGCATAAAAAGTTTCCCATGTTTAGCCCCTAATTTTTTGTCTCTTCTCCTTCATCACTCAGTGGATGACTTGCAGATATCCTGTTACCGTATCATGTGCAGTATCTATTCCCTGGGCACTGTAAAGACACCTCATGTTGAGAAGTAAGTAAATGTTTATGTATGCGTGTTTATTTCTATATGATGGTATGTGTTAATGAATGTCATGGTGTGATGCCACGCAGCCAAAGACCAGCTCTAGGAGAGTGTCTGGCTCATCTGGCTGCTGCCATGCCGGTTGCCTTCTTGGAGCCTCACCTCAACGAGTTCAACGCATACTCTGTGTACACTACCAAAACCCCACGAGAGAGAACAAGTCAGTAGTTCCTTCTGAACATATACCGTCGATGGTTGTTGCGGTCAAGTAACGCATCCTTAACACTCTTATCATCTGTATTTTAGTTCTGGGTCTGCCCAGTCAAGTGCAGGAACTTTGTCTGGACATCCCTGAGCTGGACATGTTGATGAAAGAGATCGGGGATCTGGCAGAGTCCGGGGCCCGTTACACAGAGATGCCCCATGTGATTGAGATCGCCCTGCCCATGCTGTGCAACTACCTTCCCCGCTGGTGGGAGAGGGGCCCGGAGAACTTCCCCGAGCAGGAGGGCTGTCTGTGCACTGACGTCACGTCCGAACATCTCAATCAGCTCCTGGGTAGCATCATGAAGATTGTCGTCAACAACCTGGGCATTGACGAAGCTTCCTGGATGAAGAGATTGGCAGGTGAGGAAAAAACTAAACCTGGAGTCTGCAATGAACGGCAGTCTGTAAGGCTGGACATTGACACAAATTTCTTGATTCGATCCCAATTTGATTCACAAGCTTGCAATTCAATTCAGTTCCGATATAGATGTAACAACCAATATCGGTTCATCAAAATGGAAATCAATTCAAATCGAGAAAATGCTATTTTCAACCCAGCCCTAGTGTAACGAACTAACTACAACTACATTAGGTTACATTAGGGTTACATTGGAAATTACGTTGGTGCCGTGACCCAGAGCGTCCGACTCCCATGCCGGAAGACCCAGGTTCGAGGCCCGCTCAGAGCGGGATGAGTAGGACCCGGGTAGAGGGGTTACAATGGTGCCGTGACCCGGATGGGAGTGAGGTTTAGGAGGTTGAGTGTAACGAAGGCCAGCTAGTAGTTGCTGTGCGAGTAAACCTCACTCCTCTGACCTCAAGAGATGCTCTAGGGACAGACACTAGAGGTTGTAGCCTTTAGCTTCCTTGTTAGAGCGTCCGACTCCCAAGACCCGGGTTCGAGGCCTGCTCAGAGCGGGTTGAGTAGGACCCCGGGTTACACTAGCAGTTTACGTATAGAGTTGTTCCTCCACAGTGTTTGCTCAGCCCATCGTGAGCAGAGCGAAGCCAGAGATGCTCAAGTCCCACTTTATCCCCACCATGGAGAAGCTGAAGAAACGTAGTGGAAAGGTGGTGGCCGAGGAGGAGCAGTTGCGTATGGAGGGAAAGACGGAGGTGGACAGCGAAGAGGGAACCATTCGCGACGAGTTCGCTGTGCTCTGCAGGGATCTGTATGCTCTTTACCCGCTACTCATCCGATACGTGGACAACAACAGGTCTCGCTCATTCGCATCCTTTACTTTTGTTAGAAGATCACCAACGGATGTACCTTTGAAGGTGTAAGATTGTGTTTCCTGATTTGGTTCTTTGTGCCGTTTTAAAGGGCGAGGTGGTTGACCTGTCCTGACCCTGATGCTGAGGACCTCTTCAGGATGGTTGGAGAAGTCTTTATCTTCTGGTCCAAATCTCACGTAAGTCTGTTTCTTTATAATTAAATCTCGTCTTCTTTCTTTCATCTTGTCTCTTCCACCATGTCTTCTTGTCTTCTCATATCTTCTAATCTTTTCATCTCATGTCTTCCTATTTGTTTTGTCTCTTCTCATAACTATCATCTCCTTTCACCTTGTGTTTCTTTACTTTACTTTTTCTTTTGTTACTTTACTTTTTTTGTTGTTGTTATTCAACACAATTCTTTCTTAATAACTATTTCAGGTAACACTTTATTTTAGTTTCTTTGTTACACGTAGTTGCTAGTAATTACTATAAATTATGCTTAATTACATGCAACTAACCTAATCCTAAACCTAACCCTATATTAAGGACATGTAGTAATTATTTTAACTCAGTACTTAATTGTATTGTAATTACACTGTGACATGGACTTTGTTACACTGCAATTATGCATTCAAGTAACTATATGTACTTACTATAGGGTTAGGATTAGGATTTGGTTTGGTTTAGGGTTAATTGCATGTAATTATGCATAATCTACATGTAACATATGTAACAATGACACTGTTACCAATAAAGTGTAACACTATTTTATTTTACTCTGCAGAATTTCAAGCGTGAGGAACAGAACTTTGTGGTGATGAATGAGATCAACAACATGTCCTTCCTCACTGCTGACAGCAAAAGCAAGATGAGCAAGGTGAGTTTGTCTACTTGCTGCCACTGACATCTGCGCTAAACAGACATTCGAGTCTAAATCTAAAAGTTGTGTTCTTTTATTTGCCATTTCCGTGTTTTTTAATGATGAAATGAAAATGTTAGATTTGTTAAAACTCCATTTCTTCAGATGACTGCTGACCTCGTGTCGTCCTGTTGAGGACAGACACTGTTTTTGCTCTCGCAGTGGGTTTATAGATCCATTGACGTTTTTTTTCCTGTCTGTGAGGGTGTAAGTTTTAACAGTGGTGTCTTTCTCTGTGTCCTGTCTCGCTGTGGATTCGGGGTCTGTAGGCCGGAGACGGAGAGGTCAGACCGTGTTTCTGCACGAAAAAAAGAGCTGTGCTGATCGCATGGCGATCTCCCACACACACTGGCAAATACTCACACACACACACACACACACACACACACACCAACCAGAAGTAAAAACCCTCATTGACTGCCAGTGTGTGTGAGGTGTGTTTGCCCTCAGCCATAGACTTTAGTCTCAGGATCATGGCACCCTCTTCAGCTGGATCTTTAACTCCCGCTGGATCGGAGTTCCATCGTCCTGACAGTGATTTTGATTGATGTGCCTCTGATGGATTTTGACTGCTGCAAGTTCTTGCAGACTTCCCTTTCTTTCTTTTACTTCGGTTAATGTTTGATCTTTTTCCCCCCACAAGCTCTGGTGGTGATGCTCCCTCACTAGGAGCAAAAATATACTCCATTACCAAACCATTACCCATCACAGATTTCAGGGAAATGTATGAGCACATTGGTAATGTAGGGAGGGAACATGGCTTTTCCTATCAGGGAACAGTTCTCATTACATCTCTCATCTAATATGTCCCTCCCTTTGTTTAATTCACTGTATCCAGTACTTTCAGTACTTTCTGTCCTTTTATTTGATTAATGTGTCCATTTTGTTGACATGTTACCCAAACCCAACTCACTTGCTCACTTCCCTAAAAAGTTTGTCTCTGTTAGGTGTTAGCTAGCACAATGATGTTATTGGCTCTGCAGGATAGCACCTCCTCCTCTGTGCTGTGAGACGGTCATTACTGGAGCACCATCTGTTATCTCCTCACCACGGGTTCCCCCTCTGCCTAATGCACTCTTCATCTCTACTGATCTCTCCTGTCCTCTCGTATGCCCTCGTATCTCTTATTTTCTCATGTCCCTCTTGTCTCTTTTCATGCCTCCTCTCTTGTTCTCTTCTCTTGGCTTGTCTCATCCAGGGCTGTATGATTAATAAGACTAAAATCGAAATCACAATATGGATTAGTGCGATTATCAATCGCAAAGGCTGCTATTTATTAAACGAGTTTGCATTACTTATAACATGCATTTGAAACAACACGCGACAAACATTTCACCAGGCTCTTTAATAAGAAGCTTTTCCCTGTTATCCAACTTTTTCCTCCAAAACAAAAGTTTGGTGGTTTAAAATCTGAAAATGAAGAAAAAGACAAAAGTAAAAAAGTTAAGAAAAAGATAAAAGTATTAGTACTGTAATTTAATTTTACAGTTGTTATTTTTCTTAAATTCTTTTTTAACTTAAAAGTAAAATATTCCTATTACAATAGTAATAATTTTTATTTAGTTTAATATTTTCAAAATTATAATAATAATAATGATTATTATTATTATTAGTCCAAAATGTTGTGAATATATATCAATATGACTATTACATAATAATAATAATCATTATTAATTAATAATATTATAATCCTATAATTGATAATATAAAATCCTATTACAATAGTGTAATATCTTATTTTGTTTAATATTTTAGTTTCAAAATTATAAAAAATTATCATTATTATTGTTAGTCCAAAATGCTGATTATATGTCAATATGACTATAAAATAATAATAATAATAGCATTAAAATTAATCATTATTAATATTATTATAATATTGTAATATATAATATAATATCCTATTACAATTTCTTATTTTGTTTAATATTTTGTTTCAAAATTATAATAATAATGATAATTATTATTATCATTATTATTAATAATTATATATATATATATATATATATATATATATATATATATATATATATACACGCAATTTGTCAAATAAATAAATAATATTTATATTATTTATATTTAGTTGCCAGAAGAAAATAAATATTGGAGATGCGTCAAGTCTGAGGAGGGGGTGGGAAAATAAATCTCGCAAACGTTTTGAATTTGGACTGCAGTACCGAGTTCAACCACTAGCTGTCAATATTACATACTGCACCTTTAAAATCGAATCGCAATATATTTTCTAAATTGCATAAGCCTAATCTCATCTCTCTTCTCCTCTTATCTCGTCTAGTCTCATCTCTTTTCTCCTCTCTTCTTCTTTGTCTTTTGTCTCATGCTGAAAGGCCAGAGGGAGCTCGTGTCGTAGAAGGCAACAGTCATTAATGGCGTCTTACAGGCACAGATTCAGAGAGTGTGTGTGAGGGATGGAGCGGCCCCAAAGCCTAGTGATGTTTTTAAGTGTGCTGTGCTGGAGGGTGGGCAAACTTACACTACTAACAATGAGACTGCTGTATGTTTAGCACTAACATTTCCTAATAAACTGACTGATATAACATGCCCTTGAATCATGATGTTATTTTCCCTCAGCACTAGTTTGGTAAATTTCCCCAATACATAGGAATTAGCCACCATTAACACATTATTTAACAATGTAAAAGCTGTAGCTAATTATAATCTATTCACAAAAACAAGACACTTACAGAAGGGAGATGTTTACAGAGAATTGTTTCTATATTCACATTTTTCACTCCTTTTAAAGACGGGTTTTGTCAATAAAAACCCGTATTTTTTGAAAACACACCCATATTAATTTCCCAAAACAGCCCATTTGTGGCCAAACCTGACTTTCTAGGTAAGAGCATCGTTGTGTCAGTCTAACTTGGCAGGATTTTTGTAGGGTGGAGGCTCAGATGTTGAGCGGACCAAGAAGAAGCGTCGCGGGGACCGTTATTCCGTGCAGACCTCGCTGATCGTAGCGGCTCTGAAGAAACTGCTCCCCATCGGCCTCAACATGTGCTCCCCTGCAGACCAAGAGCTCATAAATCTGGCCAAGATCCGCTACTCTCTGGTATTTAGCCAAATGTTAAAGCCATATAGAATGATTAGGAGGGCTGATTTACTGCCAAACAATAACATCTAACAAAACATTGTTTCTTTTTATCATACTATAAAAATTTGGGGTCAGTATTTTTTGTGATGTTTTTGATATAAGTCTCTCTCATCATTTATTCAATCAAAATTCAAAATTTTGACATTTTAAAGAAGACCTATTTATGAATCCCTGGTGTGCCCAGAATGTGTCTGTGAAGTTTCAGCTCCAAATACCCCACAGATCATTTATTATATCAGATCATTTATCTAATTCGCCCCTATTTGGGTGTGAGCAAAAACACAGCATTTTTGTGTGTGTCCCTTTAAATGCAAATGAGCTGCTGCTCCCCGCCCCCCTTTCCAGAAGAGGGCGGGGCTTTAACAGCTCAACAACAACAAAGCTGGAGAATCTCACGCAGTCAAAATGACGATTATCAGTAACAGTGTTCAGCCTTAAAAAAGTGAAATCATGATCAAGGTCCCCTTTAAATTGATAGTTTTCTGTCTGAATATATTTTAAAATGTAATTTATTCCAGTGATCAAAGTAAATCATTACTCCAGTGTCACATGATCCTGCAGAAATCATTCTGATGTGCTGATTTGCTGCTCAAGAAACATTTATTATTATTTTCAATGTTGAAAACTGTTGTGCTGCTTAATATTTTTGTAGATTTGAACAGCATTTATTTGAAATAAAAATCTTTTTTAGCATTATAAATTGTCACTATTGATCAATTTAATGCATCCTTGCTGAATAAAGTCTTAATTTCTTTAAAAAAAAAGAAATAGTACTGACCCCAAACTTAGAGTAATGTATATTAAATAGCAGTGTTGGATATGTCGAAAATTACTAGCGTAATTGCATCTTTAACAGTGTAATTCGATTAAAATTATTGTGTTACTAATTGCAAATTACTTTCTAAATCCCATATCAGCCTCAACCAGTTGAACAATACAAGGATAGACAAGAAACTGCTATTCATTCTTTCAAATAAATAATATAAATTGAACTGACCAAAGTATTTAAAGGGAGATGGTTGTATTAAAAACATATATTCTAACATTAGATGTTAAATCCACTATTGTTTTATTTTGAATTGTTCTACAGTATTTAATACAATTACATCAGAAGTAACTGCAATTAAATTACAGAACTAAGAGTAATCCCTTTACTTTTTCAAAGGAAAAACAGTAATGAATTTCTTAGTAATGCATTACACCCATCACTGTTAAATATTATCAATTTCGTTGACCTTTTTGGTGATTTGAATGTTACAGAAAGACACAGATGAGGAAGTGAGAGAGTTTCTGCAGAATAACCTGCATCTACAGGGCAAGGTAAGTACAGACACAGTCAAGTGAAGAAAACGTCTTCAGTATGATCAAAGCCGTTTCACTCGGCGGCCATCTTTGAAACGCCTCTCAAGTACATCTCTTTGAATGAGGAAACATCAAATTCTCCAAATCTGTGCACCATGTTTATGATTAAATTTCATATTTGAAACGAACAGTGAAATCCGGCAACAACTGTATCATAAATTTTGTTTCCAAATGCTCAAATCATGACAAAAAACTGCATGTGCAGTCATAAACTCACGTCTCAGAACACACCGACTGTTTCTATAGCAAGCGAGCGGCAGCTGCAGTGATTCAATGACTTCAGCAATTGCCGATTGGCTCTTTTATTTAGAAGGCGGGACTTATTCCGTCACATTGCGCGTTGCACTTTCTCCCATTCATAGTAATGTGCAGGGTTGGGGAGTAACGAAATACAAGTAACTTAGTTACGTATTTAAAATACAAAATTTGAGTAACTGTATTTCATTACAGTTACATTTTAAATGGGTGGTAATCAGATTACAGTTACATCTGAAAAGTGTTTTAGATTACCAAAGTGATTACTTAATTAATTTTAATGTCATTTAAGCAGCGATTGGTGATTCTCTGACTCTGACAGTCTGAAAAAGCGGAGTTAAGTTTCATGTTTTCGACTGTTTTCATGTTTTGTGATACTTGTTTGTGAGTCATTTTATAATTCACTCGTCACTGCAACTTTTTCTCACAATTTGTTTTTTCCCTCACAATTGTGAGTTTGCATTTCACAATTCTGACTTCTTTTTATCACAATTGCGAGATTTAAACTCTCAATTGCAAGTTATAAAGTCAGAATCAGAATCTTGCAATACTATTTTTTTTCTTTGTGAATTTAGTATGTGAGTTTACATGTCATAATTCTAACTTTTCTCAATATTGTGAGTTTATATCTCATAATTCTGACTTTATAACTCGCAATTGCAATATTATATCACTCAATTCTGAGGGAAAAAGTCAGAATTGTGAGATAAAAACTTGCAATGACCTTTTTTGTGTTTGTTCCACGCTTATTATTATTCCAAAGTATTCTAAAGTATTTAGATTAAGTTACTAAACTTGAGTAATGTAACGAAATACGTTACAAATTACTTTTTAAAGCATGTATTTTGTAATCTGTAGTGAAATACATTTTAAAAGTGACCCACCCAGCCCTGGTAATGTGAGTGCACAGATTTTTGTAGTTTGAAGTCTGAAGTCTTTGGTATAATATAAGTGTGTGCGTGTGTACACCTGTGTTTGTAGGTTGATGACCCGTCCATGCGCTGGCAGATGGCTCTGTATAAAGAGACCTCAGGTCAGGCTGAAGACGCTGACGCACCGGAGAAGGTTGTGAAGAGAGTTCAGGAAGTTTCGGCTGTTCTCTACTACATTGAACTGGTGAGGCCTGGTTACACATATCCACACAGTTCCACACTTTTTCCTTAGCGTTAAGCCATTTCTTCATCCTCATCTTCCATCAGATTGAGCACGCATTCAAGTGCAAGAAGACAGTTTGGCACAAGCTTCTGTCCAAACAGCGTCGCAAGGCGGTGGTGGCCTGCTTCAGAATGACACCGCTGTACAACCTCCCCAAGTATGAAGACACATAACCTTAGTTTAATGATCTCCAGGAGTAAATTGGGCTGCACAAATGTGATTTTCATTTCACTCCAGGCACCGGGCTTCAAACTTGTTCCTTGACGGTTACAAGCGCAACTGGATTGAAAAAGAAGGCTACTCATTTGAAGACAAGATGATAGATGACTTATCCGTAAGTTTGTATATCTGCTCTCTGTTTACATCCTGTTGAGTGCAGTTTGTTCATAATGTTGGTTCTTGCAGAAAGCGCTGGAGCAGGAAGAGGAAGAAGAGGAAGAACCTGAAACGAAACCAGACCCCCTTCATCAGCTCATCCTTCACTTTAGCCGCACTGCTCTCACCGAGAAAATGTAAGTCTGTCATTTGGTGAACGGGATGCCTTGACACAGTCTTTCTTGTCAAGTCAACTCACATTTATATATATATATATATATATATATATATATATATATATATATATATATTAATTACAAGCTTATTTATTTATGCTTCAGTTAGTAAAGATCCTTTACTGGAGACAGTTCTCAATATTCAGATCAAATTAGCTCAGTGATGATTCATCATGGTGCCGAATAAAATACAAAGTGTCCATAGAAATGTGTTTTGCAGTTGACGACTGCATGTGAGTTTATCAGTTGTGCTATTTTGCATATAAACAATTTTTATTGCTAAAATTGCATATAAACAGGAGTGAAGAGTTTTGCTCGTGTCATGTAAACATCTTACTGCGATTTACTTCTTACTCTTCATTTTAGAAAAAATCGCATTATTGGTGCACATGCAGGGCCTAAAACTAACTTTTTGCCACACCTGGCGATAGCCGGTGACTTAAGAATATTTAACGGTTAAGTTATTTTTCACCAGCCATGAAACAAAAAGTTATGACACCAATATTTTAGATACTAGTGAAAATTCACAATCCTCTATTCCAATTTCGATACCACGGCTAAAACTATTAGCTTAACTAATATCATTTTAATAGCCCACGTTTTTAAAGACACAATAAATATAATACATTAAAGACACAAATGAAATAAACAGTGCTTTTCAGGCAGGTTTAACGATCATTTTCTGGTACAGAAATTTAATAAAGTAGTGTAATCAAATAAAAAAACTCTACATAGTCTTCATATCCTTTTTAAAGTTCAAGAGCAGTGAGTGATTTTTTTTTCCTTTGTTGTTTGGTTAACATTAAAAACGTAGACAGCAGCAGGATTATTAGGATGCTGTCACTTTAAGAACGTTTGAATGCAAGGATCATGCGTTTTCTTTCTCATTTGAAGACATAACTCACTATGAGAATACTCATCGAGACGGGCGTTTTTTTGACATGATTTTGTATGAATTTGTCCGTTCAAGCACAGGAAGGGATAAAAGAGAGCTCAACGTAGTATTTGCACGCTGACTGAGACTGCTTTCAGGGCGCGCACTTCGGATGTTGATCTTCCCACAGTGCTTGATTATTTACATTAGAAAGGCTTCAATTGTTTGTGATGATGCAGCACTGCCCCGTCAACTGTACAGAGCGTCGTTCACGTTTGTTCCCATAACACTGCATTGTTAGAATTCATAAAAATGTGTGACGACTGACACAGTTTCTTGCCAAAATCAATTTTTCTCATTTGGCGTTTGGCGAGTGTTAATTTTAGGCCCTGTGGACATGTAAGCCTGTTTGTTAGAGTGTCCGACTCCCGCGCCAGAGACCCGGGTTCAAGTCCCACGCAGATTGGGGCAAGGAGGACCTGGGTAGAGGGGTTACATAAGCATAGTCAGTGACAGTGTTGATGTTGCAAAGTTCATCAATTCCTCGACGACTTCAATCGCCGTCATTTTTATGATCCGGCTCAGTTTTGTTCTCATCCTATAGTTTTCAGTGCAATCAGACCGATAATATTTGTCAAGTCTCACATTTGTTTCATCCCCACTGCAGTAAACTTGAAGTGGATCATCTGTACATGTCATATGCTGATATTATGGCAAAAGTAAGTCGTAAATGTAACTTTTAAGATCTTATGTCTTTGTTTGTTGGACGTTTAGTGCAAGCTAACCTTACATATCTCTCCGCGCAGAGCTGCCACATTGGTGAGGAGGACGAAGGGGGAGAGGAGGGGGGCGAGGAGCCATCCTTTGAGGTGCGACAGACAGAGATGGTATGGGGGGGCCTGGGGCTGGGGCCATGGGAGTCAGCGGAGCCAACAGCTACAGCTACAGCTCCTGCCACGCACTGAGTGAACACGTCCAGAACCACTGCACCCCGCACACTCGACGACTCTCGCCGTGTCTCTCATCCTCCTTCTCTGTCTCTATTTCTGCTTCTCTCCTCTTTCTATACCTGTTGTGGACTGATCTGTGCACTCCTTTGCTGGATCCGAGTCTTTGTCTTTTTAACAGTTTATTTCCGTGTTTATTGCATGACTTGAGAGAGTGCAGAGAGATGGCTGCACACAAAACAGATGAAAAAAAAAAAACCAAGACATGCTGAACACATCAATTCTGACCAGTTTGGCTTCAATTTAGACCGACGATCATTTAAAAGGAAGCTAATAGAGGTGTGAATAGCACTTTCCCACGAGCAGGGAGACCAATAATGTGAAATATTGGCTGACTCAGGCCTCAAAACTGCATTGTTGTTCTCTCTCAGGCTACTTAGAGTAGTGGATTATTAGCGCTGTTGATGATATCTGAAGTGTGTGTCTGTGTGTGAGACTCAAGTACGCACTCATACACACACTTCACGAACACCCTTAACTGGTCTCCTAATACATTACCAATCCCACCTCTCCAGAAGCCTTTCTTCTCTGAGTTTGTAGGCAGTCGCCTGTAGTTTCACATTCCGTCTGCATCTTTTGTATCTCACAGCTTCACTGACCTACTAACCCTAAGGACTTTTTGACTTTTTTTTATGATTTAAATTCAGAAGATATATCTTCACCTCCTCACCTCGCCACAAAGATTCAGGTTGAGGGAGTTTCAGTTGCTCCATTCCGTGACCTAGTGAGCTAACTATACAGCATTATTAAAGTGTACTCTTGATACAGGCTGTTCCAAAGAATAAGCAGTATAAGATTTATGGAAAAGGCAATCCCAGAATACATCGCAATGGTTTCAGGGGATAATGTTACCCCAAAAGACATTGCAGTGGTTTCAGCGCCAAAAAAAACAAAAAAAAAAACATCCAAGATGGATGACAGCATTGAGAGAAATGTTAATATTAGTCTAATACATCTAATAACAAACTGACTATATCAGACTGGTACAGTATTTGCGTGTGCATATTATGTGCAGATTACAGTATTGTGTTGTTATCTTAGCTCGGGGATTACTATAATTAAGAGACTCCGACTTGTAAAAAGCTCTCAAATCCTCGTGAACTTTGAGATCTCCGACTTGCACCACCTGACTGCTGACATCTTGTGAAATCTCATGACAGTTTGTAATTATTTTATGTTTTGGCAAGTTGGTGGCTAATTCATGCGATCTTGTTTGTACATTTTCGTAGATCTGGTTACTCCCATGATGGCTATGTTTAGGAGAGGGGTTAGGGATTGATATTCATGCTTTTTTTCCTTAAATTCTTCAGTTTTTATATGATTCACATCTTACAAATTCATACGAAATCACCTCCTCATAAAATAGTTACCTTTTCCCGTGAGATCGGGTTGGTAATGCTCAAAATTTCATTGGCTTTAGTTGTAAAAATGTAAGTAGTCTTTTTATTTAATAATCCCTATATTTAACTATTGGTAATGGCTTCATCTTTCATCAAAAGTTTCTTTGCGAAGTCTCCATTACACCGTGCCTCGTTTACAAAAAACAAAATGCTCCGTACAAAACTGGACGCCTCAAAGCGAACGTCTTCCATTGGAAACTGAAACTGAACACACATCTGTATCCTGTGTCAGTGTAGACAGTGTCCGTGATTATAATGAGTTCTGTTTGCATTTGATGCGACCTTCACATCCAGTGTAGGCGGGGCCTATGATACAATGATGTATAAATATTCATAGATGTCTTGTCATATTCAAAAGTCATAGATCTCGAAATATGCAAACGAGCCGTTTTTGGAGCTTTTGCTTCGTTTAT
Source organism: Zacco platypus (assembly GCA_038088235.1). Classification (NCBI taxonomy): domain Eukaryota; kingdom Metazoa; phylum Chordata; class Actinopteri; order Cypriniformes; family Xenocyprididae; genus Zacco; species Zacco platypus. Next base: position 29,730,903 of record CM076075.1, read on the forward strand.
AATGCGGAGGACGTTTAAAGCTATGAAACTTGCAGAATGGTACAAAGACCTCTAATATGTCAAAAGATCAAGACGAATTTGATTTCTCACGCTTTAATAGTGTTCATGGAAACGTAATTCCAAGTAGAGTGTTTGAGTTGTCATCTAGTAATTATGGTAATTAAGACATGGCATGAATTCTGCGTAACTGTTATATGAGTCGCTGCTTGTGGAGAATGTTTCAAATCCCACATGAGAATGCAGCCTTCGAAGGGTTCTGCCTATGTAGGCTCAGTAGGTTTTGGAAGAGAGCTCACTAAAACAAAGCAGTTAAATGATGCCAGATTTCAGAATATGTGTGGGGTGAAGTTTTTTTCTGGATTTAGATCAGGCCAGTGTGTGATAACCTTGTGTGTCTCCATGTCTTTGTTTCGAATTGGTGTCTTTTTCTCTGTACTCACCAAAGACTACAGTAAAAGCCTGCACAGACACACACAAACACATTCAGAACTTCACATCACAAGAAGAACACGCTTGACATTTTACATTTAAAAGAAAAGAAAAATGTGACTCAATACAAAGATTTTCACTAAACTATTAAGTCCCATATGTTGTAGGACATGGCCTGGCTCTCAGGGCGGGGTGGGAGTGGGCGGGGCTTCTTGCTGGGGTTTGGCGGCGAAACGCTTGGGTGCTTTTAGGGGTGGGTTCAGCTTAAAAATCAGCGCGCTTCATGCATTGTATGTACTTAATCCTTTTTGTCAACAGGGTATCATCAAATGTTCAACACTACAGAGAACAATTTCTTCAGGTTATTGTGAGATATATCATTATTGTGAATATGCTGTTGCCGTAACAATTTGCTACATTAATCATAAATAGTATACCCTAAAACTTTGACAATAATAACGATCTCGACAAGAATTTTACAGTAAGTAGCCAATACTGCAGTATACACATATCCTTTTATTTTTGGAGCTCAGGTTTGCTGATTATATCATGTTGTACTTTATGTTAAAGACACAATATGTAAAATATTCTGCATCAAAAACCCAGTGTTATATATTTTGGACGGGACGTGTGAGGCGTCATATCTGCATTAACCTTGCTTTCCATTTTTATTTTTTAGAGACCATGGAAACACCAAAGACGGTTTAATATATATTACATATATTACTTTTATTATTATATAATATTTTATTAGATAAGGGAATGTCTGTTGGTTACATTTATAGACAGAAAGCTAATTATTGTAATAAAGCTCAACACGTTTAGTCTTAATGTTTAAATCTAGTTTTCTTGATTTTCCGAGTACCATGCTTTACAATGCCTTAGAGAAAAACAGTTTTTTCAAGTAGCTAATACAGGATTTTCTCCATCATACTATACGTTTTAAAATTAATTGCATGCCATTTATGAACACAAGCCATCCAGCATTTTATATGATATTCTAATATCGCTCAGAGTAACGTTATAACATCATTTTCAACACACTCAAATGTATCTAATATGATAAACAGAGCTGCGTTTCCTCACACGCTTGACTGGAAGAAGTGAAAGCGGCGACTGCGGCATAATAAAAGTCCCGCTGTTCTCGAGGCGTGTGTCGCGCTCGTCTCTCATTATCAATCGTCTCGTTCAGCTCCACAACACTCGCTCCTGCTCCTGCTCATACTACAGTAACGTTAATAAACGCATTCATTAATATGATTTCTGCCCGAGTCCCATCCCGAATAGGCGACCTCCAGCGGATGAAAAAAATTACACATTGTAGCTTTAATAAATCTTATTGACTAGTACCATTCAAAAGTTTTGGGGTGAGCAAGAGTTCAAAAGAGACAGTAAAAACATTTAGAATGTTGCAAAAGATTTCAAATTAATGCTGTTGTTTTGAGTGTTCTTTTCATCAAAGAATTCTGAAAAAATATGAGGCAACTGTTTTGGACATTGATAAGAATAATAAGAATATGGCATATTTGAATGATTTCTGACTATGGCTGTTAAATAAATAGTTAATTAAATGTATAATAATATTTCATTACTATATTTTTGATCAAATAATTGCAGCCTGAAGACATTGAAATCCTCAAACTTTTGAACGGCGGTGTATTTTTCCATATGATTACGCATTTTTCGCTTACATTTAATTGTAAATTGAACATGCTTCTCTTAAGTCACACCCTGCTGTCCAGAGCTGGTACTGCAGTCGTGGTGTGAGGGGATTGTGAGAAAGTGCGGCACCCAGCTGTGTAATTTGATTAAAACAGAGGGAAGAGCCAGTGTAATCATACAGATGTGTCTCACTGTTCAGGGAGAGCAGGTCTGCTTGCTGTAGTCTAACGTTTGTGCCAGTCAGCAAACGTGAACGGCTCAAATAACGGACACATGACTAATAGCACTTATATTTTGGATGAAAAGAGTGTGTGAATGTAGATGAATGAGGAAAAACAAGCATAAGTGCTGATTAAGAAGTACGAACTTGTAAGTAGTAAGTACAATACTTTTTCCATTAATAATTTTCAGACATTTTCTCAGGTGTTCAGCAAGAAACCAAACAAAAAAAGCTCTTTTAAACAACATCTTGACTAGATAAGGTTCTCATATATAGTATAGTGCTTGGTGTATGAGTGTGTGTGTATGTTGGATGATTGTGGGGCAGGGGTGTTTAGAGCCGGGCATTATTGTGAAAGGACTGTTTATTTCTGTCTAACAGGAAAAGGAGATGGAAAAGCAGAGGCTTCTGTACCAGCAGTCCCGCCTGCATGATCGTGGAGCGGCTGAGATGGTGCTACAGATGATCAGTGCCTGCAAAGGTGAGTCCAAGACAAAGGCAAACAAGAAAAATTACATGGAGTGTAACACACACAAGACTTCGCAAAGAATGAACGGACACACAGGGCTTATATAGGCAGGTGTGAACGAGTAAATGACTCACAGGTGGAAGTAATCATACAATAATGAGTCCAGGCAATGGGTTATGGGAAATGTAGTTCATGATGAGATAACAAAGGAGATGGGAGGAGTGCCCTCTGGTGGAGATCATGGGTACTCCAGCTGGTGGATGTAACAACAGTAAAGACTTTTATAGTGTTATAAAAGATTTCAGACAAGTGCAGTAGTGTAGATTCCAGTTTGACTAACAATCACACAAGTTAACGTGTCGTCTCGTAATGTGTTGTCTCAGGTGAGACAGGAGTCATGGTGTCCTCTACTCTCAAACTTGGGATCTCCATCCTCAATGGTGGCAACAGTGATGTTCAACAGGTCAGCTGACAAATGATTTACCTATTTAATTCCATAAATAGTGTTGCCAGGTTACACGTAAGACCTGGTTGTTCTCACAATTTAACTCGATGCGACATTGACAACACTCTCACGTCTCACGACAGAGGATGTTGGACTACCTGAAGGACAAGAAAGATGTAGGCTTCTTCCTGAGCTTGCAGGCTCTCATGCAAACCTGCAGGTACATGGCCATCACTTTCTTTTATTTTATTGTTAACTTGAGAATATGTATATTATTTCTTTCACAATTATGTTGAACTATTGCAATATTTATCTTCTAAAATGCCGTCTGTATGGCAGATCTACAATATGATGTAAATATGGTGTTTTGTTTGTTGACAGTGTTCTGGACCTGAATGCATTTGAGAGGCAGAATAAGGCTGAGGGTCTTGGGATGGTTTCGGAGGAAGGTTCAAGTGAGTCATAATTCACACGGCAGAAAAACACGTCCCCTTTGCGTCCTCTTGATAGAAATTAAAAATAGGTTTAAGACCCGTTCACACCAAGTCTTTTCAGCATGAAAAAATGAATGAAAAGACTTAAAATGAAAAGAAATATATAAACTCTTTCACCATAGCTATGTTTCCAACTAAAGTTGCAAATTAACTACTTGGAAAATTGGAATGTCGCAGAAACCATTTGCCAATAAAGCAGTGTTTCCATCCCTTGTGTTCAAGAGAACAAATGATAGACTTTGTCTTAAGCATTTCAGAATGATCACACCAACATTTGAGATGCTGTGATGCGATTGGTTCGCTGGTTATTCCAGTTATCCAATCACATTCTCTCACAGTCACGTGAGTGTTTTGTTATGCATCGAGGGATTTATTTGGTAAATGCGTTTCCATCGTAGTTTATGCACATGTATTCTTATCAGAGATAAGAAAATCTTAAGCACATTTATAGAATTTATGCTCATCTTGGCATTTCCATGCAGTGTTTTTTTATGTGATATCCCAAAATGTCCATAAAAAATGTGGATGGGAAAATGCTATGATGATCTGTTGTGGGGTTTTTTTTTTTATTAGGCTGTCATTTTGTATGTGTGTGTTTGTGTGTCTGTGTGTATGTGTGTGTGTGTGTGTGTGTGTGCGTGTACTTGTTTTGACTATACTTGTGAGGACCAAATGTCCTCACTTATATTGTGAATTACTTTCACAACCGCCGAGTGAGACATTGACCGGTCCTCTCTAGTTAAAAAGGCTTTAAATCAACCAAAAGATGTTTAAATCTAGTGATGGTTACATGTTTCTGTGATGGGTGGTTGGGTTAGGTGATAGAAAATATCATTGACTTGATATAAAATCAACGGAAGTCTATGCAATTTCCTCACTAAGATAGCAAAACAAACCTGTGTGTGTGTGTGTGTGTGTGTGTGTTAAATGTTCTTATTTTCATAAATGCAGTAAAATATTTTCACAATTATTGTAAAGATTGTTGGTTTATCATATGGCCACAATATATCGATTTCTTAATCAGTCTTATTTCTAGTAACAATCTAACTACCATTATTAAGATTATAAGACTTGTTTTCTGAATATATACATTTTGTAAATTATATAATTATATATAATTTACATTTCTTACCCCATTGCAAAATAGTTTTTTAAAACATATTTTCAGCATAAACTTGCTGAAGTTTATTGTTTTTTTTCAGTTAAAAAACAATTTGCCATTGGTGTAAGAAAAATAAACTGTATTGCCTGAAAACAAGTGCTAATATTATCTTATTTTAAGGACTTATTTACATTTTTTTTTTTTTTTTTACTGGAAATCAATACAAAATTCTGATTAAGAAAAAAATATATCTATTTTTTTCTTTTTTGCAGTTTTGTACTCATGCGAATGCATAACAATTTATTGTCCCGCAGGGGATGTACGTGTGAGAGTGTTTAATGTGCATTATCTTTGTTTCTTACAGAACCGTCAAAGTTTATCTGTTCATATTAGTCTGTTATGTTTCCCATGCCGGAAACCTACAATCCTACAGTGTCCAACTCACTGCCTCTCTCTCTTTCTCCCCACCACCATCACTCCATCCCCAACCTCCCTGTAAATGCCTCTCCTCTCCTTCTTTCCTCCTTCTTGTTTTTCAGACATGAAGCTAGAACGTGGTAAATAATCTTGCCTCTATATATTTATCGTCACTCTCTCTTTCCTTCTGTCCCATCTCCTGCTGTCTTCCTCCTTTTCCCACCTCTTACATTGTGAAGTTCTCCTTTCGTTGGCGTGTAGTTTACCTGCAGTTCATTTCGCACTCAAGGGAAATTAAAAGATAACTCTTCAGTCATTGCAAAGGTTTTGAGGCAGCCAACTCCTTTACGGCTCTTTAAAAATAATAGATGAATTGCACGTTATTGAATTCAGTTTTCTTGATGCAGTTTGTCCTGTTAGATCAGCAATGGCTGCAAAGTTTCTTTGCACTTTGCCCTTGAGTGCTCTGTCACAGATCTACTGGAACTCCAAAACTCATTGACTGATTGAGAGCAAAGAAAGACATTTGTCTTTTCTTTTCTGATCAATTTTCTCTGAGGAGATCACAGAGAACTGTGGTGACCGCTGTCACCAAAAACATGAAATGATTTGCAGAGTCAGGAAACTCCCTCAAGTCTTTTATCCACTGAAATGAGCCATCTAGCATTATTTGAAACATTCCCTCAAATAATGAGCCGCCATGTTTAGAAGGATAAACGCATCAGACATGGCACACTTTAGAAATGATCTAGTTTGTAGACTAGTTTTTAACTTTTACTAGTGGTCATCAATAACATAAAACTGTCTTCCATTTAATTTTGATGGCATTTGCCCAGATTTGCTCTCCATTTTAGTGTTGGTTGCAAACATCACTGTTACTATTGTTCATATTTTCCAAAAATTGTCCTGCACTTCTTGAGCTTGGGAATAGATATTAGACATGATATTTAAAAATGATACCTCAAATCCTGTTTCTTTTTGAGTAGAGGTAATTAAGTTATCAAATTAGACAGACTTTTACCTGTTGGACATTAAAACTCTTTTCACTTGAGCCACATAGCAACTACCCAAAATACCCTAGAAACTATCTTCCAACCCACTAAGAACCTTCCAGGGGCCGAATTCACGAAACATGCTTAAGTGACGAGTTCATTTGCAAAAACAGATAACTCCCTTTTAATTAATTCTCATGTTTTTTATCGTGCATTCCAAGTAATATCAATCAAACTACAGTTGGGTTGTTTTGATTAAGTAGTATTAACTCCAAAAAATGCAGGTTACGAAATTAAAGTTCATTGAAAGTATGTTTTTTATATATATATTAAAAGTTTGTTTTTTAGCAAAAGCAGATAACTCCACATTTCATGTTTCAGAGTTAAAACAAACCAAGTAATTGCTTTGTAATGGCATTTAAAACACACATGTGGACATAAACGCACACACACACTAACCGATCGGCACACACACGCAAAAGGACAACCAAGGGTTCATCAAGAAAGACATGTATGATGTACAAAGACTTGCTGGAGTCGAAATTATACATCCTCGGATCACTTTTAGTCAGCTTTAACGAAACTCCCCTTTGAAATGAATAGAACCCTCGTCACCTGACCTGAATACTGCGTGCTGATTTGTTAAAACTGACTTATCGGTTTCTGTTCACAAACAACAAGGGCGTTTGTGGACAATACCGGCTTTTCTGACAAAACGGATGTAGGGTTCAGAACGTGCTATATGTGGAGAATAACACACAGCAGTCAGTTCGGTTTTTAAAAAAGTGGCGTTTATTGGTTTTTTGCAAATGAACACTATTGTTACTAGGGGAGAACAGAGAAAAAAGGCTGTCATCTTCCCTTTTTAACAAATAGGTAGGAAAACTTCAACACCCATAATGCACTGGGCATGTTGCCGTCCAAGGCCACGCCCACCTGCTATGGATACTCTTACCAGAGTCTTACCTTTTTGCTTTAGTAGGAAATATTTCTTAGCAAACTTTTAATCACAATGGTGTCGACTTGTATTGTTCCTGGGTGCGAGAATTCAAAAATTAAATGTTTAGTGGGAGTGAGTTACATTCAGTTTCCAGTGAAGTTGTAGGCAGTGTATAAAGGCTGCAAAGAATGGTAAATATGGAGAGAACGCTGCGAAAATCTGAAAAAACTCCATGTTTCAGCAAATCGGACAGCGCCCATACACTGGATGCATTCACTCGAGCGCTGATGAATGCAACCGACAGCTCCGTCTTTAAAAATAACTATTTAAAATACAACGCAATTAAAAATGTGATGCAGAGTTGCATGGAAAAAAATTATTGATTATTATTTCTTAAGAAAATAAAATGTTCGTAAGAGCATGTTTGAGAACTTGTAAAGACTTTTCAAGAATTGCACTCAGGAACATTTTTACAAACTTCTTAATATTTGTCTTAAGAAATTTCTTTAACTTCTTTCTTAAGAAGTTTTTCGTGAATCCGGCCATCATAGCAACCGCTAAAACCCAATGGAGGGATCTAGTTTTGTAATGGAGAGCATTTCAAGGTGAACACCTTGAAGGGTAAAAGGGGCTCTATGTAAGAATTTTCACGTATTAATCACTTTTATTGTGAATATGTGAACAGCTTGTGATGTAACTCAAAAAACTAAACTTCATAGATTGTCTATGAAAGTCTGTAGATGGATTGTTATGTGGATTGTAAATCAAAAATGTGATATTTACTCGCACTCCCGAAAGCCCCTGTTCTGTTCAATGAAACATGAAATGATGAATGCTTATACAATGTTCAGGATAGTGTCGAAAGAGCTGTTCTGTGCTGTGATGTCAAAGTGTCATGCAAAGAAAAGTTATTCATTCAAACTATAGTCTCACATATAATATCAAATATACTTTACAATCAAACTATCACACCTCATCTGTCGACATGATGCCGGTGAATCACAGAGCTTGTGAAAACACCCACATCGCTATGATCAGATGCTGCTTTCTCTCACTCTTTTTGTAGTGTGTTTCTTTTGTTATTGAGAGCCGAGTGCGCAGCACATATTTACATATTCATCTAAACGTCTCTCTCAGCAGCATGGACGGCATTGGGATGTTTGGTTCCAGTATATCCGCTGCAAAGGAACTCCGCCGTGAGTTTATCGTGGCTTTGAATAGCCTCTTATACATTACGTGTACAAGCAGTGATTTTCTGACCGCGGTTCACTTAATGGCCACCGGTGTCGCTAGTAACAAGGGTTTCTGAATTCTACATACAGCCCCTTTAAACAGCCCTACAAGTAAATGGAAGTAAGCTTAAAATAACAACTTACTAATTTAACATTCATTCATGCTTTATTTTGTCACAGTGCTTATATCTTACTTCCCAGTGCATCCTAGATGGCCAAAATGGTAATGCATGATTTCTGTGACAAAACAATAATATTTATATTACTTAAGTCATGATAAATGAATTAAATGATTGTATATAATGTTATAAAAGATACTTTTGGATGCAGTAATGATTTGTCTTGTGTTTTAGTGATATAGCAGAGCACTGTATATTTTTATTTTTATTGTATTTTAGTTAACCTCATTTCCAGATACTCACTATCGGACTGATAAATATTTGGTTCTAAACATGTGTGATATGTATTCTTTGCATTACTTGTATGTATTTTATTTGGAAAAAAAAAGAAGATTTTACCATTTTTTTCCCCTCCTCACAATGATATTTTTCTTTTTTTTTCTTAGCCTTACTTTTGTCAAATAGCATCTTATTCCATTACAAATACTTCATAGCACATTACTCATAATCCACCAAGGCCCCAACTTCTTCTGGCTCATCTCTCCCCTCCTCTTCCATGTCTCTAGGAGTGCAGTAGATCTGTTTTGCATGATTGTGTGTCTCTGTGCTGTTTTTTTTTTGTTAAGGTCTCGTCTGAGAAGACCAAAACTCTTCTCGGTTTGTGTCCTCACAGTGTAGCGTGTCCTTTCAATGTCAGTTGTGTTATTTATCCATGTTCCATGTCCGTGTACACATTGATGTTTTTCTTTCAGTCAATGTATTAATGTTTGTCCCTTCAAAGTGCTTGTACCATCAATGTGTGACCTATCAGATTATGTGTGTGTGTGTGTGTGTGTGTCTACTAGTTGCCATTCTGGGAGAGGGGAGGGCTTTAATCGCTTATGCTTTCTTTTGATGGTCCCCTTTAAATACTCTAGACTAAAAGTAACGTTGCATCTACATATCAACTAACTCTCATTAGAGTATTAGTAGAGCATTAGTAGACTGATAGGGTTAATATTAGTAGAATAAGTTGCAAAGTTACTTATTGTCATTAGAATGTCTGTTGGGGAGCATCAAAATAGAGTGTTAGTAGATAATAAAAATGAAAATTGTGTCATCAATTACTCACAATCATGTTGTTCCACACCCTTAAGAATCTTCGGAACACAAATTAAGATATTTTTGAAGAAATCCGATGGCTCAGTGAGTCCTCCATTTCCAGCAATGACCCTCCATCTTTCAAGATCCAGAAAGGACGTTGTTAAAACAGTCGATTGTTACTATAGTGGTTCTACAGTAATTTAATGAAACGGCGAGAAGACTTTTTGTGCGTCAAAAAAATCAAACAATATCAATATCTAGTAAAGGCTGATTTCAAAACATTGCTTCAAAGCTTTACAAATCTTTTGTTTCGAATCCGTTGTTCGGAGCGCCAAAGTCACGTGATTTCAGCAGTTTGATACGTGATCCGATTCACTGATTCGAAACAAAAGAAGGAAGGTCTCACAGGTGTAGAATGACATGAGGGTGAGTAATAAATGACATTATTTACATTTTTGGGTGAACTAAGCTTTAAGCAGATAGTCTAATGACTGTTAGTTGACATGTAGGCCCTGTTTACACCTGGTATTAAGATACGTTTTGGTCAATCGGATCACAGGTAGATGAGGGAGACACATTCCCTTTTTCATCTGGTGTTTTAATCCGTCCACTTTCGACCACTTCTGTCCTGATTTCTTCGAGGGGAGGTTCTATGGGTGGGTAAATGTGGGGCTTTTTCAGATCTTTGGATCCAATGGACAAAAATAAGCTCACATAATTTACATATGAATACAACCGGAGATGACGGAAAAACATACGGAAAGATCAGCTTTCGTTTCTGATCTGACAGCTGTAAGACCAGCCGAACGCTGTGTGTTAGAAATCAGGAATGGTGAGAGAACATTGTGCTTGATACGTTTACCGTCTTCAAACCAAACTTGGGTCACCAGCCAACAAAGTTTAAATCCCATCTGGCTAGCGCGCTTCCCATAATGTTTACGCATTAGGTCAGTAGTCGGACAGTAGGTGGTCTTTTGCGGCTGAGCATCTACACTACGAAAGCAATCCGTTTGAATGCTTTTTCAACTACCTCTATTGTGGTCAAAAGTGGAAAGCTCAAAATGTTTTAGACCCCATTTGCACCTGTATTTAGCGTCGTCCACTTGTGATCCGATCGACCAAAATGCATCTTAACACCAGGTGTGAGCAGGGCCATATGTGCAACGTTACTTATAGTCACCAGAATGTCTAAAGGGGACCATAAAAATAAAATGTTACCCTTTAATCTGTGGATTCAGCGTGGACGTCAGGTCTCTGCCTCCCCTTTTCCACGTTTGCTGGTCTGCTCTGCAGTAAACAGCTAAACAGATGTGCCACAGCTGGTCTTTGTGCCTCTACTAACATGCTAATGGGAGCTGAAGTGCTATGAAGTGATTAAACTCGCGGAACGAACACGTTCTCACTGTCACACTGACGCTTGGTCGGGACCCCTTAGCGTCACTTTTCAACACACAGGGTACTCCTTTAGTGTCATTTTTTGACATGAAGGGATTTCATTGAGTTGTTTGCCTTATGTGTCAGAATGAAGCACAAATTTTTTGTCTTTATTATGGGAGAGAGAAAGTGGGGGACGGAAATGTTTGTGAGCTGGGACTTGAACCCAGGTCACCCGAAGCATATGTCGGTGCTGCCCACGAGGCTATCGGTACCAACAGATCAAGACACATTTAATCCTTTGCATGCATTTGTAAGAGCAGAAATGATTTTTATAAATATTTATACTTTCATAGATATGTTGGATTACTTAATCCCACTCCTACCCTAAATATTACCACTTCTCAACAATATAAAACACACAACAGGCAACTCCAATCAGAATCATGTGGGCCTCACGCCAAAATAAAGTGACAGCTGATTTGATGATGTAAAGCCACTAGTTTTAAAGGTCATGCCTTTGAGTTTAACCTAATGCTACTAAACTGAATATACAAATGAAGCAAACTTTTTGCTGAAATATCCACAGCCTTAACAACAAAGTAGAGTCCACAGTTTACATGTCAATCAGATGAGCGTGAAAGTTTTGTACCTTTTGAATAAATTGTGACTGTATTTGTATCTGCCTGCTATATAATATACTGTGTTGTATAATATACAAATGTGTCGGTTTAGGGGCTGGGTTACCTGCTCACTGTCTAAATAACGTAATGTAAATAATATCTTTGTGACTATGTATTTTTTGTCATGTGGAAAATTTTACCCCAATAAATTAAACCCCAAGTTGGGTTGAAAATGGGAGAGATTGGGTCGTTTTAACCCATCGGTTGGGTTAAATGTTTACCCAACATGCTGGGCAGTTTTATTTTGCCAAACTATTGTTTAAAATGACAATATGGCTGGCTTAAAATGAACCCAAAATAGGTTGGAAATCACAAATCAGACATAATTACTAGAGGCAGCAATAATAATAATCAAAAGGTGAAAATATTATTATTAATAACCAATTTAATAAATCTTTATTGTTTAATTATTATTCATTAAACTTAACATTTCCAGCATATTTTGTGTTAATTTTAAGCAAGCAATACAGTATTTTTAAACAATAGTTCAGTTAGAACAACCCAATCGCTGGTTTTGTCCATTTTCAACCTAACTTGGTTTTTTTTAACCCAGCATTTTTTAGTATATGATGCCAAAGACTTTCTCATTGAAAGCAATGGAGTACCCTGTTCATCGAAAAGAGTTACTCTGTGCATTAAAAAGTGATGCCGAGGGGTTCTGACCAAACGTTTCTATGTGACGAGTTGGAAGTGAGAACGTGTCGATGGAACACATTCCCTAATCTCGCTGAATACTGATGGGACAGTTCGTTAAAAAAATGAAACTCACCCTTGTGTCGTGCCAAACCCGTACAGTATATGCTGTAGTGTACATTTTGATAAATGTACATTACTGTTTAAAAGTTTGGGGTGAGTAAAACAAGCTATTTTTATCTTTGTTTTTCACACATTAACCATTTTAATTTTTCAAAATATTTGAAAAAAAAAACATTTTATGTCTAATAATTAACTTTGTATTTACACTCATTCGCAGTAAAGCGCTGTACAGGGTTTTTCCCCCCACATTCATGTGGTTGTGTGTGTGCCCCTGTTTAGAAGAGAAAGTGATGGCGGATGATGAATTCACATGCGACCTCTTCCGCTTCCTGCAGCTTCTCTGTGAAGGCCACAACAACGGTGAGCTTCCTGCAGAAATGCTTTTGACTGCTTCTTCTACCACTTCTGTTTACTCTCTGTAGTGTTTGTACAACAAAAGATAGAAGAGAATAATGAAAAGATAAACATCTCAGCTCAAATCCTGATCAAAAGTTTGGGGTTATCATATATATATATATATATATATACAGAGCTGGGTGGGTTACTTTTAAAATGTATTTCACTACAGATTACAAAATACATGTTTTAAAAAGTAATTTGTAACGTATTTCGTTACATTGCTCAAGTTTAGTAACTATATCTAAATACTTTAGAATACTTTGGAATACTAATAAGTGTGGAACAAACACAAAAAAAGGTTATTGCAAGTTTTTATCTCACAATTCTGGCTTTTTCCCTCAAAATTGTGTGATATAAAGTTGCAATTGTGAGTTATAAAGTCAGAATTATGAGATATAAACTCGCAATATTGAGAAAAGTCAGAATTATGACATTTAACTCAGTATTGCAAGTTCATATCTCCCAATTCTGACTTTATAACTTGCAATTGTGAGTTTAAATCTAGCAATTCTGAGAAAAAGGAGTCAGAATTGTGAAATGCAAACTCACAATTGTGAGGGAAAAAACAAATTGTGAGAAAAAGTTGCAGTGACGAGTGAATTATAAAATGACTCACAAACAACTATCACAAAACATGAAAACAGTCTAAAACATGAAACTTAACTTTTTCAGCTTTTTCAGACTGTCAGAGTCAGAGAATCACCAATCGCTGTTTAACTGACATTAAAATTCAAAGTAATCACTTTGGTAATCTAAAACACTTTTCAGATGTAACTGTAATCTGATTACCACCCATTTAAAATGTAACTGTAATGAAATACAGTGACTCAAATTTTGTATTTTAAATACGTAACTAAGTTACTTGTATTTCGTTAGTCCCCAACCCTGGGGACATATATATATATATATATATACACAGTCAAACCAAAATTTATTCAAACACCTTCAACATTTCACACATTATCTCAGATTATAGATTATATAGAAATTGTAATAATATTTCATAAATATTACTGTTTTACTGAAGACTTGGTGAGCATAAGACACTTCTTTCCAAAACTTTTTTAAAAAAAATATCTTACCGACCCCACTTTTGAACAGTAGTTTTAATGCGTAAAATACCTGACTATTTAAAAGAACAGCCTGCTTTGATTTGCCATCTGTTTTCAGATTTCCAGAACTATCTGCGCACACAGACAGGGAGCACAACCACGATCAACATCATCATCTGTACTGTTGACTATCTGCTCAGACTGCAGGTACAGCTTCATCTCGCTCCTGTCTTCCTGTACATCTCTATATACAGTAGCCCCAGAAGCATTTGAACACTTAAAAATGTGTTACTGTCATGCATTTTTTAAAGGTACACTATGAAACTTTTTTTTTTTTTTGCTCGAAACTAAAAAATATGAAAATAATGAATCAATACATCATCAATCCTCCTTCCAAAACGTGTTTTGTCTTACCCTGATTCACCATGGTAAGGCTATTATAAGTGTTATATTTAAGACTTAGGTTTTCGTGGGAAATTGTGAGTGTTTCGTCATATCCGTAAATAGAGAAAAGTTGCTCCGGCTGCTTTGACCAGTGTCTGGTGTGGGAGTGGCGGAGGTTAGTAGTCACAACGAGTGAGAAAGGTTGACATGGAGCAGCTAAATCTCCAACCTCTGGAGAATCAACCGTTTTAAACAAACGCAGAACAGAGGAGAGTCTGCTGACAAAAAGAGAACGAGACGGAGCTCATAATAAAACAAGAACATTGGCTTGGAATTTCAGAGATGGCGAGTGAAAGTGACGCGGAGATGATGGTGTTTTTATTACCCATTCTGTCATTAATTCCTCTCCCTCATGTCGTTCTACACCTGTAAGACCTTCGTTCATCTTCAGAACACAAATGAAGATATTTTTGATGAAATCCGATGGTTCAGTGAGTCTCTATTGACAGAAAGATAATGAACACTTTCAATGTCCAGAAAGACACTAAAACATATTTAAAACAGGTCATGTGACTACAGTGGTTCAACCTTAATATTATAAAGTGACGAGAATACTTTTTGTGGGGTAGAAAATAAAACGACTTTTCAACAATATCTAGTGATGGGCGATCTCAAAACACTGATTCATGAATCTTTACGAATCTTTTGTTTTGAATCAGTGGTTTGGAGCGCCAAAGTCACGTGATTTCAGTAAACGAGGCTTCGTTACGTCATAAGTGATTCACAATTTTAACAGTTCACGTGACTTTAGCAGTTTTATACGTGATCCGAACCACTGATTCGAAACAAAAGATTCGTAAAGCTTCATGAATCAGTGTTTTGAGATCGGCCATCACTAGATATTGTTGAAAAGTCGTTATTTTGTTTATTTACCGCACAATTTTCATATTTTCATGCAAGTACCGTGTCTGTTAATGGGTAAAGCTACAATAACATCTTCAGCTTGTCAGATAGAGATCCTTTCCATCTAAACTGGTTATATCTCTAACGTTTTATGAGCAGTAGTTATCTTTCTTTTTTTAGTTAAGAAAAAACCATATTCATGCACGCAACAAAAATGATGTGCGTCCACAAAATGCATGCAGTTGTTTTTTTTAGTGTACCTTTAAATAAAGATTAAAAATGACAGAAAACAGTTGAGTTAAGAGTGGCTTAATCACCATAAGATCAAAATGGACAATTCTTATTTTTATGGAGAATTGTAGTATTGATTATAAATGATTTATCCATGCACATCATTGTTTTGCTAAAAGTCACATGCCCTGTTCATGTTTAAGGACTCCGTACTCTCTCTACCTCACCGTCACTTAACATTAGTAATATGTGCATCATTTTATTTTCATCACTATTGATTTATCCCACCAAATTACAAACTTTTCAGTGATTTCTGTGACAAAAGGATGCACGATCCCCTCGAGTTAAGCTCGTCAGCTCGCCCACTGCAGCTATATATGCTTGACTATTTAATTCATGTTTAATATTCTAGTAATTAGATATACATTTACTTCACAGACTTCATCTCTGATGTCTTCGTTCTGCTCTCTGTTTGCTCTGTTATCTGTGTTTCTGCTCGGGATCGGAGCATTTTAATGAGTTCGCAGTATAATACTGACTCTAAGTTCACTTTGTGGTCATCCTCACTCTTTCTTTTTGGTCTCAGGAGTCTATCAGTGATTTCTACTGGTATTACTCTGGGAAGGATATCATTGATGAACCAGGCAAGAGGAACTTCTCTAAGGCCATGACTGTTGCCAAACAGGTTTTCAACAGCCTGACAGAGTATATCCAGGTACTGCTAATATGAAGCCAAGCTCTTTCAGACTTGCAAATTTCTGTCTCTATCATGTTTTTTTTGCTTCTCCACCATAGGGCCCTTGCACCGGTAATCAGCAGTCTCTGGCTCACAGCAGATTATGGGATGCCGTGGTGGGCTTCTTGCACGTGTTTGCGCACATGATGATGAAGCTAGCACAGGTAGGAACTCGCACGTCGAGCGCACACAAAAACTCAACATGACCGATAAATCTCACCATGTTGATCGATTTTATTGCATCTAGAAAACCACGGATATTTCCAGGAAAGGTTCCAACAACACTGAAACTCTATCATCTGTATGTTGTTTTATTTCCACATTAAAATACTTGCCGTTTAGTTCTCCTAATCTAAAAGCAAAACATAATTTCACAAACTTCAGAGAAAATCAGAGAAAAAAAAAAAGTAGTTGTCATTGCTGTGAAAGACATGTAAGATCAGGTATATAGGTTTAAAGTACGTTTTTTTTCAGATGTCCCAAGTTTCATCTGCATTGATCGCATAATTTGTGCAACAGAATACATGTCATACATGTACATACTTATATACTCTATATAAGTATGATCAGAATAGAATATTTTCTCTTGGAGTTTGCTTTTTTTCTCTCTCAGAACTAATGCTTAGTTGTAACAATGCATATATTGTTATATTTTATTTCATCTTATACTATTCATTTATTTTTGTAGAAGTTAGTGACCATGTTCTAATTTGGTGTGACTGTGTTATTAACCCCCTGATTCAGTTTCTGCCTCTTCATGTCATGAATAATAAATTTAAAAGTAATCTTTTTGGAGTTACTAAAACATGGTTGTTAAATTTCTTTGCAAGTCTAATATATTTTATGGAAAGCTTTTCTAAATTATAATTAAGATTTTAATTGTGCTGTAAATGGAATTGTCTGATTGTGGTGGTGTGTTAGTATTTACATCACTGTTTATAGTTTAATATTTAAGTAATTGACCCTTCGCAAAGACCCGCCCGCTTTGGTTACTGTTGCTATGTCCGCTCTCACGCCACACATCATGTTCTCACGCAGTGAAAAATACATTGTGGAGCAAAGACACTGACAACGTATGAAACTGTTTCATATTTAATATATCGTAATTTTTTAAAGAAGTTTAATCAATAAATAGCGTCTAGTGTGTGTTTAATGTGTGGTGACAGATCGCTGTAGCTCCTCGTGAACCGATCATCTCTTCATACTAGTTCATTTATAGCATCAAATAAACATGAATGAACATCAGAAGGAATGTTGTTTCAAGCGCGGAAAGACGTGAAGACACACAATTTATCAAGTTCGAGTTCACCAACGTTAATCTACTAACTCCCCTGACTGCTTTGTCGGACAAAATGGCAGATTCAGGGTTATGATTGGTCAGATCGCCTGTCAATCAAACTGTTTGCGAAGGGTTCGTTTCAAAACCAAATGGATTTTATTTCACTCTGTAGTCATTCTATTAAATAAATGTCCAATATTACCACTAATCCATGAATATGGAACATTTTCATATCGTGATGTGAATTTTAATGCACTAGTAATCTCTAATCATGTGTTGTTTCTCTTAACCTCTCTGCCGTGGTGTTTGATTTTGTTCTAATACTTGTTACACATCTGGTACTTGTGTACTACATTTTTGTATTTCTCAATATTGAGAATCTCTCCCACTCTCAGGCCTCAAAAAAACAGTCATAGTGAAACATTTACTAGTCTCCAGTTTGTTGAAAAATCAGTGCCCATTTGTCAAAGTTGGTTTGTAAACATCAAAGTGACATAGTTTGGTTTTACCATATAGGTGAGGGCTAAAATAAGACAACTTAACTGCAAAGAGCTTGTTTTTTTTTTTTTAACTAAACTTACTTTGATCCTGGTTGTGTGCGTAAGCAGAAGTGAGAGGCTTGAAATTCAAATAAAACACGGAATGATTGGATGTGTCCAACAGAGTGGGAGATGAGATCAATACAAAAATGTATTAAAAATGTTGATGGGTAACATTTTTATTCTGATGTGTAACCCTGCCAGATGCACCCTGACCAAGGACTCCGAAATGGCGTAAGGATCTTTGTTTTTGCTTCAGTCTTAGAAATTTTGCACTGCTTTCCACACACTTACACAGTACTGTCTCTTATCTGCTTCCTGTTTCCGCCGTATTGCTCATGTGTCGGCACGTTTCTAAGTGTTTTATCAATATAATGCGCTTAGCAGGGAATTTATTATAATTAAGTTATTTAGTCAGATTATTGAGATTCTTATTAGACCTCTTGCATTTTTTTTTTTTTTGTCATGGACATCCCCTCTGTTCCCACTGAATTTCTGAAAGTATTCTTAACCTTGTTAGGTTCATTTTGATATATTGGAGCTGAGGGAGGTGTCACTATGCCTTGTTCCTGCTGTTGCTCACCTTTAGAGGAAATTTATTTCCCTCGACCTGCACCATATTATGCTTTTCTTACACATGCATTCTCAAGACAATCTGTATAATACCATGCAAATCTCACAAAACCTGTCAAGATCACTTCCTGGTCATATTTTAAAAAGTAAGAAATTATGTTGTTATAAATTTTGTTTGCTGACAGCCTGGATCTCACATGTCAGATTTTCAAATAGGCGCTATGTTTATATATAAATCACATATTTGATATCTAAACAACTACATTCTTACCTAAAAACGACATTCCATGACACAATAACAGTAGTATTTGCCCTCCACCATTGACGCTCGCTCTTAGAAGTACTGCCTGTATAGATCCGGCAGAAACAAGAAGAGTGATACGAATTGTTTCCATGTGTTATTAGCAGAATATTGCATGGTTGAAAGCTGGAATATATATATTATATGTCAATATATATTATATATATAATAGTGTTAACATTTTCTTTAAAGCAGTGATCCATCTTCTCTTTATTTCTTTTGATTTTGGGGGGAAATATCAAAAAGGTTTTGTGAGATTCATCCAATATTTCTTAATGTATATGTGCAGGCCTTTGTGCTCTTTTGTGTTTTTTATGTTAGTATGTGTACTGTGTGTGATATTGAAAGACTATGAAAGGTTTTTGTGTCTGCTGTCATTCCTTCACAGTATGCTTTAGACTAGGGGTGTCCAATCTCGGTCCTGGAGGGTCATTGTCCTGCAGAGTTTAGCTCCAACTTGCCTCAACAACACTGGAAGTTTCTAGTATGTCTAATTGGACCTTGATTAGCTGATTCGGGTGAGTTTAATTGGGTTTGGAGCTATATTCTGCAGGACAATGGCCCTCCAGGACTGAGTTTGGACACCCCTGCTTTAGACCATCATCTAAGAACAAATAGAATGAGAAAATTAGGAATTATTTTATTTTGCAAATGCCAGAATCTGACGTCTTTCTCTGGCTTTTTAGTCTACATATCCGTCTGTATTGTCCCTGTGTTAGATTATAGGATAAAGTATGTGATGCTATGTTTGTGTCTGTTTATAAACGCAAACCCAGGATCATTTCTGGAGTAGAACACATTCTGAGGTAAGCTGAGAGTAGGTGGACTTTATCCCAGTTGTGCTGTTTCCCATGTCCCCCCCAAAAATACAACTCATGCCAGAGATGCTAGTTATGCCACTCAAATCAGTTTTGCCTGATCAGGATACTTCTTTCTTGGTCTCATGGTGCATATCATAAAAATAACCTGGAGAACAGGGTTGCCAGGTTTTCAACTAGCCCAATCACGTTTCAAGGGGATTCCCCAGTAAAAATCAAGTTCTGGGGGTAAAATCCATGTTTTTTGGCTGGGTTCCCCTGGTAAATTTCGCATTCCAGGGGATAAATATCATATTATGTATGGTCGCTTCAACCTGCGGACATGAAAAACAACCCGAGGCAACAATGTTAAAGTATCCCCATTCCGTAGGGAAAATGACGGACTTGGCAACACTGCCGGAGAACTAGTCTAATATACTTGAATCCAAAGGTCTTTATTATTACTATATAAAAGTGAGAGTTTCAGACATTTTGTGGATAATGCTTTATTATTTTGTTGTGTGTCTGAATTTGATGGTGTAAACACAGGACTCCAGTCAAATTGGTCTGTTGAAGGAGCTTCTTGATCTGCAGAAGGACATGGTGGTGATGCTTCTCTCTCTACTGGAGGGTATGAGATATTTATCCATCAATTTCAACTTTCACAGGTGACCTACACACCTGTAAAGACACTTGAGTCATGATCTATGGCCTGTTTTATTGCTCCTTTACAGGTAATGTTGTGAATGGCACAATTGCTCGCCAGATGGTTGACATGCTGGTTGAGTCATCCAGCAATGTAGAGATGATCCTCAAGTTCTTCGACATGTTCCTCAAACTGAAGGATATTGTGGCGTCGGATGCCTTCCGGGACTATGTGACCGACCCTCGTGGCCTCATCTCCAAGAAAGACTTCTCCAAGGCTATGGACAGTCAGAAACAGTACACACCATCTGAGATCCAGTTCCTGCTGTCTTGCTCCGAGGCTGACGAGAACGAGATGATCAATTTTGAGGAGTTTGCCGATCGCTTCCAAGAGCCAGCAAAAGACATTGGCTTCAACATTGCCGTGCTGCTCACCAACCTCTCGGAGCACGTTCCACACGACACCCGGTTGCAGAACTTCTTGGAGCAAGCTGAGAGCGTGCTGAACTACTTCCGCCCCTTTCTGGGCCGTATCGAGATCATGGGTGCCAGCAAGAGGATCGAGCGCATCTACTTTGAAATCAGCGAAGCCAACCGCAACCAGTGGGAGATGCCCCAGGTCAGAGAGTCAAAGCGGCAGTTCATCTTTGATGTTGTCAATGAGGGCGGTGAATCTGAGAAAATGGAGCTCTTTGTGAACTTCTGCGAGGACACCATCTTTGAGATGAACATTGCCTCACAGATCTCCGAGCAGGAAGAGGAGGTGATTGAAGATGAGGATGAAGAAAATGAGGAGGAGAGCGGAGGTGGAGGAAACGGAGAGGGAGAAGGTGAGGAAGGGAATGGAGAAGAAGCACCACCTGAATCCAGCTCAGCCTTTGCTGACTTCATCAAGAGCGTAGTAAACTTCATAAGCCTCTTCACGTTCCGCAATCTCAGACGCCGTTACCGCAAAATCAGGAAGATGACCATAAAGGAAATGATTGTCGGTTTGGTGATGTTCCTCTATACTGTTCTCTTTGGCCTCCTGCACTTCATCTACAGCGTCTGCAGAGGTTTCTTCATGCTCATCTGGAACACCCTCTTTGGAGGAGGTCTGGTCGAGGGAGCAAAGAAGATGACGTTGACAGAGATTCTGACTAGCATGCCTGACCCGACTCAAGATGAGGTGCACGGTGACCTTCCTCCAGAGCCAGGAGCAAGAAAAGTACAAGAATCTGGCGGAGCTGGTGAGGGAGAGGAGGGAGTAGGAGGAGGAGAGGAGGAAGCAGAAGAGGGAGAAGAGGATGATGGTGGAAGGCCTGGATTTGGTCCTCATGGTGGTCTTGGAGACATGGGAGAAACAGAGCCGGAGGAGCCGCCAACTCCAGAAGGCAGCCCACTGCTGAAGAGGAAGCTGGTGAGAATAAGAGTTTAATGCTTGCATCCTAATTGTTCGTTAATCGTTGACCGGCAAAGTACAAGCAAAGTCTGCTCATTTCAATATGAATCCATGCATTCGGAAATTTTGCTTGAGAGAGAAAGATTTTCTCCAGCTGATGAACGATAAAAACATTGACAGCCAATCAGTTTTTGGTGTGAACGGGCCTTAAATGATTAGTTCACTCTGTGTCTAAATATTCTTGTTTTCTCCTCTTTGTTTTGCCGGGTATTCCAGCTGAGTGAAGAAGGAGAGGCAGAAGCAGTGGAAGAGGAAAAAGTAGAGGAAGAAGCGGCTCCAGAACCCGAAAAAGCTGAGTAAGTAATGGAGAACAAATTATCAAATTTTTTCCATGCGAAATTCAGTCTTTCATTCGAGAACAACTCTAAAGTCGTATTCATCACAATATAAACACAGTACTGTTGTTTCTTTGACTTATCCTTCTGTCTATTTAGTGTTGAAAATGGAGAGAAGGCCGAGAAGGAAGCAGAACCTGAGCCTGAGGGAAAAGAAGAAGAAGAGCTAGAGGAGAAAAAAGCAAAGGCCAAAGCAAAGAAAGGCAAGAAGGAAGAGGAAGGGGGCTTTGAACTCTGGAATGAACTTGAAGTCCAAAGAATCAAGTTCATGGTAATTGAATTATTTCTGATCATTCACAGTTATGTAGATATTATTATGTTATATTTTATATTATATTATATTATTCATTTATCACCTTTGATTTCACTTTCTCTTCTTTCTAGAACTATCTGTCTCGCAACTTCTACAACTTGCGCTTCCTGGCTCTCTTTGTCTCCTTTGCACTCAACTTCATTCTTCTCTTCTACAAGGTCAGTGTGATTTTAAAACACGGGTTTTCAAACTGGGGACCCCTAAAGGGCCACAAGGGTGGTCTGAGAAAATAGTAAAAAAATAGTTTTAGGTACTTTTAGGTAATGTGTGTGCTTAAGGTGTTAATGATACAAGTTTAATTATATATATATTAATATATAATAATGTATAAAATTTTAATTTCATTTTTACCCTTTAACATTCACCAAATTTGATGCTACTTTTTAATTTTGCTTTCTAAAGACTTTTTAATCATAGGATTAATTCTGAGATTTTTTGTAATTCTATTGACAGCCATAGTTTTTTGTGTTAATCGCTGCAGTCTGTAACTTTTTTTGATTAAATATGACCCAAAATCATACAGCAATCCAGCAGACATCCTTACCTTAGCCAGATTCACAACGCTAAGCTTGTAATAATGTTTTTTAATTTGAGTGGTATTGGTAGGTTTCTGCGGGACTTTGAGAACAAAGTATAAGAATAAAAATAATTTGTACAGTTTGATGTGATCCGAGCTGAGCGATCGTTACATTTTATCACCATTGGCAGCGCGATTTATTGTAATGTTTTTTCTTAGTTGGTCAGAACAAAAGTGGCAGACACGTTACTTACTTGTTCAGATGACATTTTCCGGTGAAAATTTTTATTTTCGCCATACTTCCGAGATGTAGAATCTGCAATGAGGAGCGTACCAATGCAAAACCCACGTAAAGATGATAATTCTGCAATTAACTGCAATTGCAGGTTTCAAACAGAGATGGCGACAAAGAGGCGAAATTTACGGACTACAGCTTTAATTTTGGAAACCATTATTATTCATTTTGTTGTCTTTGTTATATCACACTTATTTTTTCACACATTATAGATAGATTTTAGATATAAAACTCTTTATATTTTAGGAAAAGGGTCCCTCACTAGGGGGTCATAATATTCAAGGGACATCGAAAAGTCAAAAACCCCTGCAATACAATACTTGACAGTAGAGCTGCATGATTAATCATTAAAAGATCATAATCGTATTCCTAAATGACAACCATTCGACTATGTCTGTTGAAAAGTACAATCACAGCAAACATTCAGATCTGCATTTGAACCAGAGAGAGCAATAGCCATGTATAGATATGAAATATTTTCACAAACGGTCTTTTTCAGTCATACAAAGTCTTATAGTAATTCAAATTATTACAGAAGTACTGGGGTAAAATATTACAGTAACACTGATGTCTACGTTAGCGATCAAAGTTGAGAAAATTGCTTGACGCTTCAAATAAAGATTGAATCAATTACATTATTACACCAGTAGGTGGCGACAAGAGACTGTTAAAAAATGCATTTGTCATTGAATCATTCACTCAAGAGAATTATTCAAAAATGCAGATTCATCCAGTAATGAAACGAGTGAAGTCTTTATCAGTGAGTCATTGAATCATTCACTCAAGAGAATTATTCAAAAATGCAGATTC
Source organism: Zacco platypus (assembly GCA_038088235.1). Lineage (NCBI taxonomy): Eukaryota > Metazoa > Chordata > Actinopteri > Cypriniformes > Xenocyprididae > Zacco > Zacco platypus. The sequence goes on from CM076075.1 coordinate 29,754,870, forward strand.
ATCCAGTAATGAAACGAGTGAAGTCTTTATCAGTGAGTCATTGAATCATTCACTCATTTTTTAAAGAATTAAATGAATTGAATATTTTAAATAGACTGCAGCACATAACATTTCATCAGAACCTCTTGTAAATTACATGTTATTTTGTTTATTTGACTATTCAGAATCGTGGGAGAATCGTGATCTCTATTTTAAACACAAAAAATGCTTCGATTCAAGTCAGCTGTTTCCTCCTTTAGGTGTCTGACAGCCTGCCTGGAGAGGAGGACGAGGAGTTTGAGGGTTCGGCTATGTTTGAGGGCTCTGGTGGTGTATTTGAGGGTTCTGGTGTGTTTGAAGGCTCTGGAGTGTTCGAGGGCTCTGGGGTGTTTGAGGGCTCTGCTGGAGAGGAAGATGAGGAAGAAGGGTTCGTCTACTACTTCCTGGAGGAGAGCACTGGATATATGGAGCCTGCTATGACCTTCTTTTCCATCTTACACACCATCATTTCCTTCCTCTGTATCATCGGCTACAACTGTCTGAAGGTCAGGGCCTCACTGTATTCTGTTTGAGGATTCATTTACTCACCCTAATGTCATTTCAAACCCGCGTGAGATATTTAGTAGAACGTCGACGCTGCTCTTTCAGTGAAAGCATGAAAAAAGGGCCATAAATGTGGTCCATATGACTCCATTCCATAAGTCTTCTGAAGCCATGCGATTCTTTTTCACTGAAATCCTTCCCTTCAGCCATATATTGAATAAATGATGACAGAAATGTCATTTTGCTGTGCCTTTTTTGAGCCTAACACTGTGTTTGTACCTGTCCAGGTTCCTTTGGTCATCTTTAAGAGAGAGAAGGAGCTGGCCCGCAAACTGGAGTTTGACGGTCTGTATGTAACTGAACAACCAGAAGATGATGACATCAAGGGCCAGTGGGACAGACTTGTCCTCAATACACCGTAATATCACTATATTATTATTATTATTATTTATTCATGTATAAAAATGTATCCCTGTGATCTGAAATGGCATTCCCTTTTTACACTCAGGAGTTTCCCGAACAACTACTGGGATAAATTTGTGAAAAGAAAGGTCAGGGGCGTGCTATACTTGCGTGTGCAGATGTTTCCCTTCGTCTACTGAGAGATGTTGAAGTCTGAGCATGTTTATGGTGTGTCTGTGTTGCAGGTGCTTGAGAAGTATGGCGATATCTATGGCAGAGAAAGAATCGCTGAGCTGCTGGGCATGGATCTAGCGTCTCTTGATGTCAGCGCTATGACACACGAGAAGAAGCCTCAGCCTGATCCTTCAATGTTCACATGGTACAGAAAGACTCATAAGTCACCAAAATTTCAATACAAGTAACAAGAATTGATAGGGATGGGAATCCTTATTACGATTCCAGGGGCGAGTTGCATAACTTTAGCCACTATGTTATGTCTTTGAACTAGTTTGATCAACTAGATAGGTAATCAGTCGTACTTATCCAATTCAAATTAGAATTGACTTTAAAAAATTAGCACCAGTCTTGAAGAATAAAATCATATGGCTAACCTTTAAGACTAGTTTAAGATGTTTATGCAAGCGGCCGCAGTTCCTTAAAGAGACAGTTCACCCAGAAATGAAAATTCTGTCATCATTTACTCATCAAAACTTAAAAGATCCACTCAGTTCATGTGGATTAGTTTTTAACGCATTTATAACGTTTTTGGGTCTTTTGTTTACCTGGACTTTAAATGGAGAGACAAAAATCTCACAGATTTCATTAAAAATGTCTTAATTTGTGTTTTGAAGATTAACCAAAGTCTAATGGGTTTGGAACGACATGAGAGTGACTAAATAATGACAGAATTTTAATTTTGGAGGAAACTATCCCTTTAACAGTTTCGTTGATGCGGGAGTAAAATGCAAATGATGAGACAATAAATTAAATAATAAATAAATAAATGTAAAAATTCTTGCAAATGATGTGCTTACACATGTTATAATGACTTTTTACAGTCTTTTTTAGAGGTGGTATAAATGCAACCCTATAATTAAATTAATAGATTGGATTAATATATCCAATAAATAGATTAAATAAATCTAATAATAATATATTATTATTAATATATATATATATATATATATATATATATATATATATATATATATAATTAATAAAATAATAAAATATAATATAAAATTTATATAATATATATAATATAATAATAAATTAATAACAATAGTAAACAAAAATTGCAACAAATATAATTTATAAATATGCAAATAAACTAAAAAAAATTGAAAATTGCTTTTATTAATGTTAATAAAAAAATTACAATATATATTTAACTACACTGTCATATTAACATTAAGTTAAGTCAGTAACTATATGATTTAAATATCACAAAACAGCACGCTGTAAGCTGTATATATATGATTCACTAGAGCTTTGGTTCATAACAGCACATTAAAGTTCAAATCCCAAATTCCCAAAGTCCCAAATTCATTTGGGAATCTATTGAAATGTACTTTAAATAACTAAAAAAAAGTGGCTTAAAAGAGTCATTCGTTAATGCTGAATGTTTTTGATTCACTAAAATGAACCTGTTCATAGGAGTCATTTGTTTGAGAATCAAACTATCGAAAATTCAACAACTTCAATAAACATGATGGTATAATAGAACGGAGATTGTAAAATATCATGAATCCACAGGTTGACATCTATTGACATCAAATACCAGATCTGGAAATTTGGAGTGGTGTTCACTGATAATGTGAGTTTCAGTAAAGACAAAACTGACCTTTTCCGTATATATATTTCATCACGCTGAGGACAGTCGTAACAGTGATCAATCATTTGGATTCTGTTTTGCTCGTAGACGTTCCTGTATCTGGTTTGGTATCTGGTCATGTCACTGCTTGGCCACTACAACAACTTCTTCTACGCCTGTCATCTGCTGGACATCGCCATGGGCGTCAAAACCCTGCGCACCATCCTGTCCTCCGTAACCCACAATGGAAAACAGGTACAGCTCACAGAGATCATCATATTTGATGGAGATCTGTTCCAGATACTAATCCTGATGGCGACTTTGGTTTAGCTGTTGATGACGGTGGGTCTGCTGGCTGTGGTGGTCTACCTCTACACCGTGGTGGCCTTCAACTTCTTCCGAAAGTTCTACAACATGAGCGAGGATGAAGATGAACCGGACATGAAGTGCGACGACATGATGACTGTAAGTGTTTCATTTGGTCGAATTGCACTCTCCCGTTTCACGCCTGACCGCGATCCCGTCTTCTCTCTCAGTGTTATCTGTTCCACATGTACGTGGGTGTGCGAGCCGGTGGCGGCATAGGAGATGAGATCGAGGATCCGGCTGGAGACGAGTATGAGCTTTATCGCGTGGTCTTTGACATCACCTTCTTCTTTTTTGTCATTGTAATCCTGCTGGCCATCATTCAAGGTGAGGAATGGGTTTTTAGAGCCTGTGGGCAATTTACTACTCTGTAAATGTAATATTTAATAGGTTTTGTGATCATGTTGTCCGTCATGATGAAATGATGTTTGTGTTGTGTGCAGGTCTGATCATCGATGCCTTCGGTGAGCTGAGAGATCAGCAGGAGCAGGTCCGAGAGGACATGGAGGTACAGCTGCTCTTTATATATTTTCATACTTCACTCAAGTACGCAAAATGACTTTAAAATCTACTGCGCTGGCGATAATCAACCTCAGTGGTTTTTTTTTGTTTTTTTCACATGACATAGTTTAACTCTTGAGTTCTTGTCATGTTTTATTACCATTTTTTTCAAATGTACAGAATAATCTAAGATAATGTGTGAAATGTTGAAGGTGTTTGAATAAATTTTGGTTTGACTGTGTATATATATATATGTCCCCAGGGTTGGGGAGTAACGAAATACAAGTAACTTAGTTACGTATTTAAAATACAAAATTTGAGTAACTGTATTTCATTACAGTTACATTTTAAATGGGTGGTAATCAGATTACAGTTACATCTGAAAAGTATTTTAGATTACCAAAGTGATTACTTTGAATTTTAATGTCATTTAAACAGCGATTGGTGATTCTCTGACTCTGACAGGCTGAAAAAGCGGAGTTAAGTTTCACCAACATTTTAAGAGGGATCATAAAAATGTTGTTATTTTTATTTAGTTCTGTCCTGAACAAGACAAAATGACTGAATTTATTAAAAAAAATCAGCCAACTGTCAACTTAACTGTCCTGTCTTGACCTGATGATCCACGACTGTTTTCATGTTTTGTGATAGTTGTTTGTGAGTCATTTTATAATTCACTCGTCACTGCAACTTTTTCTCACAATTTGTTTTTTTCCCTCACAATTGTGAGTTTGCATTTCACAATTCTGACTTCTTTTTCTCAGAATTGCGAGATTTAAACTCACAATTGCCAGTTATAAAGTCAGAATTGGGAGATATAAACTTGCAATACTGACTTTTTTTCTTGCAATTGTGAATTTAGTATGTCAGTTTATATCTCATAATTCTGACTTTTCTCAATATTGTCAGTTTATATCTCACAATTCTGACTTTATAACTCGCAATTGCAACTTTATATCACACAATTCTGAGGGAAAAAGTACGAATTGTGAGATAAAAACTTGCAATGACCTTTTTTGTGTTTGTTCCACACTTATTAGTATTCCAAAGTATTTAAAGTATTTAGATTAAGTTACTAAACTATATAACTATATATATATATATATATATATATATATATATATATATATATATAGTTATATTTTTGGCTTATATTTTTATGGCTTTATAGGATAGGACAGTATATAGATCACAGATCAGACAGGAAAGCACGGGATGGAGAGAGAGGAACAGGAATCGAATGTCATTGTCATGTGACTTGCATTTTCAGTTGCATCGCTTCCCAAATTTTCTCCTGTGGCCCCATGGGATAGTAATCCATTAGATGTGCGCTTTTGAAGCTCTGCAGAAGTCGTAGGTCATCCAGATACTTTTTTACCTACCTATACTATGAATTCAGACACTGGTTCAGACACTAGGTCATCCAGATACCAGATCCAGATCCAGATCCAGTTGGAATGTAGCATATTCAGACGCAGGGATCAACTTTAACTTTTAACTTTCTCAATGAGATCCTCTTCAAACTGTTGCTTCTCCATGACAGTGGTTGACCTCGAAGAGAAAACTGAGTGGCGAAGATGTTTTTGCTCATATGTGGCAAAACGCCCCCCTGTGACAATCCTGAGAATGCAACGTGTACTTGTGTTGTGGACTACAGTTTCTGAAAAATTATGATCATTTTGTTGTTTTTCCCAAGACTAAGTGTTTCATCTGTGGAATTGGAAGTGACTACTTTGACTCGACTCCGCATGGCTTCGAAACGCATACGATGGAGGAGCACAATTTGGCCAACTACATGTAAGTGTATTGTAAATACTTTTGTTCATTCAGAAACAGTGCGAGTTAGTATTTTGGTTTTCCCTGATTTTGTTTTTCCATATTTTGTGTCTTTTCTGTCGTGCAGGTTCTTCCTGATGTATTTAATCAATAAAGACGAAACGGAGCACACAGGACAGGTCAGTGTTGCTTTATTCTTATTTCTGTCCGAAATTGTCTTTCTTATGAAAAATAAAAAACAACAGAATTCAGTTTTTATCTAAAAAGGCATACATTATAAATATATATTACACTACCGTTCAAAGGTTTGGGGTCGGTAATATTTTTTAAATGTTTTTGAAAGTTTCTTAAGCTCACTAAATCTGTATTTATTTGATCAAAAATACTGTAAAAACAGTAATATTTTTAAATATTATTATCAATTAAAATAATTCCTATTTGTGTGATGGCAAAGCTGAATTTTAAAGAAACATTTTTTATTATTATCAGTTGTGCTGCTTAATATGTGATTCCTTCAGGATTCTTTGATGAATTGGAAGAATTCGGCATTTATTTGACATAGAAATCTTATGTAACATTATTTTTCATTAATGCATCCTTCCTTGCTGAATAAAAATATTCATTTCCTTTCTTACTAACTTATCTTTTGGATGACGTATACATATAGAAATTTTAATAAAAATATTTTTCATTCATTAATACTTTGCTCAGTTTACATTCACAACATTAGATGTGATTTTTCTCTCTTTCCAGGAGTCATACGTATGGAAAATGTACCAGGAGCGATGCTGGGACTTCTTCCCGGCTGGTGACTGTTTCAGGAAGCAGTATGAAGATCAACTTGGCTAATTCTGCAACCTGGAAAGTGTGTGTTTGTGTGTACGAGTATCATTTCTGGAATTAAGTTCAAAGAGAAAATTGTGAAAAATAGCCAAAAGAAGGGAACAAGAGATAAATGACCGACCGTAGCCTTGATTTGACTCTCACGACCCTCGCCTTCAGTCAACACATCACACAGATCACATAAATACTTAAAACTCGTTCATTTCCCCCTGTGTTTGACTAAACGAGAGAGAAATGAGCAAACGCTGTTTGTTAGAAGGAGGTATTTTAAACTGTATATATATACACTACATGGCCTTCATTTCTCCAATAGGGAATTTTTGAATCAAATCAAGCCAAAATGAACAAACACCCCTAAACAAAGCCTTCCTTTCCTCTCTGTTTTGTCTGCGTCACTCTGAATCTAAAAAACATCTCAGTGCCTAATGTTGAATCTTAACAGTATGGTGAGGATTTAAGTATGATTTTATTGATATGTGTAGTTATTGATAGATCTTTTTATGTGTAGAGTAGCGATCTAGATCTTTTCATTTTAGCACATTATGTTTATTTATTCACGTATACCACAGAAATATAGCCATACGAGTGGGCGCGTCCTGCTCTGTGACTTTATCAAATATCAAGCCAGGCTTTTTCCCTGGTATATCGAGCGAATGTGAGAATGCCTGCAACCGAAATATCTTAATACCATTGTAATTCTCGAGAGGAAAGCATCACAAGCCCAAGATGGATCTCTCGCCTCTGTTTCAAGTTTCAGAGAATTATAAATGGTCTCATGAGAAGTTTTAACTTTGTAAAAATGTGAAACCACCTGTTTTGCACTCTAGAGTCTTATAACGGGATGCTGTATCTATGCCAAGCACACACTTCTACACAATGCTGTATTACGAATATAGAGAGGTGGAGAGAGGTTTACTCGACGATGTCCTTTCACTCTGATTATGGAAAGAAGCACTATCATGTCTATATTACACAGTAATATTATCGTTGCACTTCTGTCATCTAAGACCTTGACGTGTCGTTCAGATAGCAAGGCTGCAACTTAATTTATCCACTTAAACACATAGATGATATATTTTTGTTGGAGCTCCAAATACTTAAGATACTCTGAACTCATTGTGTCACAACTGAGTATTTATTATGTACCTTTTTTGGTGGGGGGGATTTAGAATTTAAGTGGAAAAGGAATGTGAGATAGATTAAGCTAACTTAGAGGTAACAAAGACGACGTGTTTTTGCCTTTTAGATTTTTATTCTTCTTTTTGGCGAAATCTCATACTTTATTTTTGTTGAATATAGATGAAGTGTGTGGGTCTCTGATATTTGTGCATCAGACGTCTTAAAGCGACGGAGACGAACTCACACATGCGTGTTCCACCTTGTGTGCTCTGCACATTGAGAGCGTGTGTCGAGGTCTTTTGTTGAGCTCACAGAGGGACGAAATCAACTTGTCTGGATCTGACTGTGTATCAGGCTGAATCCTGGTTCAATGCACATTAAACAGATTCCAATATTTTAAGAGCACTCTTGTCTGAATTCTATTTTGTTTACCATTAAAGTTACTATCTCTTAAAGGGACGGTTCACCCAAAATTCTGTCATCACTTACTCACCCTCAAGTTGTTTCAAACCTTTATTTCTTCTGTTGAACACAAAAGAAGATATTTTGAAGAATGTTGGTAACCAAATAGTTGATCGACCCCATTGACTTCACTATGTTTTTATCATATTATACATTCATTGTTATGAATCTGTTCCGTTGTCCTCCATCCACCCGCCACTAGATGTCGCCCTCCCATTTCAAGGACTCTATCATTCACACTACATCTCCCATAAGTCCCTTATGTTGATTACGGCCCAGCTGCAAACAATCTAGTTCACTATTTAAGTCTGTTTTGTTGCCCAGGTTATTTGCGTAGTAAATAATCCAGGTGTCACCGCGTAAGGGCGGAGGGGGAAGTGACAAAGAGGAACAAATGTTTGGATTTGGGAATGGTGGTTACTGACAGTTTTTTAACCACACTTTGTTAATTTTGCTTGGTTTTTCATTTGTTTGAATTATGAACTTAATTTAGAAATACTCTGGAAACAAAATGTTTTTCTTTAATAAACGAAATTAATTTTTGAAATGAAAGATGGCGTTTGGAGTGGAGTGCGTACAAAAATAAAATAATCGCTATACCCGGATCCACGGCCCACTAAGAAAGGCCGATACACCAGGCTAAGGTCAAAAAGGCAGGCAGATAAACAACAGAACGATGACACCGAAAACAGGCAAAACAGGACAAGGATAGCGCTCAAAAATGTTACAGGATTAACAAGACTTCGCAAATAACCTGGGCAAAAGAACAGACTTAAATAGTGAACTAGATTGTTTGCAGCTGGGCCGTAATCAACATAAGGGACTTATGGGAGATGTAGTGTGAATGATAGAGTCCTTGACATGGGAGGGCGACATCTAGTGGCAGGTGGATGGAGGACAACGGAACAGATTCATAACATTCATACTAAATGATGACAGAATTTTCATTTTTGGGTGAACTATCCCTTTAACTTTGTGTGTTTTGTGCTTGATCAGTGCTTGTATGTTGTTATAATTTATAATTACCATATAATACATGTCTTCAAGAACTAGCAACTACTCTGTAATTAATCATATCCTTTGTAAAATTTTGTGCAATTCTACAGGTATTTACAGAACTGTATAGATAAGTATAGTAGTGTCAGTGTATCAGTAGGTGGCGACAAGTGACTCTCTTCATGAGTGAGTCATTGAATCATTCACTCATTGTAAATTATTGATTAGGGTTAGAACTATACTGCAGGGCAGTGGCCCTCCAGAACCAGATTCACAAAGTAATTATTCAAAAGTACCTACTCAGAAAGTATGTGGTAAGTATTTTGAACACTGCCACTGTTGCTACTACTACTCTTACTATTCCTGCCATAGAAAGATATGGTAAAAGTAGAGCAATATGCTAGTACGCAGATCTGAATTTAGCATGTGTTCAATCATTCACTCAACTAACACATTCAAACACACTGATTCAGGAACAAATCAAGAGAGTGTGTTTATCAGTGAGTCACTGAATCATTCACTCAACTGATTTGTTCAAACACTGATTTATTTAGGGACAAAACAAGTGACCGTCTTTATGTGCAAGTCACTGAATCATTCATTCAACCGATTCGTTCAAACACACTGATTCAGAAACAAATGTAAGTGACTGTTAAGGAGTGAGTCATTGAATGATACACTCAGCCTATTCGTTTAAACACACTTATTCATTCGGGAATAAAACAAGAGCCCGTGTTAATGATTGTGTCATTGAATCATTCACTCGATCAATTCATACAAACCCACTGATTCATTCAGGAATAAAACACCACCAATAAAGCATCTTGCTCGGTATGAATGATTCTGCTGGTGCTTCATCTGGAACTATTTTCATTGGTGAAGTTACTTAATATTAACTTCATGTTTATTGAATTGAATATTAAAAGAAATATCTTACCAAATCACAGTCATGATGATATTCACAACAACAGTGTGATATTGCTTAAGTATATTATTATACCACACTACTCTATATATGTCATAAGTCAGTTAAGATAATATAAATAATATGATTCGGTGTTGCCAGCATATGAAGCTTTTGATTTTTGAACAATTCTGTTATACATCCACATATTTTGGGGCATGTTGTCTATTATAGCTACATTATGGTGTTGAAACTGTTATACAACTAGCTGACTGACATGACAACAATAAAAGAATTAAAATGATGATTTAGACAAAGATTTTCTCAAAGGGCTCCTGGAAAAACAAATTCCTCAAACATGTCAGTGCTTATTTCTCAGAGAAGGGCAAGGCATTGCTGATACCAGATACGTTTTAAACTATTCATAGTTCAGTGATTCAGCGGAACATGCATTTTAATTTGTGGAACAACATCATTCAGCATCTCTTTTTCGGTTTTGCTCCTGGTTCTACTTTTCAGGTGATTTGGTGCTTAAACTACCCACCACTTCAGTCCACACCTTGGTTTTCAGATCTGCTTTCGCTGTAGAAAGTGAAGGTGTTTGTGAATTGAGCGTTTCTTACCAGTTTCAGCTCTTTTCTCAGTTTGACACACTGGAAATTAAGGGAGATGTTCAGATAGTCTAAAAGTACAAACACAATACAAACAGTTGTTTAATTTTCATAACATCATATAATAACTTATTACTAATGTTATTTAAATTTGAAAATCTTATTTTATTGAATATATGGGATGCACGCTTCCTAGCATTTTGTAACATTTAGATTTTCCATATCAAGATTAATTTATGGTAACACCAAATTTACACGTTACTACATATACTTACTATAGTAATAAAAGTAAATTATGCAGAATTACAAGTTACTAACCCTAACCATAACTCTATAATAAGTACATGTAGTTAAGTAATATTGCTCAGTGCTTATTTGAGTAAGTACAAAGTAACTAAGTCACCTTAAAATAAAGTGTAACCCAATTTATTTATTATTACTTAATCATATAAGGTATATAATTAGGATTTATGACAAAATACAATATTAAATATTATAATATCCAACTTAAAACAATATTTAAAATAATATTATGAAAATATGATATTTTAAATGTAAAAATAATATATAAAGTTAAAATATTTTAGTGCTGTCAGTCGATTAATTGCATCCAAAATAAAAGTTTGTGTTTACATAATATATGTGTGTGTACTGTGTATATTTATTATTATGTATACGCACACACACACTGTATATCATGCAAACAAACTTTTATTTTGGATGTGATTAATTCTTTGACGGCACTAAATGACACATAAAACAATAATAATGTTCTATTTCACCATTTAGTAATTTCTTGTCACATTTGTGTGACAATCATCCTCCATTAGTCATTTCTATTTTGATGACTGTATTTGTTGAGCAACTTGGGATAATTATGATTATGTCTATTTGCCTGTTCAATCCCTAAAATCCTGCTTAATCATCTAGGTGTCGTCCGCTCTATTGTAATCTAATTCAGTCTAATAGTTTCTCAGTTTGTCCATGAGCGCATTCTGACACTATAGCGACAATGAGAACTGAACAAACGTGTTAAAACAGGCCTGCAGACTTCAGCAGCAACTGCTTCATTCTCTCTCTCTCTCTCTCGCTCTTCTCCTATAGTAACCTTTCATTTTATTAAGCTCATAAATGTTCATAAACCTCAATATGATTCGGGTGGCCAGTTCTTTCCTGTTTAAATCAAAGGTTGAGAAGGGTGTGTTTCAGTCAAGTTTTCTGACTCATGACCCATAAATGAGTAAGAAACTTCAGTCTTCGTAATGGAAAACGTCAGTAAATGTTCCTGCACTAAAACAAACAAACTGAGGAGTGTCTGAATATTGGTGAAACCGGTAAGTTCAAAATGAATAGATTGTCTTGTCACAAAAAACAGTAACGGCAAACGGTTTCTATGTAGAAAATATTATTATTATTAAAACAGTAAGATTGTGAAATATTATTCCAATTTAAAATAACTTTTCTATTTGAATATATTTTCAAAAAATTTCCTGAAATCAAAGCTGAATTTTCAGCATCTTTACTCTTCAGTGTCACATGATCCTTCAGAAATCATTCTGATGATGTGATGATTTGCTGCTCAAGAAACATTTCTAATATGACATTTTAAAACAGATGTGCTGCTTAATATTACGATCCTTAAAGTTCAATGCGAAGGGAGATGTCTTCTTTTACAGAAATCGCAGTTGCATTCTAAATGTTGTAACTTCTTGCTGAGTCTCTCCATCAGTGTCCGACTCCGGTTTGAACAATGCAAAGGCCCCGATATACTTTGAAATCAAAGAACAAACTGATGTGACGTCATTTCGAACAAAATCAGAAATTCCTTTTAGGAGTTCCAAATGGCTTGCCAAAGCGAACTCTCAGGAAAAGTTCGGTCCAGCTGCAGGACGTCTTCGCACTACCGTTGCTTCGTGATGATAATGTAACAGGAGTTGTGCGCCTTCTTTCACACGGAACTCTCGCTGACTCATTTCGTCCTTCGACATAAGATCTCCGCAGGCGCTTAATAGTAAAAAATGAAGTTTCTGATGAAAAGAGGCACTGAAACTGCTTGCTTTTAAGTCATCTATTGAATAAAATGCCATATAAATAAATGCAACGTGACTTTACTGAAGTGCATCTGAATTTGCAGAGCTCGTGCTAACGTACCCATGTTGTTATAATCTGATGCTTTTCTAATGCTTTCTATAAAAAAAAAAAATGCTTGCTGTTTTCTCATTTTTGTAGTGTTTATATTGCTACTGAGAGGAAAGCACGCACATATTTACATATTCATCTAAATGCCACTCTCGGCAGAGTGGGCGGCGTCAGATGTTTGATAACTGTATACCGCCACTCACGCATTTCAAACTTCCTTTTACCCCTAAAAAAGAACAAAAAAGAACTTTGTTGTGAGTATAACTTTGCGTGAGATTCTCCAGCTTTGTCGTTGTTGAGCTGTTAAAGCTCCGCCCTCTTCTGGAAAGGGGGTCGGGAGCAGCAGCTCATTTGCATTTAAAGGGACACACACAAAAATGGCATTTTTGCTCACATCCAAATAGGGGCAAATTTCACAAGCTTTAATAAATGATCTGTGGGGGATTTTGAGCTGAACACATTCTGAGGACATTCTTGTGAAGAGAGGCATAATAGGTCCCCTTTAATTTGTTTTAATAAAAATCTTAAACTTTTGAACATCTTTATTGGCTAATTCCTGAAATAGTAAAGTTGAGGGTAAAAAATCTCAACGATTATCACACCAGAAATACTTGATTGATGTAGTCTTATTTAGATGTTATGTAGTTCTTATTTAGTTGCATGAGTCAAAGATGAATGCAGAACGGCTCGTCACCGTTGCGGTCTGTCAGGCAGCCTCAAAGCAAGAGCTGTTGTCACTGAAGATCACACTTCCTGTATCTCAGGAAGAGCGTCGTGCCACAACAATACAGCCTTAGATACTGTATATATCAGTGCTTACCGAACTCTTTACATCGGTTTACGATCTGATTTTCATTCTGTTTGATTTCATTTTGTTAATATTAAATATCAAGTAAACTAAACGTCTTTAATAACGCACAAATTATTTTTTGCTCTTTTGTGCTTCATTCTGAATAGCTTGAAGCTGTGGTGAATGTGGTCTTGTCCTGTGGTCATAGTGTCAAGTCATTGTTAGACTTACTGTAACACAGTTTGATGCAAAGCTGAGCAAATAAAAATTTCATGTTTGTGCAGTTTGGAATAGTTTTTACAAATGCTGTTTAGTTAGTGGTATGGTTCAGCCCCAAAAAAAATTAATTCCGTCATTATTAACTCACCCACACGTCATTTCCAACCCTGTATGACCTTCTTTCTTCTGTGAGGGGTAAGAACATCATAAAATGCGATCGTGAAATTAAAGCTTTAGATGTTGTACTTTCCCTCTTTAAACACTTGAGGGAGACAATCCATACTTTGGGAGAACAATAGCTCTAGTCATTATCTAGGCTAAATGACCAAGTTAGTTAAACATTTCCCCCTATGATTTATATGGCGTTTTTATTGTAGAAGAGCACTTCTGATAAATGTTGCAATCACCAACTTTTTAACCTTGTTTGATTAATAACCAGCATGCTTGTAATGATCGACTGATTGACATTTATGTACATTCATTTGTCTATAATATATTCTTTTAAGGTTAGGTAAAGCTATTATAATTTTTATTAAGAATTGCTGAAAAAAAAAAAATCATTCCCTCAACAGAATCTCAGTTAACCCAATAAATCCTACTGGATCATATTTGATACGTTATCTTTTTAAGACCTCTAAATTATCAACATGAAAACCACGTTTGAACGCAAGTTTTATATTGTCCTGCAGGAAGGTGCAGTAAGCGATGATATTTGAAACCAGCCCAAACAAACACACCCCTCTCTTCATTGCTCCGCCCCCAAAATGCACAAGCACGGAATGCAAGAATGCATAGCTGAAGCCGAAAGTATACTTCTTTTTTTTTTACTCGTACACTCGCGTTTACGTACATTCGAACGCACAGCCTTGCAAAGTGTACTTCATTTGACTCGTACGCATACACAGGTGTTCAACGAGTTACAACCTATGTAAACATCTCTCGTCTATGTAGGCCTCCATCGTCGCTGTAGCTCGCATGCGTTCCGGTCTGTTCTGTTTATTCAGTTTTTCTTTGACTACCTTGTGAATCGACGCCCCCTTTGATTGTCTTGTTTATCCACACCTTGTAATGCAAAAAAAAATTAAATACGCATCTGTGACCTGCGCATACAAAGTACAAACTATAACAAAAATGCAGTGGTGCGCGTAAAGCATGTGCGTACTCTTTTGATGACGAAATTCGCGTCACGTGGACTGTAAGCTGACCCTCGTGTACGCGTAAAAAGTGAAGTATACTTTTTGGGCTACTTTGAGTTTACCCTTCAGTCACTAACTTCCCTCCGTCTTGTTCACGTCTTTTTTTTTTCTTTTTTTTTTATTGAGTGATTTTTTTTTAATAATGCAAACAGACAATTACAATGTTTACAGAAGAGAAATTAAATGCAAAATACACATAAAAAGACCAACAAAACATACATAACAGCCAGTACGATTTGAGTGTGTTTGTGTGTGTATAACTGTGAGTGTTCACGTCTTTACGTTGCAAGAGTGCCCACTACTGGCGGAACCTTTGCATTGTGTTTAAATGGAACCTCCTAAGCCCTTGATCACTTGGAATGCGCTATGGCGGCAATACAATAAACTATAACAATCAGCTTAAGGTGGCTACAAGTACTATGCAGTTAAATGTGTGTGGAGTTGTGTGGAGTCAAGAGTCTGTCCAAATAAACTTCCCTCGCCCATTTGACAAAGTTGAACACACATCAAAATGGCGGCGGGGATTCCCCTAACTTCGGGAAGTTGGCGAGTGTATGCCTAAAAGTGGAGTTAGACGCAACCCAAGTCACTTTATCATAGCTGAAGCGAGGCAAAATAATGCTGTGTGAAAAATAAAGCGAAGATAACGAACGAACGACAGCATACAGCACTAGATATACAAGAAAACTCAGAAATTGCTTACTGCACCTTTAATACTTCAAAATGAACATTTACCGGCCTGACGAAACTTACTTAATAATTCATGCAATCTTTTTTGTTTTTTTTTGTAAAAATCATGTTAAAATGTAATGCAACAAGCTTTTGAGCAACTTTTGTTTGTATTTATTTCTCAAACATCATTGTATTGCACTGTATTATATGTTAAAACCAGAGAGCGTTGATCATAAAACATAGACTAAGACATAGTATTAGGAGATATTGAGTGACAATTAAAAATATTATAAATTCACATTAATTTATCTCACTTTTAACAACATCTGCACTAAATTGCATATTTTTTGGCCTTTGAATAAAACAGGTGTGTTTCCTTCTCGAGCTCCATTTTCTCTAACATGATATTATATGTGCTATAAAATCTATAAAACACATTTTTCTGACAATGATTATTTTATATGTCAGGCTTTACAGAGTTGCCAGAGCCGCCCTCGGTGGTGGGCGTGGCATTTAAAGGGCTGCGTGCGTGATCGCTACGGTATGCAGGATGGGCCAATCAACATCCAGCAGCGGCTCTTCACTCTGCAGTAACAGCGCAGCACTCGCGAGCTGCATACGAGCGCGCGTGCGACGAGTTTTTTGTTCGCCTCATACCGGTGACTGGTTAGACGAGAATCCGATGAAAACTAAGGAGCTGCCGACTGTTCAGAAGTGCTGGCGGGACGATTATAAAGAGGGGAAGACTTCTGCGCGCGAGCCGAGTTCTTCCGGTGATCAACATGCGCCTGAACACTTGATATTTCTCAGTCGCGCGACGGACTTCGAGAGGCAAGTTTCGGATTCCCGAGGCGGACAGAAAGGAGGGCGGGAGGAGAACCATGAGTGTTGCGTCTCGCCGTGGGACATGGAAAGAGTGTCAGAAGGTCCCGTGACTCCAGGTAGAGTTTCGGAGGAAAATGTGACGCCAGACTTTCTAGTAGACTTCAGTTGTTCGTCTCCGTTAGCCAAACACAAAATGACCAAAAGTGCGTTGAAACCCTCCGAGCAACAAGCTCCGAACCCGTTCCCTAGGATTATTCCCAAACTAATCGTCACCCATGACGATCTAGGTCCTGGTCAGGACAGTCCGCACATCACTGATTTGACGCTGAGCATGGGCGGCTTTTCCCTGGACCTGCATCCCGATGAGGACTCGCCCTGCTCGGACAGCGGCTGCGGAGGCTCCCCTGCGCCCTCTCTGTTCCACAGGAAACTCTCCAGCTCCTCTTCTGCTGGATTATCCTCTGCCTCGTCGTTTGAGGAGTCTGAGGATGACTTCACAGGCAGTGACATTGAGCCCACCAGTCTGTCTCCCAGTATGTTCGGCAGTCCTGATGAAGTGACAGGGGTAGGTGTCCAGTTTTCCAAGTTTAAATGCTTGATTTTAGTCTTTATGAACATCCATATGTGTTTTTCCATACTGGGCAAATGATTTGAACATGCACTTGTGGTGTTCTTCAAATCTTAAAAGTGTACTGCACTTGCATATGATGTAAAATCAATTACACTTTCTTTAAACGGAGAACAAACCTAAATACACTTCCAAATAGTGCATTTTGTAGCAAAAATATTTTGACTTGTAGTTGACTGACGCACATAAAGTTCTTGATTTTAATTTGAACTTGGCCAGTATTGCATTTAAAGTTAATATGTTTTAAGTGTACTAATTTTCAACTCTATTATTACATGTTACATATATATTTATAAATATGTTACGTATATATGTACATATATATATTACAAGTTGCATTTTATGAATATAAATATATTTCAATAGAAACGACATTAAATATAATGTTACCAGTAAACTTTAAGCTTATTTCAATGGGAATAGAAGTAAATATATAGCTGCAAGCAGCAATAACGGGGCCAAGTGGAGATCAAAGAGCGAAAAAAAAGCACCTTCTGTGATTGGCTCCTAATTTATTATAATAATGAGAAAATCAATAGATACAGCAGGGGAGCCACAAGCATTTTTGTAAAAATCCACATATCTCAATGCTCTTTCAGGATATGCTGATGATGATGTGCACCAACGTTCGTGCTCGTACGCCAAAGCATTTAAAAAAATAATGCAATTTACGACAAATTTCAAAATGGCGGACAGGTGATTTATCCGATCCTAGCAACATCGGTATGAACAGATTCGGCGTGACCCAAAAGAAATCTGTAGACATTACGATATTCTGGCATACGAGTTATGAGCAAAACGTTTTTTCGGATTATGTCAAACCTGTTGGTGGCGCAATTCCAAAATTTGGCACGCAACCCCAGATCATGTTGCTGACGAAGCGTGCCAAATTTCGTTCTGATAGAGCAAACTATTGCCAAGATATACTAGCATTTAATCTAATTTTGCTAATTACCATCACTTTTCAACAAAAAGGAATAGTAAAAATTCTGTTAAGTCATTCTGCGTGGATTGGTTCAAAGATCCTCTAAGACAATTTTAGTAAAAATTTGGAGTCGCAAAAACTAATTATGGAACTACATGCACTTAAGTGTGTCAAAAAAGCACTCGTAATGCAATTAAGTGTCCAAAAAGTGTTCGGATTGCATTCTCAAAGTGTATAATTTCCATAGTAATGTGTGCTTCTTTTTCACAAGGGTGTATCTCAAAGGTTAGGGGAAGGGTTCTTGATAAGCGTTTGTGCACCAAAACTTTATTACCAAATTTATAACCTGCAAGATGTGAGGTCTTGTGCTGCTGCTTATCTACTGATATTTCTTTAAACACACTGATTAGGAGTTTCTACTTCCCAGTAATGAACTTCTCAGCATTATTTTTACAGCCTTGTTGTGTTTGAGTCGTTGATCTACAGTACAGTCTTACTTCATCTTAATTAGGTATGTAAGAATGAAGATTACTAGGATGCTTGAGCACTGAGACACTTTATTAGAAATTACAGCTATTTTTAGCTTCTTATCTGTACATCTCCAACTTTACATGAACCAGTTATTTTTTATATATATATATAACTCACCGGGCTTTTAGAAATCATTCAGAAAGGTTACTGAAATATTGTAGTTTCATTACTTCTGACAAAGAAATTCTAGTGGGGCAAACTTTCGGTTTCAGACTCCTATTGCTGCTGTGTTTGTTGGCTCTTGGAACAGTTGACTGCTGAGACACATGGGAGAGATGTATTTTTTTTCCTGTGGAAAGTTGGTAACTACGCGTTATATTTGCCTTATAGGCGTTAGAGACAAAAGTGAGTAAGATAAACCTAATGTAAAGGGGGATGTTTTTAAAGTAAGAGTGAAAAATAGAAACTATTCTAGTTTCTGGAAACTAGAAAAACAGAATTGTGACATTATTTCCAAAGGTCACTGATTGAATTAATAAAACACTCACTGTAGTCATTCATAGCTGACTAACGGAGGAGTCAAACTCGCTGGAATGACGATACCAGACACTCCAGCTGGAAAAATCCCCCAAATCCCGAGCGTCTGCCGCCTCAATCACGGGTTAGACAATGTGCCAGTTTTGGTCTGGATGGTAATCCATCTGAAACTGGGTGGCGTTTACTCGCTTCTGTTTCGGGCTGAAGCTTTTCGTATCTCTGATGAGACATTTGTTTACCTTGACCTGAACAGAAACTCTCGTTCACGGCCTGACCGAGCGATTACCGCTCTGAGTAGGCTGGACATGAAAGCTAAAACTAAAAGCCTTCTAACGCTAGTAGCAACAACAAGGTCATGGGCTTGAACAAACAATCTATTCTGCTTTGAGTCAGTTTGGATAAAATAAGTTGTTTTATTTGAGTCTTACAGTGACGTGCAGCTTCACATGGTGTCGCTTTTTATGCTCTGCTGAATAAGACCATGACTAGAGTCAGCAGAAACAGGACTGATATCATACAGTACTTAGACTTGTGTGGACATTTCATCAGCAGTTCTGTGCTGATCTCCAGTTTCCCACTCTTATCTAAATGATTACAGCTAGTTTTGTGTGTTTGATCCATGAATCAGGATGAATCAGTCCAGAGAATGACTGTCGGGAAGTTCACTGCCTCCTCATAATCTTTCCATCTTTCCCACACTAATTGTTTTTTTTGTTTTTTTTAAACCCTTGAAAAGTTTGGTGTCTGTGAGATTTTTGTAATGTTCGCCAAGGCTGCATTTATTTGATCAAAAAGTACATTATACTGTGAAATATTATTAGGATTTAAAATAACTTCTATTGTAATGCATTTATAAAAATTGCATTTAATCCTGTGATGGCAAAGCTGAAGCATCATTTGAAACACTTTAGTACGGGGAACAATTCTCACTTTTAACTAGTTATTAGCTTGCATATATTGGCTGTTCATTAGTACTTATAAAGCACACATTAATGCCTGATTCTGCATGACTTTATTCTACATCCCATAATCATAGCCAATACCTAAACTTAACAACTATCTTACTAACTATTAATAAGCAGTAAATGAGTTTGAGGCAAAAGTTGTAGTTAATAGTGAATATGTGTTCCCTATACTAAAGTGTCTTATTATTATCAACGTTGAAAATTAATTATTTTTTGTGCGAAACAACATGTTTTTCAGGATTCTTTGATATTACGAAGTTCAAAAGAACAACATTTATTTGAAATTGAAATTTCACACTTTAGTTTTATAGTCCAGTTCTCACTATTAACTAGTTGCTTATTAGTGCTTATAAAGCACATATTAATGCCTTAATCTACGTGACCATATTCCACCCTTACCAATAATACGTTTTGAGCAGGAGTTTGAGGCAAAAGTCGTAGTTAATAGTGAGAATTCGACCTAAAGTGTGACTGAAATTTCTTGAAGCAATGTAAAAGTCTTTACTGTGACTTTTGCTCAGTTTAATGCATCCTTGCATTAAGTATTCATTTCTTTAAAAAAAAGAAAAAATCGTACTGTCTTTCATATTTATGGAAACTTTTGTTCCTCCACTAAATAAAAAAGTAAAGATAACTGCGACTTTTTATCTCACAATTCTGACTTTTTTTTATTTTCTTATAATTGCAAGATCTAAACTCAAAGTTAGAATTGTGTTTTTTTTCTCGCAATTGCAAGTTATCACACGATTCTGACTTTTCTTCTGACTTCTTTACTCAGAATTGTGAGTTTATATCTTGCAATTGTGAGGGGGGAAAAAAGTCAGAACTGTGAGATAAAGTCGCAATTATCTTTTTAATTTTTTATTTCATGGTGGAAACGAGCTTCCATACATATTACTCCCCATTCTTCTTGCATAATAAAATAATTCCAAATAAATGGCAACAAAATATTGCTAAGTCACCTTGTGACGAGCCCTAAAAGATCCTGATCGCCCTGTCAGGGTTTATTTAGTCTGTTATCATCACAAATCTTTTTCCTTTGCGTTTGCTGTGCGTTGAAGTCATCCGAGCTGCGTATTCAAATTTTCGATTCATCAGTTTCTTTAAATGAACCAAATTGACCCTGTTGCCTCAGCTGCTGACATCCACAGGCCTGTGCACACAGACGCACGCTCTGATGCCATCGTGTAACCATCACTCGCCTCGCAGCGTGTCATGGAAAACTGAGTTGTGGGCGGCTCCTTTGTCGCTAAGTAACCATGAATCCATATATGGTGTTGCTTCTCATTTCTGTTTCTTCATCTCTTTCTTAATCCGCGTTACTTCAGCGATCATGACGCAGATTATTTTCTCTGCTTTGTTTACAGCTGTGTGTGCAAATGACTTCTTCACTCCTTTCCTGCAGAACACGCTGAAGGGAAGCACTTTGTGATGAACCATTCATAAGCTCGCTCCACCACTTCTCAGACAAAGCGAAACTCTTCATGCAAGATACCAACATGAGAGTAGTTTACAGGAAGAATGCGAGACATCTGGCCGTCTCTGACTTTAGTGTTCCTTGCTTTGAGGGTGTGAGCCGTTGGACAGGTTTATCTTTATTATGTAAATGCTTTAGGAGCTTCTTAGAAAGGAGGGAGAGGGAGAAAGAGATGAAAAGATCAAGAGGGAGGGGAGAAGTGGAAAATGGATAGCTGAGAGGTGGGTGATGGGGTGGGTGGGGTTTTTACAGCGTGTTCAAACACAAACAGACCAAAAAAAAGCACGTTTATTACATTACAGTGGCGTTTGCTGAGGCAAGCGTCGTTATAATTCGATTATTATCTGCTAAAAATAAGTCATTATTACTTATTTTTAAAATTTTAAAGCGTCGTTATAATTTGATTATTATCTACCAAAAATAAGCCATTATTACTTTTGAATATTACTTTTACTGTTGAATGTCTTACATGAGTTGCGTTGTTGCACCTTCGTGAACTCAGATGGGAGTTTTCTTTTAAAGCTGCATGTAAAATTTAAAGCCTTTGTTTTAACGCAGGATTGACAGATGAGTAGGGAGGGATGCCTCGGGACCTTTATATCCGTAAAAACTGAAACTAAAACCATAACTATTAAATTATTCTTGAAATAAATATGAAATAAAACCACTTTTTATAATGAATTCACTCACTTTTTTATGATTTCAGTACTGATTTGGTGTCATGGTCGGTACTTTTGACAACACTGCTCTCTTTTAATATGAGCGGTTGGCTTTAAGTCAGAACACACAACCAGTGTTCTCATTCTATCATGACATTGTTTATATGTTCTTTTACACATTTCATTATAAGCTTGTCAGTGTTTAGCAAGAAGGGAGTGAATGAGGCAGGACGAGCGCATGTGATCCGTGAGAGCTGTTGAAAGAAGATGGATTGGGATCAGACGGGGCGGGAGAGGGAAAGGAGGTTGTGTAGGGGGGGACATATGAGACGGAGAGGGCAGTGACTGACGAGGGAGAACGAGTGATGAGTTGACAGAGACGGCGAGAAACACGGTTGAGCTGTAGATGTCCATGTGAGCGAGAGACCTGGACTCAGCAGAGAGAGAGAGAGCTGTCTCGGCTGTGAGTGTGTCGGTGTGTGGTGGCTCAGTCTGCTTCCCGGATGCGTGTGTGGTTGCAGGGCAGTGCGGGAGTCGTGGGTCTCTGCAAGCTTGTGTGTGTTTTAAGTGTGTGGTTGTGCATGCTTGTTTTTGCCTATAAATTAGTGACTGTCTGCTGTTTTGCTTGCCAGGTAGGATATAAATATATAACGTATATAGTGTATATATTGTCTGTATGTGTGTATATATATATATACACACACACATATATATATATATATATATATATATATATATATATATATATATATATATATATATATATATATATATATATATGTGTGTGTGTATATATATATACACACATACAGACATGTTTGGAAGCTTTTGCATTGTTTTCATGGAAAGTCGATTTAATGAGTTTTAAAGATGTCATGTGATGTAACCATTAAGTAAAAAGTAATAACATATTTTCCTTAGTTGTAATTATTCCTGTGTTATTATTATTTAATTTATTTTTTACACACATCATGAATTCATATTAATTCATAAATAACAATAAGGATTTGAGGAGTCGCACCACATGACATTTTATAACCTGAACCAATCTTTCCTTTCTTAATTAAATTATAATTTTATGATGGGGTGCTTCGTGTGATATAATTTCCTGTTTTTCATTTGATTTCTTTTCTTTTTTTGCGTATTAGTTGCAGTGCATGAATTTGATTTGGCACACCAAAGTGAAGTAGTTTTATTATTATATATCTGTTTTTTTTTGTAAAACACACTAGCGGTCAAAAGTTTGGGGTCAGAATTTTTAATACTTTTATTCAGTAAGGATGCATTAAATTGATCAAAAGACATTAATAATGTTACAAAAGATTTGTATATCTAATAAAAGCTGTTCTTTTAAACTTGATGCATCACATTTTCCACAACAACATAAAGCATGTTGGTTTTCAACAGTAATAATTCAGGAAATGTGGTTGCACCACATTTTAGAAGGATCATGTGACAATGAAGACTGGAGTAAAATTCATCTTTGTAGTCATGGGATTAATAATACTGTTTATTAACATTCATATTTTTTATTAGTTTTATTTATTTAGTAATATTTTGTTTTATTACTGTTTATTAGTATTAATATTACTGTTTTAATGCAAATAAAATCAGACTTGCTGAGCGCACGAGACTTCTTTCCAAAACATTAAAAAAAAAAAAAATCTCACTGACCCCAGACTTTTCAACAGTAATAATAAATCAAAAAATATCTGCTAATATTTGAGGAACTGCATTGGGGTTTATATGTCTACTGTAATGAAGTAGATCTGTAACCTGACAAATGAGCCTGAAATATTAAACTCTCCGTGTATGTGTGCAAGTCCGATGTGAAGATACAGCGGCTCTGTTTGTCCAGGGTGGGGGTGACCTTTGACCCATGAGTGGATCTCATTGTGACTCTCCACAAGGCTCGGCCGTCATCACCATGACAGCAGTTCATATTTTAGAACGATTAGGATAGGAGCGGTAGTCGTGAATCAGTAGCATGTGTTGCAATCGCAACCGAGATACGAGGTATTGTGAACATTAAACATAATGTTGTAATCTTTTAACAATGGTGGATATATCATCTGTATAGATAAAGGCATTACAGACAGAAAATGTGTGTCTAAATATATGTAGTACTGTTTTGGGAACATGGTGCCTGATTTGAAAGTGAAATGAAATGTCATACCTTAGGCAGAAAGACAGGAAGGAAGACAGAGGACTTTTATGAGGTGTCGTCTGTCCCCTGCTGGCTATAGTGTCGTCAAAGGGGGTCGGGAACAGAGAGGACAGACTGAATTACATCTAAGTGTGGAGAGCGAGCTGTCGACTCTACAGAGCACATGTTGAAAGGGGGGATGGTTTGGAAGAAGGGAATGAATGGATTAATTATACAGGGGAATAAAGAAAAGAGAAGAAGATACCCGAAAGTGAGACCTTGAGGGAAAAATACAGCATCTTTGTAATGTAGTACAAAATTTTTGCTGTAGATAATACTGTTATATATGATTTAATAACATAATCATATATATAATATGTCCTATATTATTTCCAGGTTTAAATGAGGAGGGAAAAAAAGCACCATATATTTTCAGTGTGGTTTCATACTTTTAAGTTATGTAAGGTCAGATTCTAAAAACAGATTATTCTGGAAACTGTTCGTTCCGGGCAGGGATTATGTTGTTTCCGTGTTCCTGTCAAAGCAAGTGAAAACATCTAAGGAATTATGAAAGGAAGCTGTCGGTGATTGTGAATGTCAAAGGCATCCTAGGACCTCATGAGCTGAGTTATGTCATTTCCCACACTCACACATTCCTCATCGATCAGAGCTTTATTATCAATGACCTGTGATCTGTAGACCGCGTGCGTCACGGCTGCGGTGTTGACCTTGTGTCGCTGATAAACTCGTCCCTCTGGAACTTTAGTTCCCATGCCTGAGAAGAAAGGTGTCTGTGTTTTTACAGAAACTCTGTGTTTGTTTAGAGAAAACAGATGTGGTTTGTTTTACAAATCAGTATTGGTTTTATATATTTAGACAGAGTTATGACGCTCAACGTTCGATGCAAAGGGAGATATTTTCTTTTACAGAATTCACTTTGTAAGGACTACAATAAACGGCTGGTAGGGACTACAATGAGCTTTTTCCCGGGTTGGTGACATCACAAACCCCATAATTTACATAAACCCCGCCCCCAAGAACACTCAACAAAGGGGGCGGGGCCATGTTGGGCTGCTTCAGAGAAGAGGAAGAGTTGTTGTAGTCGAGTGTTGTTGATGCCGTCATTTTACGCCGGACTGCTTCACAAACGAGGGTCAATTCAACGAAAAAAGATGAACATGATGACACATGCTAGAGATGAGTTGATCAACTCCACAGCAACTACATAAATTTATCCACTAACCGTTCAGAAACGTCTAAAAGTTGTAACTTCTTCCTGAGTCTCTCCATCAGTGTCGACTCCGGTTTGAACAATGTAAGGATGAACACTTTCCTCATTTTGTCAGCGTGAGATTCTCCAGCTTTGTTGTTGTTGAGCTGTTAAAGCTCCGCCCTCTTCTGGAAAGGGGTCGGGAGCAGCAGCTCATTTGCATTTAAAGGGACACACACGAAAACGGCGTGTTTTTGCTCACACCCTAATAGGGGCAAATTTGACAAGCTTTAATAAATGATCTGTGGGGATTTTGAGCTGAAACTTTAGACACATTCTGGAGACACCAGAGACTGATATTACATCTTGTGAAAAGGGGCATACTAGGTCCCTCAATTTCATGAGATGAAAATTATTTGCAATATGTTGGTCTCCTCTGATCTGAGCATATGTGATCTTTGATTTCAGGCTAAGTCGTGGAGGAAGTTAAAGACCATGGTGCATTGCTCTCCATTTGTGGTTTCCTATAAGAATCGATATCCTTGGGTTCAGCTTGCAGGCCACGCAGGTAACAATTCATTTCATTTCTGAATTGAGGAGAAGAACTTGCATCTGCCACCAATCATTTTGGACTTTTGAAATGAACACTGTTTTTGCCTCTTTGTGTGTAGGTAGTTTCCAGGCAGGAGAGTATGGGAAACTGTTGAAGAAGTATTGTGAATGTGAGCATCAGTGTCTCGAGAAGCTGATGAATGACAACCTCCGGCCGTTTGTACCTGGTTATTATGGTGTCGTGCAGCAGAACGACCAGGATTACAACCTGATGGATGACCTGCTGACTGACTTCGACTCCCCTTCAATTATGGATTGCAAGATGGGAAGCAGGTGAGAAGGAGAAACTTGGGAAAAGAACTTCAGCTTAGATGTTAAAACCTCCAAACTCCAAACCAGCCTTAACCAAACAAGCTAGATGTGTTTTTTAAAAAAAAAACCTCATGTGCATGGCCACATGATGAGGTGCAGGAAGTGGCTCGGTGAGCTTGACGTCATAAATGAATGGGTTGTGAATGGTGTGATTGATGGGTCAATGTCTTTTACCATAGGACATACCTGGAGGAAGAGCTGGTAAAGGCCCGTGAGCGTCCTCGTCTCAGGAAGGACATGTATGAGAAAATGGTAGCTGTGGACCCGGGAGCGCCCAGTCCGGAGGAGAGAGCCCAGCAGGCCGTTCTCAAACCTCGATATATGCAGTGGAGGGAGACCCTGAGCTCCACCGCCACTCTTGGCTTCCGCATAGAGGGCATCAAGGTGGGAGCTGATAAAATAGAAATATTACTTGATCTTTCTATTCATTCTGAATCAGTTTTCACAGTTTCCACAAAAATATTAAGCGTTATTCAACATAGAAAATAATCAGAAATGTTATCATATTAGAATGATTTCTGAAGGATCATGTGACTGAAGACTGGTGCTGAAAAATTCAGCTTTTCACTAACTTTGTGCTTTATTTTAGAAGTCAGATGGCACGTGCAACACCAGCTTTAAAAAAACCAAACATAAGGAGCAGGTGATGAAGGCCTTGGGTGACTTTGTGGATGGAAACGCACAGTTATTGGTATGTTTTATTTCATTAGATTTAGCTAGTGGCTTTCCTGATTTATTTTATTATTATTATATTTGTGAAAAAAAAAAAACAAACAAACAAAAAAAACATGAACCTCTGTAATCCATAAAGTTGATTTCTTCCTCAGGGGTTTCTAATAGATTTCTGTGAAGGGCTGTTGTGTCTTTCAGTGACCTTAATAAATGACAATTATTGTTGTCAACTACAATATATTACTATATTAACTATATTAGCAACAATGTTACTTTATATTTTAAAAATAAAATACACACACAAGATAAGATTTTTTATTAAAATATCTTTCCACTAGATAAATGTAGGAACTAATATTCGTTTTTAATATTATTGTTTTTTTGTTTTTTTTGCTTTGTTATTCACATAATTTTCTATAAGTGCTTCTCATTCATCATCCACATTTTTAAGTAAATGTGCAAAAAAAAAAAAAAAAAAAAAAAAATATATATATATATATATTATACACATTATTATTATTATTATTATTATTAAAGTTAAAGGTGCAGTAAGCAATTTCTGAGAAAATGTTGATATTTGAAACCAACCCGAGCAAACACACCCCTCTCTTCATTGATCCACCCCCAAAATGCAATGCACGAGATCATATCTCTTTATCATAGCAGAAGCAAAATAAAGCTTTGCTAAAAAATAAAGCGAGGTCTCTCCAGTGCTGGAAAGCTTTTCTAATATTAACACGGGTCCTGAAGTTCTTGCCTTTTTCCAGTGATATTCCTTCCTTTTCTCTTTTGTAATGTCTCTCAGCCATCTCTCTTTCTATAGTCAAATCTCCCTTTTGCTCACTCTCTCTGAATGGACACGCCCCCTACTGCTGATTGGCTACAAATGTGTTGTGCTGCTTGGTCTGATCCACTTTCAATGCTTACTGCACCTTTAATAGTCGTTTCTTGCAAAATTCTGTGTTTTTGCACTGCTGTGTTAACCAATCAGAATCCAGGAGATCTGGTAATGGATAATTACAGTTGTATGTTGTACTGTTTCTTCAGAGGAGTTATCTACAGAGACTGGACGAGCTGCGCAGTGCTCTTGAAACGTCAGAGTTCTTCAGAACACACGAGGTGAGGAATCTGTTCTTTCCATGTTGTGAAATCCTTTCCTGCCTGGGCCAAATCATTGTCATCTCTAGAACACAAACAAATCATGTTTCATAAGCTCAAAACCTCACCCCGTTTCTCTCCAGGTGGTTGGGAGCTCTTTGCTGTTCGTGCACGATGCTTCAGGCCTGGCCCGGGTCTGGATGATTGACTTTGGTAAGACCATCACACTGCCGTCACCCCAAACTTTGGACCACCGAACGCCTTGGGCCGAAGGAAACCGGGAGGACGGGTACCTGTGGGGTCTGGACAACCTCATTCAGATCTTTGGTGAGATGCTGCAGGACTCGACCTCTCCCTCACCTTGATGGATGCTTCAGCCCGAAGGATCACGTGCAGGGACACGTTGATGGAGGGAGCCTTCCATCTGATAGGAGGCACACAACAGGATATCAGTCCTGAGATTGCGCTGAGGGAGAGATAGAAAGCCAACAAAGCACGAGTGGAAAAACTCAAGCTCATTTTGTTGACTCGGTGCTCCACAAACTCATGTTAGACATTCCTTTTTTGGACATGTGGTCCTGCAGAAGCTCCACAACAGTCAAAATACACTGATACTGAACCCAAACAGACGGTGAGGAGCAACAGAGGAGAAGCGATTGTCTGTTGTTGTTTTTTTAAGGACGCTCAAACATGATGATTCTTTATTCTTTTTAGAACATAAGTCTTTTTTCTTGTTTTTTTTACCTCCAGGTATGATGATAACACTATCACACTACAGTGTGCTTTGCTTTGTTTTGTTTTTTTTTCCTCGTAAATTTCTCTTTGGGGTTTCACGGTTGTGTAAATAGTGTGTATTTAAATTTTATTTTATAATAATTTTTTTTCCCAGTAATCTAATTAGTACCTCATTTCTCTCTAAAAGGTGACCTAACTGCCAAACTACAGGCAGATTGTTATCCTTTTTTTCCTCTCCCTGTGGTCTTCTAATCTTTATGGTGTGATGTTTTGATGATTTCACCTTTTTAAACCGTTCAGTCTGTATAGAAGAGGTTTATTTAGTTAAAACAGTTTACAGATTGGCTCGGTCAGAGGTAAAGTTGTAGAGTTTGTCAAACATTTTTGCACTCGACTAACCGCTCATAACGTGGATCGTGAGACTTTGATTGTGTTTCTTCTATTTACTGATCAGAAGTTGTTTCTTAAAGGGACAGTTCACCCAAAAAGGAAAATTATCGTCATTTACTCGCCCTCGAGTTGTTCCAGACCTGTGTGAATTTCTTCTGCTGAACAGAAAAGAAGATTATGGATAACAGTTGACATTGACTTCCATAGTATGGAAAAAAAAAAAATACTATGGAAGTCAATCAACTGTGTTCAGCAGACAGAAGAAATTCATACCAGTTGTGGGTGCGTAAACGATGACAATTTTCATTTTTTG
The DNA here is from genome assembly GCA_038088235.1 of Zacco platypus. Lineage (NCBI taxonomy): Eukaryota > Metazoa > Chordata > Actinopteri > Cypriniformes > Xenocyprididae > Zacco > Zacco platypus. The sequence continues at coordinate 29,784,176 of CM076075.1, forward strand.
GTGAACTGTCCCTTTAAAAAAATAGATATTTATACAAAACGTGTCGATGGAATGGTTTGATCTGTTTGTTTACTCGTTGGTTTTTAAGGTAACCCATCAGTAACTGACCCGTTTGCAGTGTTTGTCATATGGTTTCGTTTCTAGGTTAGCCAAAAAGGGGTTTGAGAAGTTAACCAACTTTATCTGTCCCAACAACTATTAACCTATTTTTTTTTTTCTTCTTTAAACACAAATATTTTTGGAGCTTTTGTATTGGTTGACCTCCGACCCTCAGCTTTCCACAGCAGGCACTGTGCAGTTCAGCTTCAGAGCGATCATGACACGTTGCATGCATGAAGAACAAATCCGATAGATAGTTGATCTTGCAAACTGTGGTGGAAAATGTCTTTTGGTGCACATAAGCAGATTATACAAGCGTGTATAATTGGTTCTCAAATTAGGTGCTGTGGTCAACTTTTAAAAATGTTTTAACCAGAAACCAAACTTTTCCATCATCACTTCATGTTTGCTCATTTCAGAGATAAACATAATAAGATAATATCCTCTTCAAGATCACAAACATGGTGTTAAAGTGATTACCTCACCCGATGCTAGTTTACAGAACGCAATGTTCTACCACTGTGTGTGTGTGTGTGTGTGTGTGTTTATTTTACAGCTTCAGAGATTGTGTTTTCCATCTTGAGCGGGTCTGCACACGGTCTGTCAGCATTCCATCTGTCAGTATTTCCCCATCTGACTGTGAACATGAAGTGCCACCCGTTCCTCTGGAGATCCACTGCCTTGTTTACAGATTATGTAAAGTATTATGTGTCATTCAATTTGTTGAAATTGGTTTCTAACTACTGTACGTCAATGGCATGTTTTATATTGGAAAGAGAACTGGATGGTGCATTGCCTTTTTGAGTTGTTTGAGACGGGAAGTTTAATTGCGATCGGGACGTGCGGAGCGTTTGTACTCTTGTCTTGAAAGCCAATACAATAAACTGGAACTGTTTAATAGACTGTATTTCTCGTGTTAATTTTCTGATTCACCGTTACTTAAGGATCATCAACTATATGACTATAAGTTGAGCATGTTTTTTTTCCTTTAAGAAATAATACATTTAATGTATCCTTACTGAATAAAAGTATCTAAAAACAATTATATTATTGATCTAAACTCTGTTACTAGAGTTTCGATTCAAATGAATGCCCTTATTTTCATTGTTTGGAAAAAAATGTTTTCTGTTTTGCATATTAATAATAATAATAATAATGAGGAATGTTTCAGAAGGACTTTCACAGGAATAAATAACATTTCAAAATAGAAATCAGTGCATTTAAATTGTAATAATATCACACACAATTATATTTTAGTTTTTTTTATCAAATAAATGTAGCCTTGGTGAGGATAACGGACGTCTTTCATAAACATTCAGTCTTGCTGACCTCAAAACAAAGATCTTATACTGAATAAAACGTTCTTGTGAGTCAGGAATGAGTTATTTGGAGGACTGCCTCACTTTATTATTGTAAATGTTCTATTCCTGCTAAGTGATGTTTTCCTCTGTCATAATTTCCTGTTCAGAGCAGCTCTTCCTGAAATTGCGCAACATGTGAAGCGTTCTGAAACCGCTGGATGACATCAGAGCAGATAAACACTTTGTCCTATTACATATGATGGTCATCAGTATGGCATTCTCAGCTCAGTTTGCTTGTTCCGAACGGAACCGAGTGTTCAGATTGGTCAAGAGGATTACCTCAGACTGGTTAAACAAATACAAGTTAAAACCGACTGAATTGTTGCGCTAGCAGATACCGCAATTAGAAAAGAGAAGCATCTTAACCACAAGAAGAAAGGACAGTTTAGTCTTTAAAACCATCTGCATTCTCAGAATCCGTTTGAACTGATACGGAAACTTTTGGTAAACACGAGGAAGAACATTGTAGCCGGAGCTACTTCTTCTCTGTTTATGTCTATGACGAGTCACGCTGAGCTACTCCGCAGCGGAACGACCCGAACCACTCTAAAATAGTCCGGATATAAACACTTATATATGCACCGTAGCGACTCAGAATAAGACAAAAACACGGTTTGGAAAATGGGTTCATGATGTACTCACTCATTTATATGTGTTTTGTAAATTTTGATCACAAAAAAAAGCTTACGAAAGTCTGAGAGCCGGAAGCTGAAGCTCGCGATTATTGTAAGAGGCGTTACATTTACGAGACACAGTGATTGGTCAATCACAGCGCACTTGGTCAGCTGGCCAATCAGAGCACTCTGAGCTTTGAATATTAAAGCATGTTAAAATATATTAAAGCATGTTAACCTATGCTATTATTATTATTATTATTATAATACTCACTAATCAAAATAGCAAACATTTCAAAAAGAGCATCAAATGACCCCTTTAAACCAAACAAAATACAAATAAAAATATTCACAATAGATCTAAAAATCTTTTTGTAACCATTCTTCATTGTGAAATTGTGATTCCTGAGGTGTGTCGAACTAAAATAAGCACTTATAAAACTAGGATCACCCATCCTTCATAAAGTGTGCAGATTATGAGTGTCGAATGATATCACACACCCTGTAATGAGCACGTAATATAATTACATTATCCTGCATCAGTTTCTTAGTTTCACATAAAGTAACTTGATGACTTCATATTTAGCTTTACAAACACTCAAACTATAAGGACACCTAGTGGACGAAGACTGAAAACACAGGTGAGCAACCGTCTCCAGAAACGGCTCATTCAGTGTGAAGAAGAGTCTCTGGAGTTCTTCATCAGCTCAAACGTGTGTCGGTGTGGAGCAGCAGCACTTGTCCTGCCAGACCTTCCTGTACGCCGCCCATAGGAAGCACGTAACGCGTCCCATCGCCGGCTCTCTGAGGGGACATTTCCTTGAGTTGGCTGTTGCTCTGTGTAACTAACTCGAACCTCCACAGCTGGTAACGGAGACTCTTCCCCTGCTTAGCCAGAACAAACACCTCTTCAATGCCGTCCATCGGCCAAGAGACAGAGGCCTCGTTCTGAGAGAGATGCAGCCAGGGAAGTGTGACGTCAGGAGGGAAATGTTTGCTGTTCACACATCCCTGTCTTAACCCTAGTAATATACCTGGAAATAAATACAGAAATGATTAGATTGAAGAGTTATTCCCTTATATAACTTGTGGAGTTTAACTGATTCTTGATTATGTAGTCTCACCTGAGATGACCGCCCAGTGGGCTTTGTGACCATTGCGTAGACAGGGTTCATGATTAAAATCCTCATCATATCTGTGCCAGAGCAGTCAGGGACAGAATACAGTCTGTGGTTCAGTAAACAGTGTAATATGCATATGATTATGAATATGTGTCTTTGTATTTGATTATCTCAGCACTTGCATACATAGTTGGCAGTTTGGAGGATTCGAAGACTAGTCGGCATTTTCAGAGACGTGGCAGTTAGTGGTAAAATGAAACAAAATAAATTATTTCAGAAAACTGAGCAAAACAAAAACAGGTCTATTGGTAAATAAACGAAATAAAAGATATTTCAGAAAACTGTGATCAATCATCGAACAAAAAAAATACCCTAATGAGGAAATAAAATGAAATAGAATAACTTCAGAAAACAGTAATTAAAAAACCTACAGGTAAATAAAATAAAAATGACATCAGAAAATGCTGAAAAAAAACAAAACTTCAGAAAAGAGTGTTCAATCTAGTTGTTAAATTAAATATATAAATATATATATATATATATATATATATATATATATATATATATATATAAATAAATAAAATATATATATATAAATAAATAAATATATATATATAAATAAATAAATATATATATATAAATATATATATATATATATAAATATATATAAATATATATATATAAATAAATATATATAAAAATATATAGAAATATATATATAAATAAATATATATATATATATAAATAAAAATATATATATATATATAAATAAATATATATATATATATAAATAAAAATATATATATATATATATAAATAAATATATATATATATATATAAATATATAGAAATATATATATATATATATAATATTATACATATATATATATATATATATATATATATATATATATACATACATATATACATATATACATACACATATATATAAACAATTGTGATCAAACAAAAAAAGTCCTAGTAATAAAATTAAATATAATAATGCAAAAAATACATATAATAATTTTATCAACAAAAACATAACATACTGGTAAATAAAATAAAATTAAACAAAATAAAGATTTTATCAGAAAACAATGAGTAAAACAAAAAACTTAAAAAATGTAAAAAAGGCCTAGTAAAATAAAATAAAAATCAGAAAAGAGTGTTCACTTCATATAAAAAAAACCTTAGTGGTAAATAAATAAATAAACAAATAAATAGATAAACAATATTTCAGAAAACTGAGATCAACAACAACAAAAAAAAACTAGTAGTAAATAAAATATAAATAAAAATTACTTTATAAAACAGAGATAAAAACACAAAACAACTGATAAAATAATAAAAATGATCTCAGAAAACAGTGAGCAAAAACAATCAAACATATACGCAGTAAAGATACGGTATGAGAACAGGCTGTCCGCCAGCGAGGTGTTTAAGAATGACTGCGGAGTTTTCTCCCATCATGCCTCCTGATAACCTCTGAACTCTGCACCCACACACTTCCTCTGCCAGCTTGGCCATGTCACTCGCTGATTCCAAACACAAAAATACCCCAATAAATATTAGTATAACAAACTACAGCATTCAGACGTCTACAGAAGAACCACCTGCAATTGGATTAAAACATTACTTTGCTTTTAGTACATGTATGACAGTTGGATTTAAAAGCAGATGTTTGCTTAGTACCAGAAAACATTTCTCCTTGTTCAGTGAAGCCGTTGTTTTTCGCGGTTTGGACGAGCGTCTCCAGGACGAGCGTCTGAGGAGGCCGAAGCAGATGAGCCGCCATCCATAAGGCCACAAGACCACATCTGAAATCATTTAATCGAGAAGTCATATTCACTGTATAATGTTTGTAAAATTACCTAAAATTATTATTACTTAATTTCTTTATTTGTGCAAAACACTATTACGCAATTGACCCTTCACAAACAGTTTGATTGACAGGTGATCCGACCAATCATAACCCTGAATCCACCATTTTGTCCGACAAAGCACTCAGGGGAGTTAGTAGATTAATGTTCCTGAACTTGATAAATTGTGTGTCCTCACGTCTTTCCGCGCTTGAAACAACATTCCTTCTGATGTTCATTCATGTTTATATGATGCTATAAATGAACTAGTATGAAGAGATGATCGGTTCACGAGGAGCTACAGCGATCTGTCACCACACATTAAACACACACTAGACGCTATTTATTGTCTAAACTTCTTTAAAAAATGACAATATTTTAAGTATGAAACTGTTTCATATCAAAAGATGTGTTGTCCGTGTCTCTTTGCGCCGCGATGTATTTTTCACCGCGTGAGAACATGATGTGTGGCAGTTTTGCGAAGGGTCAATTTAGGAGTTAGTGAACCTGTTTATTTTTTATCAAGTTTTTTTCATATAAATCTTTAATATTTTTAAAAATATTTCTAAGTTAGTAATTAAATATTACGTAAAATAATATTTAGCCCTACTTTCTAAGTTATCGGCATCAACGATCAAAAAAAAAAAAATCCATACCAGGTATTTTTGTGGACACTTACTGCGGGCCGTCTTGAATGAGTGAAGGCACATACTTATTGAACAGCAACCACTGCAGATCCTTCCTAAAACTTCAGAGAGAAATGCTTGTGATGATGATGACTGTACAGAAAAAGTTTTATGTCGTTGAGTTTGTGCTCACCTGCTTTCTCTCTGTCCAATAATCACCCTCGCCTCTTCATGGTCCCCCTCTACAGGGGCCCTTCCCTCTGCTAAAGCCTGGTAGAGCTTCTTCTTGCTGGACACTGAGCAGGACAGTGATGAAGGTGGAGGTGGAGGAGGTGGAGGAGGTGCTGCAACATTCTCCACTGACATTCGACTGCAGCAGAAGAAGAAGAAGCGAGAAGAGTTAGTAAATGAAACACAAATGTCAACATGAGAGAGTAGGTGTGTACATATACATTACAATATTGTTTCCAAGAAACCGAGATATCGAGAAGTGATCTGAGAAGTGCAGATGTGGTCTGGGTAGTGTTCTCTACTTAGGGAATACCAAATAAGGTCATGGTTTGTGAACGTCAAAAATACAATCAAAATATTTTTTATGATTTTTTTTATTATTATTAATGGCCGGTATACTTTTCAATAAACAAATAAAAATTAGAAACTACATTTTAGATTATATTCAACGACGTTACACCCGAGCAGAAAACAGAGTAACACGAGCGAACGAACCAAAGTATCCAATCAGAATGTGTGTTGTTAGTTGGCTGTGCTCAATAGACAGCCAATCGACTTCTTAGATTTTCGAGAAGGCGGTTTTTCAGGCGGAAGTTGCGCCATCTTTTTTTTTTTTCGCACTGTGTGGATTTTCATTCAGGTTTGTGGTCGGTTGGAGCTCGTCAAATAATTGTAAGTAAATTAATATACTTTCTAAAACGAATGCTTATTGTTTGGTTCTTGATATCGTTGTATCTTCTTGTATAAAAAAACACCCGTTTTCCACTGTTAGGAAATGTAATTCTTTGTTAAATTAGTTGATGCTAACTGACTAGCTCCCATTTGATCAACGAGGTGGGTCAGTCATTCGAGTTTTATAGCGTTTATTAAGAAATAAATAATATTTCTGACATCATGAGGACTTTTACCGACACTCCTACTACTTCCATGTGCATAATAACCTTTTTTTCTTTCTACATTCTAGTTTTTGTGTGAATTTTCGTCCCTTTTCAGAGGGTTTATCATCTGTTTATCATTCCAGAATCATGGCTGGTCAGGAGATGCGGCTAAACCACACTATTTACATTAACAACTTGAATGAGAAGATCAAAAAAGATGGTATGGTTTTGTTGATGTTTGTTTTTTAATTTCATTGATTGTTTTTACACATTGTTCACGTTGCTTTCCTTGTCTCCTGTTTTGAATAGAACTGAAAAAGTCGCTGTATGCTATCTTCTCCCAGTTTGGGCAAATCCTGGACATCCTTGTTTCTCCCACACTGAAAATGAGGGGTCAGGCCTTCGTGATCTTCAAGGAGATCAACAGCGCTTCCAACGCACTCCGCTCTATGCAAGGCTTCCCTTTTTATGATAAACCCATGGTATGATCAGTGACGGGTGTAAGCCGTTTTAACTGTTGTTTTTTCAGCATTCATTGTTGCGTAGACCCCAAAACTTTCAATGGGAGTGTTGACGTACTGTTAAAAATGGGATAGATGGATAGAAGTTAGTTTTTACTCAAGGTGTGAGTAAAGTTTTCAAATGCTGTTCTTTTGACCGTTCTAATCGTTAAAGAGAAAAATTTGATTGGTTTCCACAAAATTATAAAGCGACTGTTTTCAACATTGATGATATAAATGTGTCTTGAGCAGCAAATCTGCATTTATGATTCCTGGAGGATCATGTGGCTCTGAAGACTGGAGTAATGATGCTGAAAATTCAGCTTTGATCACAGGAATGACTTGCATTTTTGAAGCTATTGAAATGGAAAAAGTGATTTTTAATTTGTAGTAATATTTTACTATTCGCTTTTACTGTATTTTTGATCACATGCAGCCTTGAGCATAACTTTTCAAAAATATTTAAAGAGTTAGTTCACCCAAAAATGAATTACTCACCCCTATGTTGTTTGACACCCGTAAGACCATCGTTCATCTTCAGAACACAAAGATATTTCTGATGAAATCCGATGGTTCAGTGAGTCTCTATTGACAGAAAGATAATGAACACTTTCAATGTCCAGAAAGACACTAAAACATATTTAAAATGTGAGTACAGTGGTTCAACCTTAATATTATAAAGTGACGAGAATACTTTTTGTGCGCCAAAAACTCAAAAATAACGACTTTTAAACAACATCTAGTGATCTCATGCTTTACAAAGCTTTACGAATCTTTTGTCTCGAATCAGTGGTTCGGAGCTCCAAAGTCACATTTCAGTAAATGAGGCTTTGTTGCATCATGTTTCGAAATTTCAATGGTTTATGTGACTTTGGTAGTTTGATGCGTGATGCGAACCACTGATTCGAAACAAAAGATCTGTAAAGCTTCATGAAGCAGTGTTTTGAGATCGCCCATCACTAGATATTGTTGAATAAAGGTGTTATTGTGTTTTGGTGCACACAAGTCACCTGACCTGTTTTAAATGTTTTAGTACCTTTCTGGGTGTTTGGAAGTGTAAATAAACTTTCTGTCAATGCAGACCTCACTGAGCCATTGAATATTACCAAAAATATCTTAATTTGTGTTCTGAAGATGATCGAAGGTCTTACAGGTGTAGAACGACATGAGGGAGAGGAATTAATGACTGAGTTTGTTTTTGGGTAAACTAGCGCTTTAAAAATCTTATCGTAGTATAACATATTTTGAAATAATTGACTTTAATTAAACCACAATCTGTACTAAAATACTTTGAAAATTTGATCTATTCACAGCGTATTCAGTATTCAAAGCAGGACTCTGATATCATTGCTAAAATGAAGGGCACATATGTGGAGCGAGATCGTAAGAAGGAGAAGAAAAAGCCTAAAGCCCCTGAACCAGGTGCTGGGAAAAAGGGGGCTTCTGGTGGCACACCTGCTATGGCCGGAGTACCTGCAGCTATGCCTGTTAGTATATTTGGGATTTTCAGGAATTGCTGTGTTTGTTCCATTGTGGCCTATTTTAAGACTTGTCATTTACAGGGAATGCCACCCATGAGCCAAGCTCCTCGCATGATGCCAATGCCCGGTCAGCCTCCCTACATGCCTCCGCCTGGTATGATGCCTCCACCTGGCATGGCACCCGGACAGATGCCACCAGGTGCCATGCCACCAGGTCAGATGATGCCAGGACAAATGCCTGGCCAGATGCCACAGCAGGTATGTATTGAAACTAGAATATATTCTCTGTATTTGGTTTGTGACTTTATTAACATTCATTTTTGTTTTGTAGGTGTCGGAAAACCCTCCCAACCACATCCTGTTTCTCACCAATCTCCCAGAGGAGACCAACGAGCTCATGCTGTCCATGCTGTTCAACCAGTGAGTGTTTGTTTTCTTCCACCCGCCTTTTGAACCTTGTTCCGTTGTCATTTTAAAACTTTATCTCCTCCTGCTAATTACTATGTTTCTTCCTACTAATAGGTTCCCTGGATTCAAAGAAGTCCGTCTTGTTCCCGGTCGTCACGATATCGCCTTTGTGGAGTTTGATAATGAGGTGCAGGCGGGTGCAGCCAGAGAAGCTTTGCAAGGCTTTAAGATCACTCAGAGCAATGCAATGAAAATCTCCTTTGCAAAGAAATAACACTCGCATACATGCGACTTCTATGACCAATGGCAGTTATACACAGGCCTGCGTTTAGAGACCTTTGGGAACGTTTCGGGGTGTTTAATGGCTGAATAGAGGAACACACAATCCATTCAAAGGAAAAAGTCCAGATATGAAAAGTTCGTTTTTATTTGATGTTACTTGCATAGCTGTGCCAGTTAGTTTTGTACTTCACAATACAAGGTAAGGAGTGAATGGAAAGGTTTTTATTTCCCCCCCACCCTCTTTCTCCTCCATTTTATCCTTTTATTTTTATTCCCTCTTCTCTGAGATGGTCGGCTTTGGTGAGTTTGTAAGTATGCCGGGTTTTTTTTTTTTTTAAATCCAATTATGTATATAGAAGCATTGCACCCAGAGTCTGGTCCCCAGACATTGAACCTGGAGCTTTGTTTTTTATTAAATGGAAATGTTTTACTTAATGCGTTCTGCTTGTCCTTTCATTTTATTTCACAATTTTTTTTTTTATTTCACGATATTGTTCTCAATGGGATAGTTCACCCAAAAATCATGAACCATGATGCAGGAGTATTGTAAGCTTAGACGGTTTAAATGAATAGACTAATTTGTAACCGCTGTTTTGTTTTTGCTCTATCCTCTGAGCCTCCTCGTTCGTCTTCACGCATTGGGTCGGGTTACTTGTCTGCCGCAAATGCCAACTGGTTGTTTTATTTTATAAAGGTAGGTTTTTTTTCTTACAAGTGCTTTCTTCCTCTCCCTCATGTCGTTCTACACCCGTAAGACCTTCGTTCATCTTCAGAACACAAATGAAGATATTTCTGATGAAATCTGATGGTTCAGTGAGTCTCTATTGACAAAGATAATGAACACTTTCAGATGAACAGAAAGACACTAAAACATATTTAAAACAGATCATGTGACTACAGTGGTTCAACCTTAATATTATAAAATGAGAATACTTTTTGTGGGGCAGAAAATAAAACGACTTTTAAACAATATCTAGTGATGGCTGATCTCAAAACACTGATTCATGAAGCTTTGCGAATCTTTTGTGTCGAATCGGTGTGTGACTCAAACTGCCAGAGTCACGTGAACTATTGAAACTGCGAAACTCTTATGACACAACGAAGCCTTTTTTATTGAAATCACGTGACTTTAACACTCCAAACCGCTGATTTGACACAAGATTCGTAAAGCTTCATGAATCAGTGTTTTGAGATCGGCCATCACTAGATATTTTTGAAAAGTCGTTTTATTTTCTGCCCCACAAAAGTATATTGCCGCTTTATAATATTAAGGTCAAACCACTGTAGTCACATGACCTGTTTTAGTATCTTTCTGTTCATCTGAAAGTGTTCATTATCTTTCTGTCAATAGAGACTCACTGAACCATCGGATTTCATCAAAAATATCTTCATCTGTGTTCTGAAGATGAATGTCTTACAGGTGTAGAACGACATGAGGGAGAGGAATTAATGACAGTTTTCTTTTTTGGGTGAACTAACCCTTTAAAAACACAGCTGGCTGGCGGCATCTGCTGGTCGAAAGTGTAAATTCAATGCAAAACTAATATGTAATATAATGTATAATGCCAGCTTTTACAAACAAATGGAAGTGGTTTAAGTGCTTATTTTGTGTGTTAGGCAGGGCCTGCAAAATTACTTTAACATCCTTTTGTACAGTTTTCTTGTCTACTTTTTCCATGACGCATCTTTTCACATGCATTAAAAAAATTCAGTTGGCAGTGATTTCCTCTGAAATTGCCATAGTTCATGAAGATATCAGGCATGAGCCCGTCTTTCTTTAGTTTGTGAGAACAGTATCCAGCGCCAGTCCTTGTTACTTGTGGTTGTCCTTGTCTGTCACTCCTTTTGAAGTAGAAGCCAGCGAGCTCTGGGAGGTTATCTCCTCTTCTCGGTGACTGTCTACAGCCAAACCGGCTTATGGGCAGAGAGACGTGGGCACAATCATTCCTTCGGCATCAAACACCCAAAAATCCTTGTAAAAAAATAAGCAGCCTAGATCATGCCTACACAAGTCCGTTACACCCTCTGTAGGTGATGTGAGGGATTTTACAGTCCCGCTAATTGAACTCTTGGCGCTGTTTTTACTTATTGTCTTTTTCGCATCACATATTTCAGTAATCAGAAATTGCGTATAATTCGAAATCTTAACTCGGCATTCATCCTGTGAAAACCGTTTTGAAATTGGACCTTGTGTTACCATGGAAACGGTACTTTAAATCCTTTTAAAGGGCTCCTCCCCCTACTGGGTGTCGTCATGTTTCATATTGCATGGTGCATTTTCACATCTATGCTCAAAGCGGGGGAACAGTTGAGGGGTCATCAACACAGTTCTCTGATGTTGGTTAATGATCGCCTGCCATTCACGTAAATATTATGGAAGTATATATAAACATTATGGTATATTTTGGAAGTACGTTTGTATGGAAGCCTGTTTCCGCCACTGAAAAAAAAAAAGATTATTGCAACTTTTTATCTCAGAATTCTGAGATAGTCACAATCTTTTTTATTTTCAGTGGCTTTGAAGCAGTGAAAACGGACTTTCAAATGTTTGTCTTTATTTTAACTCAAAATATTTTTAATTTATTTTAAAATTGTGTTTTTATTTAATTTACGATTAGCATTTTTACCTGCTCGCAAACCCCAGTTTGAGACTATTGAGTTACACAGTCTCCATACCAAACGTGATGCGATAAGATTCCAGTGACAATTTGTTCACACCAGACACGACGCGACTTTGAGGCGCGATGAAGTCAATCAAAAATCACAGCCAATCAGAAGAGTGTGTGGGCGGGCTCTGTCAGCAAACTCCAGCACTCAGATAAGTAGCACATGATCAAATTCATGAATATTACACCATTATGACCATTTTAAAATACTGAGTTACTTTGCCCTGCAATACACTTTTCTGTTCGCAATGAGTTGACAGTTTGAACGTTCTTGTAAAGTTTTATTTATTTTGAAGATCTGAGGTGAATTGTCTGTTGGTGTTTATAGTACAGCTATAAAAGACACACACAATGATATTCAAACTCACAATAGCAGTTTTTATCATTACATAAACGTTACAAAACCGTTTCTAAAATAAAATCATCGCTGGTTAGGATTAAAAACTGAAAAACATGGAAAAGATGCCATTTATCGTCTAGTTAGGACATGGTGTTATAGGATGTTTTATGACAGTACATTCACAAACCTATTATAAACCGTTCTTTTTGTGCTCATACATTCACTGTCTTTAATCTCAAGCAGTGAGTGATTTCTATTGAGGGTAAATGAGCTTCTCATGGTCGAGGAGTCTTTTTGTGAATTGTATAAGAGGTAATTTACTCTTCAATTAAGTTTGAGGGACTCTGGACCGTCCGCTGTATAATAGGGGCCGCCTTGAGTTACATTGTGTTGTGACCTAAATGACTAGGTCAACTTTTCTCTGTGTACACAAACGTGCATTCTTCTGCAGTTTTCCCAAGCCTCTGCACACTCCACTGTTTTGCCTTGAGAAAAACCTGACCTTAACTACTTCTGCTGGTGTGTGTGTGTGTTTCATGTAATTGGCATCATGCCTAGCAGTTTGTTGTCCACCAACACTGTCCCTTTTGAGTCACAGAACAGGCACTTCTTATGCCAGCCGTGTGTGGGAAACATCTGCCTCCGCACTAATCATACGACAAAATGACAGGTTGGTCTGTTTGAGAAAATCCCATACAATGTAAAAAATATTTTCACCAAAAAATGCTACAGTAAAAACCTGCTATTTAGTCCATTAATTACCCGTAAGCGGACATTTCCAGAATTCCCTGTGATATTTGATGTTTGCCTAAATCTTAAGTTGTTAAATTAATGTTAATGTTTTCTGATATTAGTATTTACTTGTGATTAAACCCTTGTGCATTGTTCAAATTCACTACCCTTTCGTTTTCAGCCACGATTTTAACTGCTTTAAAAATGTATCAGATATATATTTTTAAATCTATTAATCAACCTCAGTCCTGATCAAAACTACTAAATTAAAAAAAAAAAAAAATCAGGATTTTAACTCTTTAAAACGTTAAAATCTGATGCTGCACAAAAACTAACATCGCATCAAAGCCAATGTTGTTTCTAATCTTTGACACGTTTTCCCCCAAATCAGTGACATCATTTATGAATTTGGCAATTAAAGAGTTAAAATCCTGAATTTTTTTTTAAATTTAGTAGTTTTGATCAGGACTGAGGTTGATTAATAGATTTAAGCAAAAAAATTTGAAAAAAAAATTTATCTGATACATTTTTAAAGCAGTTAAATCATAACGAAAGGGGAGTGAATTTGCCCACAGAGTATTGTTGAGTTTTTGAAAATTTTCAAAGCATTTTCCCAAAATATGTGTCAAAATAAGATTTGTCACCAAAAATCATTCCATTTGCTGAAACACGGAGAAAGTTATGGCCAAATTAAGACTCAAAAATTCCCCATAGTGGATGAAAACATCCCGAACAGCACATAAGGGTTAACTTTGATTCATCATGTCTTTCTCTTGTGTTATTATATTATAGGTATACAACAGTTTTACAGAATTATGCTCCGCAGCAGTTATTTTTGTTTTATTTTTTCAGTGTATGCATTGTTTTTTCACAGTGCCTCAACTCCCCAAAATGGGCTTTTTTGATTCAAGCCTAGAAATTTGCGTTGGTTTAATTTATTAATCCTTTTATTATTTATTAGTCTACTTTATTTCCCTGCCAAATTGTGAGCAAATATCTATTACTCGTGTTAATCAGCAAGATGAGTCCACCAGATGGAGACATTTACTCGGTTCTGTTCGTCGAAGAGAACGATGCATTTCCGTTCAACCCAGTGTCTGATTCTCTACCTCTGGAAATAAGCAACATTTAGAGCGTCATCTTTGCTTTTTTCTAGAAATATTTATGTGAATGAGCACTCAACACACAGCAGACTGGGAAACCCTGCAGAAATTCTGTCACTACATTCTTAAAAAACAAATGTGCTTTAGAAGAACCATTTTTGGTTCCCCAAAGAACATTTCACTGAATAGCCTCGTTGATGAAACATTGAGCTAGTAGATCAACCTGAACCTCCAACACAAGGACGGCTCGAGCGGGACGTTTCTCAGTGATTTTTGAGATGCCTCTCTCTCCATCAACAAACCATTTCTATTGCACTTGTGGGAACTGTATCATAACTATCAATAACAGCGCATACGTAAACCGAGCATTAACATGAATTACTGATGGAACATTACACTTTGTAAACCAAAATCTTGCTCCATCCTTTATCATTACTCAGGGTAGTAAGAACGACAGGCAATCTGTGTTCATTGACACATTTTTAGGTAATTGTGGCCCACAGCACAATCAGTAAGACAGTAAAAACGTGACGACCAACGTTACCAAGTTGATCCAAAAAAGGTGGGTACTGCCTATCTTAGCATTTTGCAAATCCATTGACCTCACCAAGATTTGAGACGCAATTGTCAATAAAATGACGTGAACACAAAATAAGTTTGGGGTTTTACTGCTGAGCTATCGTTAATTTTAAAAAGTACCAACCACTTACTCTTCACATCCTATCCTTTTGAAGTGTTTACAAACAGAATTTCAAAATCACTGATTTTCGGACGTGTGTAACGCGTTACAAACGAACTGTGATTGGTTGCATTACATGTCAATCAAACGTCCTCTTGGGCCGTTCTTGGCCAGTGAAAGCTGTGATAGAGTCCAGACCTTCTGCCGTCCATCTGAAGGTCTGACTACACGAGACTAGGTCAAAGTAGACCATAAGCGGACATTTGTAACAAATCTGTATACGGAAGTGAGACTGGATGACGTGTTTCAGCAGTTCAGAATCTTTTAGGAGCCAATAAGTACAATTATCGTTCACTTTGCAGACATTTTACATTCACAAACAGCTTTATTAAACGCTGCATAAAAACGTAATATTCGAAAAAACGTACTTCGGGAGAACCATTTTCCACAGGTTTAATGGACATTAAAGGTTCAACTGTACATGCCAATGAAGAGCTTTAATCTTTAAGAGTGTACTTGGGGTTAGATTGGGGGAAAATATTTTGTATGAATGTACAGCTGCACAGGTGTAGTTCCCGTATCCATCTATGATGTCATTATCTCCGAACATCAGCTCTTTGCATGTCTTTAGAGTCAGTAGGAATAAAGAGCTATTAAAATTCAGTGGAGTCGAGGTCAGCGGCGCTCTATGCTAATCACAGCCGGACTTGAAGAGCCCTCTGTTCTGACCACGGGTCACTCGACTTGGGGAAATAACCGGTTTCCAGGCATGTGCACGTCAGCAACCAGTCAATCCCGTCGCGAGTGGGAGAGAAACAGGATCGAGTCAATAAAATCGGCTCATTATGTTTTCAGCATAAAGCGGATGCTTTGTGTAGCAGCAGGAAACTTCACGGATTCCCAATATGGAAGACACGATGCCGATATGTAGGCCATAAACGCTTATTTTTTGCAATATTAATGCTACTCCAGTCTGGCCAAGCTGCGGTCATAAAATGATCTCTATGCCTGAAAAGTGGCCAAAACTCTCTAAAACCAGTAAACGGCTATTCTAGGCCTGTTTGTTACTTCTAAATGACTCCTGATATGTTTTTTTCTCATTTATTTCTTTAACCATGTGGAATTATAAACAGGCAATGTGTGTGGTCTTCAGTAACGGCACAAATCTTACTGTAAACACGCACACAAAAATATTTAATCTTTGTGATATGCTCAATTCGTTTAGGGGAACAATAGCTGGTTCTGGGTTTATTGCTTTGTCCTCCCCCAACGACCTGATGATTAAGTCAGAGAAAGCCTGCCGCTTTCACTTTTAGCCTATGATGTGATAACAAGCGGGCGGTAATGTAAATGCGCATGAATGTAACAGGCCTCTGTCTGTGTATTGTCCAGCTTCTGACAGGGTCTTTTAATTGGTGCCGCAGCACTTTGATCACGCTCGGAGATTAAGTGAAGCTTGAGACCTATTATTCTTGAACTGCCATGGGAGTACACATGAAAAGAAACCCTACTGAGAATTTCCAGACCAGTCTAGTGCATTATGGGATAGCATGCACTTGTGTATCCCTGGCTACTGTAGTTGTCAGACTCGAAGTTTCACAGTTTATTTACTACAAATGACAGCGGCATGTGACTTCATTAACAGGTGCAGGAAAGAGTGATCCTCTCTGGAGTGTTTTTGCTGTTAGATCTATTGTTTTACGCTGCATGCTGGAAAAGAAACCATTTTCTTATTCTCTTTTTTAATAGATAATACACTCATAAAAAATAGGTTCTTCACTGGCATCGATGGTTCCATGATACTGAAACTTTCCATTGCACAGAATGGAAAATGGTTCTTCGATATTCATAAATGGTTCTTTGGGGAACCGAAAATGGGTGTCACTGTAGTTTATAAACTGCTGTAATTATTACACAACAGAAGAGAAGCAGATCTGTTGAGGTTAGCCTAGTGTTTTTTTCTCACAGAATCCAGCATCGGTCCATTTATGCATGAGGATTAAAAAGTGTACTAGTAATGTAAGTTTAGTTTAACCCATTTGTGAATGTTAGAAGTCAGCTTTATATGACCAGCACCCTCCTTAGGTGACAGTAGAAGGTGTAAGACTTCAAGAAAGTTCATTGGTTTTCATAGCAGTAGATTTTCGTAGTTCTCAGTTATAATTTGATGTAGCAGATTCCAGCAAACAAAAATAAGTTCTAAGAACGTTTTGCTGACGTTCCCATTAAGTTATAAAAACTGGAAAACGTCCCGGAAACGAGGATGATGAATGAGTGAGTGGGTTGGGGTGAGATGAACCTCAGCACTTTTGATGAATAACTAATTTTGTCATTTCATCTGATCATCAGTGGTTTCGAGGTTAACTGATCTAATTTCTGGAAAATATAGTCTGAATATCAAAGTTTTTTTTAATGTTTATTTGTTAATGTGGGACATTTGTGGACACATTAATGTTATTAGGTTCGTGGCGTAAAAGTCATAGTTTTTTTTTTTTTGAAGTAAAAAGATAAAATTAGACGCTTGGGGTAAGATGAGCCACCCAGATTTGGCACAGAAGAATGTTGTTATTATTTTTAAATTGAATAATTATTGTAATTAATGGGGTTATTATTTAAAAATTACATGAATTAGATGTACATTTCAGGCATCAATATGTACATTTCAGATCAATACGCCTTGATCTTAGGTTCGGTATTGTTTTATTATTGCTGTGTGTTAACTAAGTTTGATACTTTTTATCTTTTAGTTTGATTATTTTATGTACAGCACTTTGGTCGGTTGTTTTTAAATATGCTTTACAAATAAATATTACATTGTTGTTGTACCTTTGCTTTCATTAAAACCTATAGGTTAGTTGAGCGAAATCATTAAATTTGCATTCATAGTGTCGTTCTTGTGACAATCTTCAATTCAAATATGCAAATATTCATGTCTGTATATAAATCATATACTAATTTTACCTTTCAAATGAATCACTTTTACTAATATGCTGCTTCGTCTGTCATCGCTTATTCAATAATCATCAACTAAATTGTCCAAATAAAATTTTAAATACAATAGTTTAGTTAGTATTTTACATTAATGACACTTTAAAAATATATAAATATTAATGATAATTATTGCATACATTTTTCCTCCATCCTACCCTAATAATTATTTGATTGCCACAATAAATTCAGGCACTTCTTTTAGTGACATCAGCATGCATTGCATCACAATAATTTTAGACTTTTTTCTGAACTAATTCAGTATGTAATAGACAAATATGGGGTGTTATTTTCAAGTTCGAGGCAGGTGACGGATATTCCGGGACACACCCTCTACTGCCAACTTTAACCGCTAGTGCTTCCCACGGTGATGCGCAGTCTCTGCAAGGGCATCGGAACAGCCTATCCGGTTGACGCGGGGGTAAAGAGCTGCTTTCAGTGACTGTGAAAGTAAATGGGATGAAATGTCAAGTCAGTAGGCCAGCAGGTCGGACATCCAAAGCTTCTTAACTGCAGCAGGTGGAAGGAGGAAGAGCTCGAGGAGGAGGAGGAGGAGGCACCCTGGAGTGTAGAAAGACCTTAGTGGTCTTATCATTTACCTGTGCATCATTTGCCACATTCATTTTGTTCGTTTTCACTCTGTCTCCATAATGGACAGATGGACAGTGTGAGTAGTGCGTCACCAAACAGGGAAATGCTGCTCCGTACGCACAGACCAAGTGCGCAAATGTCTTCTATGAGAATGGATAGAGACCGAAAGAGTTGGCACTCCTTGGAGAGCTCGAGTACGCACAGAAGGAGTGCAGTTCGGGCGATGGTAAGGGATGCAGCGCAGCACTGGACCGTGGTTTTCCTGCTCTCCCTCGCGCTACAGCCGCAGGTAAGCCGCCGATTACGCGCTATTTTCAGCCGCCGTTTAACCTCCTTTGACTTTTCTTTCCACGGGTTTCTCCGCCACAGAGCTTCAGCGCAGTGTTGGTCTTACTTTAGGAGAGGTTTGCACGAGATTCACGCCGTTATCAAGTGACTTTCTGGGAGCTCAACTTTGTAAAACAGTCATTTTCTGGGCGCAGTCAAGCCGAGGTTCGCATCGTCTGGCACGAATCGCTTACAACCCTGAAGACGTTTGGAACAAAACACGATTTTTGTGAGACATTTGTGTTGTGCAAAACCATAATAACGTGATAAACTATGACAGTGATTATTATTTATATTTGCAATTTTTTTTATCGCTGTTGCTATGGTTACCTCATCAAGCAAAGGCGATTTTTGACATATTTTGCGTTTTCTGACTAAACTTTTGTGATTGTTAAAATCATATTCAAAGCGAATGCGTTCTTTAAACACATCAAGCCTCTTTCTTTGCCGAAACTTGGGAGGTTTAACCCTGAATTAGGGGTGTGGAGTCCCTCATAATTCCGTTTTGCCACCTGTTGTTCCATCTTTCTTTGTTGTTCACTGCACTTGTCGCTCTTTTGGGCGTGTTGTCTCATTGTTCATGCAGATATTTCATTCTCATGCTGGTTCATATACAACAATATATATATCTGACGCACGACAAAGATTTGTCTTTAGTACCATTTAAGGTTGAAGTAAGGTTGTGAGTGAATTGTACACTGGTGCACTGGCACATTTGTGCAAGAAAGCATCATTTTGCTCCAGGATGAATGAGGACATTGCAGCGTTTTTCTATTTTTATTGTTAATTTCATTATGTTTACATCAGGCAGTAAAGTAGCAGCTAGAGATTTTTATAAAGAGAAATGGGTCTCTTTGTGGGCATGTGATTTTGCTTTTGTTTGCATTCCCAGAAAACATTCAGTGACTCTAATTATGCCGATCTATTTGTACCTCCCGAATGGCTTAGCTGTATTTAGAGAACACATATCATCACTTTTTCAAAATATGAATCTCTCTTATGGTTTGAAAAAAGAAGTCTACTCTGTTTAAAGCTAATTAGCATCAAAGTCTTGAACATTGGGGGTGGGGGTGATTGATCTTTTTATTTCAAGAATTAAAGGATTATAAGAAATAAGAACGGCAAAAGAAGTTCTAGATCTAATTTACTTTTCGCAAAGACCCGCCCCCTTTAGTTACTGTTGCTATGTCCGCTCTCACGCCACACATCATGTTCTCACACAGTGAAAAATACATCAAGAGGACACTGACAACGTATGAAACAGTTTCATATGAAGTTTAATTCGTAAATAGCATCTAGTGTGTGTTTAATGTGTCGTGACAGATCGCTGTAGCTCCTCGTGAACCGATCATCTCTTCATACTAGTTCATTTATAGCATCAAATAAACATGAATGAACATCAGAAGGAATGTTGTTTCAAGCGCGGAAAGACGTGAGACACACAATTTAAGTTCAAGTTCACCAACGTTAATCTACTAACTCCCCTGACTGCTTTGTCTGACAAAATGGCAGATTCGGGGTTATGATTGGTCAGATCGCCTGTCAATCAAACTGCTGGTGAAGGGGCAATTAATATTGTTCAGATAACATAATACTTTGAGTTTCACTTTCATTGTACTAACTCAAATTTCAGTGAACTCAAAATTTTAAGGCAACCATGAAACTTTCTTTAATTTAAACCAACAATTCTGTTTCACAGTGCAGTTTCCAATTACCCATTTAAACTCTTTGCACATTCACTCTTATTTGTATGTCAAAAATTCAGAACGTTTTTTGTATCAATATATTCATGGATTATTTATGGATCATGTGAATGATAACATATTTTCAATTCAAAATGGCGAATAAAAAATTCGCCGCTCAGTAAGCACTCAGTAAGCCCCGCCTTCTTTGATCTGATTGGCCGTCATTTTGACATTGTTGAGCGCTTAAGACGAGCCTAAAAATGCGACCTTTTAAACAGTTTGTCACTACAAATAGAGCAGTACGTAATGGACGGCAGCAGAGCAGCACTAAAAATATCAAATACTGGGGGCTGTACAATCCCCCCCCCCCCCCAATGACTCTGGTGGTTACGGCCCTGATTGACATAAAAACCAATTTATATAATTTCTGAATCTTCTGCTACACATCCCACTGCAGCCTATTATTCCAGGCTGTGAGGTCTCCGCTGGGGTTGTTGGTCTGCGGTGGAGATGACACCTCACCTGCTGTGGAGGGCAGATCCCGCGTATGAGAACCCTTTGAGCTCAGAAACGGCATGTGTGTTCTGGCGGGCGAACACACCTGTCCTGACACTGAGGGCGTGAGAAAAACGCTAATATTTTGGTTGTGCAGTTGTTGCAATATGAGCTTAGGTTTTTGAATGCTTTGATGGTTCGTGGATAATCTAAAGCCTCTTGTCACACAGTGTGTTGGAGAAGATCTATCAGCAAGTTCTACAGAGCAAAGAAAGTAGATGAGAAGGGAAAGCAATCAACGGCTTTGTATTGTTGGTTGGGCTATAAATAACAGGGATCAACAATAAGGATGGCCTCGTGTCCTGAGGTCAGTTGATGGAAATGTCACTTGACCTGTCGAGGCCAGTACTGCGCTCTCATGACATCTTATGTTCATCGATCATGATTAAGTGCTTTTATGCCTTGCAAACATTTGAATTTTATCTTTTTGAACTTTGTCCTTTTGATTTCTGCTCATTTAAATGTCACATATTGTATGTTACTTTAGCTAATGTATCCTAGGGCAGTATGTAGTAGGGTTACATTAGTTATAGCATGCTGATTAGATGCTCAGAACCATTTTTTTTTAGTATTGTTGAAAATTTGTGCTGCTTAATGTGGAAACCGTGATACATTCTTCTTTCAGGATTCTTTGATGAATAGAATAGAATTTTTGTAACATTATAAATCTTTACTGTCACCTTTGAAAATGTCCTTGCTGAGTAAAAGTATAAATTTCTTTAATAAAAAAAAAAACGTCAAAATCCTGAACGGTACACTAAAAAATTATGATCATGATTTGTTATCGCAACAAAGTCAAATCAGCTTAAATAATAATGTGGTTCAGAAGCTATCGTTTATTCAATATTCAATCCGTTCATTGTATTAACTCATTTTTAATTTCAATGAACTCAAAATTTGAAAGCAACCAGGTAACTCACTTTTTTAAGTTAAACCAACAATTCTTTTTTTTTTTTTTACAAAGAATATTATAAGTAGTCTCTCACTCCTCATGTCATTGTTTCCTGAAAAAGTGTGTTAATGAATGAATTATAAATTATAGCTGTTTTTGCACAATGAAAAGAAAATGCATATATAAATATGGTGCTAACTTACAAATGTTGCCATTTATTGTATTTGTTACCAGTTAAAGGCACAATATGTAAGATTTTTTAGATTAAAATATCCAAAAACCACTAGAACAATGTTAGTGCTATATATTTTGTTGACTTGTGGACTTGTATTATCCCAAGCGTTTCCAACAATGTTTTAATCATATTTATATGTCATATTCGTGTTACCCACAATTTCCAGTCGCATAAACCATGGAAACACCAAAGATGCTTTAATACATTATGTGTATTATTAGACAGGTGAACACTTGTTTGGATAAATTTATCAACAAAAAATTAATCGTTATATAGCTCAACGCGTTTAGTCTTGTTGTTTGGATCGCTTGTTTTCTTGATTTACCACACATACCATGTTTTTACCATGCCTGTTTTGGCAAGTGGCTAACATCAAACATCATTTCTCCATCAAACAATATATTTTAAAATTAACTGCATTAGCAACACAAGTCATCCAGTTTTTATTAATATGACGTTCTAATATCAATCTAGATTAAAGCAAAGTGCAACAAGTGTCAAGCAGAAACGAGCGAACGCACCAAGTAACGTTATAACATAACTTTCAACACACTCAAATGTATTTAGTAAGGTTGTTTTAACCATGTAAAACAGCACCGAGTTACCCCACAAACAAAACGAAAAGAGCTGAAGCGGCCGACTGCAGCATAAGCATAATAAAAGTTGGCTGGACTCTCTCATTATCATTCATTCCAGCGGCCTCGTTCCGCTCCCACGGCTCTCGGCCCACCCTGCATCATTCCACAGTAACATTAATGAAACTTTTAATACATGCACTCATCCAGATCATCTGTCAGATTCCTGTCGACTGTAGAGCTGAAGACGACAACTTCCATGATTCCACGCTCATTCATAGCATCATCAAGCTATGCGTTTGTTTTGAATAAGCGACCTCTAGTGGTGAAAATGAATAACTATCAGTTATTAGCAGTAGCAGCAGTTGGAGGATAGCCATTTAAACAGCACATCCTTTCATGGATTGAGGGAAGTATTAAAAATTGAAATCAAGAATGATTTCTGTTTAAAATCAGAAATGAAGAATAAAATTATCTTTGGTATTGTCAGACACTGATTATACAGTAACAGCTGGGCAATCCCAGCCTTTCAAATGTAGTTGTCCCCTCAGAAATGGGCAGTATTCTTATTTTAAATAGCAGCATGTCTTTGTCTCTGATGTTGGACAGCAGGAGTTCAGTGCGAGTCTTTGTGGGGTTTTAATGTCTCAGTAATGAGCCCTGTGATGCAGCTCCACAAGAGAGACTGCTGAAATACAGGTATGCTGGGAATGACCCTGGCAGAGGATAGAGGGAGAGGAAGAAAGAGAGATGGAGAGTGATGGCCGGTGGTCTATCTGCCGAGTGTTTGATGTGTCCATGTTTTAGGAGCAGGAATGGGACAACATGCCATGATGGAACAATGGGAGGACAGTACAGCCATTCAGCGGTCCTGCTCAAACATAGGGTCACAGGGAGAGGACAGGCACCATCGAGTCTTACTGTCTGACCCGGCTTGGAATGTTGTATTCACAGGAGAATCAGTGTGTGTGTGTGTGTGTGTTTGTTTGTGCGGGAAAGAATGCGTGATGCTTCTGTTTTTTTCTTGTATTTGCATATGGCAAAGACATCATGTACTGTAGCCAGGCTCTAAAATATATACTCTATATAATAGCTAATGAATCCAGGGTCTAAAATATCGAGTTTTACAGCAGTGTGTGTGCGTCCTCTCCTCCTTGTGACAAAAAGACTGGATAAAGGAAGACTGAACGTAATAATGAGAGAAAGAGAGATCTGTTCCCAGGTGAAAAAGAAGAGAAAAGCAGTCGGAGAGGGTAAGGTAGGAGCCGCAAATGGGGAGAGATGGAGAGAAAAGAAAGGAGGGATATTGATAAAAGAATGGAAGAAAGAGGGCAAGGGGGTGAAGAGTAGGAAGTAGCTAACACAAGGGAGTAAGGAGAGAAAGCGTGAGAGAGCGGCGAGACATCGGGAGGTAAATAACCTGAGGGGAGAAGACAGAGATAATGAAGTTAAGTGAGCATGTAGATGAAGAGGGTGATTACAGTGAAGAAGAGGACTGTTGCTGTCCGTTTACACACAGGGGATTTGCTTTGAACCAATGTTATCGTCTTATCCTTCTGTCTGTATTTGCCTTCAGATACAAAGACTAGTAGAGTCATTATCTGTCTGGATGAATGGGGTCTCATGAGGATTGTCTTTGTGTTGTTTGAAGGTTGTTGGATGTGGAACGTCATCGTGTACTGTGTGAATACATCTGAAATGATTTGATGTTTTATTTTGAATTCACATATTTTATTTCGTCCAAACCAGCAGGGTTTGTCTGTGTTCATGCAACCACAGTGTTTTTTGTTTTGTTTTGTGGTAATGCAGTTGAGTGCTTTTCCATCTCCTGTCTTAAAGGGACATGCTCTAGAAATTACAATAAAAACACCTAAAACAAGTCAAGAGGTGTTGCATCAAATTTAACGTTTGATATCGCTGACGTCAAACCGGCGACTTTGTGATACCACATGCCATATTTGAATGTGTGTAAATGTGTGTGAGAGCTGAATTGCATAACTCAAACGAAGTTTTCATGCTATTGAATAGAGTTGGCAGGACGTTGGGTCTCATTGCCAGCGGCTATCACCCTGTAGCCCAAGACTAGTTGCCCACTGAAGCTAAGCAGGGTTGAGCCTGGTCAGTACCTAGATGGGAGACTTCCTGGGAAAACTAGGTTGCTGCTGGAAGAAGTTTTGGTGAAGTCAGCAGGGGGCGCTCACCCTGTGCTCTGTGTGGGGTCTAACACCCCAGTATAGTGACGGGGACACTAAATTTTTGAATAAAAGCACAGTCCTTCGGATGAGACGTTAAACCGAAACCCCTGAAATCGACTTCACAGAATGACACGACAGTCTTTTATGAGATTATTCAGTACGTCATTACTCCATTTCTACGTCATTGCACATTGCACACTTTCCAGTTTTGGTTTTCAGTCCGATCAAGTGTTCACATGTCCCATCAAACGAATGTGACTTTTTTTTCCCCCGACTGTGTTACTAGTCCAATTACGAACGCATTATTGGGGTCCATGTAAACGCAGCTAGTGTTGATGATCGAAAAAGTTTTGTCGTTCACAATGTAGTTCACAGCATTTGTGTGAACTATGTCTTTTAGTCAGTGATTCTCAACCAGGGGCCACTGAACTTCATTTGAAATGTGTGTTCCACACGGTCGAAAACACGGACTCATGGCGCAGACACTGCGTTAATGTAAACTACTAAAAAACACTATGACTAAAGATGTGCGACATTAAACTGATTTGAACATATTTTTGAATTTCATTTTTATTACAACAGAAGTACATATCTATGAAGCCTCGGACATGACATGCAGGAAAAAAATAGTCTAAATCGTGCGCACGATTTACTAATTCATTCATATCAGCTTAGGTTGGAGAGATTTTGAATATTGTCTAAACCAGTGCTTCCCAAACTGTGGGCCGCGGCCCCCCGGTGGGCCATAGCGGTATTGCAGGGGGGGGGGTAGCTAGTCCAAATCAATATATTAAAATAATTAAAATATTCCAATTGTTCTAAAATTAGATTTTTTTTGAAAGTATGTAAGGTTAGTGTTACGGATTTAAATATATTTGTAAAGAATGTTTACATCATAGTTCTCATAATTCACATGAAATTCTTG
Source organism: Zacco platypus (assembly GCA_038088235.1). Lineage (NCBI taxonomy): Eukaryota > Metazoa > Chordata > Actinopteri > Cypriniformes > Xenocyprididae > Zacco > Zacco platypus. Next base: position 29,810,124 of record CM076075.1, read on the forward strand.
TTAATAAATGTATTTGTAGGTAAATGTCGGTATATATTTTTTAACGGCGGGGTCGTGGAGCTTTTGCAATGCTTTTGGTGGGCCTTACCCCTCTTAAGTTTGGGAAGCTCTGGTCCAAAGGAACCCCTGATTTAATTTCTTCCTTTTCCGCTAACAATTGATATACTTGTCGTTTACATTATAAAGAAAAATGAGACATTTTGCAATCATATTTTGCACTGAGATTCTCACCTGCATACAAAGGACATCCATATGTGATAAATCTGTTTTCGGAAAGTCAATATCCTTGGAGAAAATGAACACGTATCATGAGAGAATTTAAATTCTAAACATCTTTGGAGGCTGAAAGTGATGCGTCTCATCTTAATGACTTCATGCACCCTGTCACTTCAGATTTCCTGTTTATTTTCCATATTTTAACCGTTCTGTTTTGAACTCCCATAGGTTGTGTGTGCGGCGGGCACGTTTGAGGTTGAGATTCGACAGTGGCTGAACCCTCAGGGCTTTCTACAGAGCGATCAGTGCTGTGACCTCCAGGTCAGCGGGGGGCAGCGCTGCTCATCAGGTGATCAGTGTGACACCTTCTTCAAGGCCTGTCTGAAGGAGTACCAGGCTCGGGTTTCACCAACCGGCACCTGTACATACGGCACTGGCAGCACACCTGTCCTGGGTGGCAATTCCCAAACCTTACATCACCATGGAAATGAGGGAAGTGGCAGCAGAAATGGACGAATTGTGATCCCATTTAAATATGCATGGCCAGTGAGTACAACTTATTTATCAGTTTAGCAAACACTGCTGAAGTGGAAACGTAATTTCTATATACAAGTTTTATAGAAGCTAAATATTGCTGAAGACACTTGGATAATGTGCAGGTTTTTCTGATCTTTTATACAGACAATAGTGCGTGTTTGAACATATCAGGGAGATATTTTTCTAAAGGACAGCTGTCATTTCACCATTAAACTGTCTCAGTTACTACGAAATCACCTCTACTGCCCTTATCATGTCAGTTCTTGAAGGTGAAAAAGGATATCGTTTTTTTTGAGCATGAAAAATGGGAAAATTGCATAGTGCCATCTCCAAAACTCCCTCCATTGGTTGAACCAATGTTTTCTTTTTTAAATATGCTAAAAATATGGGGAAAAAAGCAAAATTTAGGGGTATCAAAATAAAGTTTATGTTGCTCATGACGCTTATGGCAACTTTTTTTTATAGCAGAGGCATATTCTTTACACTTTTCTTTGAAATCAACCTATTAGTATCTTATTTAATGTTGTCTTTATATGTTAAAGGGATAACATTCTGTCCTTTCCTCATCCTCATGTCGTAACAAACCAAGAAGACTTTTTTTCATTTTCAAAATTTCAAATGAAGATATTTGTCCCTCCATTGAAAGTCCATTACACCAAAACTTTGACGCTTCAAAAGGTTTGTAAAGTCTCTTTAGAAGAGTTGAATTAAACCGTTTGATTCATATGAATTTCTTTTACACTAGCACCTATTTTACAGTATTTACATTACCCTTCAAATTGTGCAAACTGAAAATGAAATTTGAAAATTGAAAATATGCCCAATGGAAACACGTCAATTCTGCAAAAACTCCCATATATTAGTTAATGGAAATGTTGTAATTTCGAAATAGTTTTTATTTTTATTTTCAACATTTAGAAAATATCGCAAAAGTTTTCTGTCTTCATGAAATGCAAAGTTCTGTCATGGAACTCTAGATGGCGCAGGCTGATACATCCTTAACACAATCTGCTTGTAATCGCATCATTCTCTGTTAAACACAGCTGATTGGTTACTGCTGTATCAGTCGCCAGTGAGCTCGCTGCTCAACTTTCAAATCCTTGGTCAGCATGTGCTGTATCAGTTTGCAGCACACTTTCAGAACCCTCCACCTTCCCCAGCTCCACCTGTATACATCTGCTATGGGTAAATCATGTACACTATTTTCTACAGCAGCAGCATGTCTTACTTGCTCACAGCAGCATGTCGTGTATTGGCAGTGGCAAGTCCCATACTTGCTCTGCAGCAATAACAGCAGCAGCAACAATATCAGCAGCAACAGTAACAGCAGCAGCAATAATAGAAGCAGCAGCAGCAACAATAACCAACAGCAGCATCAGTAACTGCAGCAGCAATAACCAACAGCAGCAGCAATAACCAACAGCAGCAGCAATAACAGCAGCAGCAAAAATAACGGCAGCAACAATAACAGCAGCAGCAACAATAACAGCAGCAGTAATAACCAGCAGCAGCAGCAATAACAGCAGCAGCAACAATAACAGTAGCAGTAATAACCAGCAGCAGCAATAACAGCAGCAGCAACAATAACAGCAGCAGCAACAATAACAGCAGCAGCAACAATAACGGCAGCAGCAACAATAACAGCAGCAGCAATAACAACAGCAGCAGTAATAACCAGCAGCAGCAGCAATAACAGCAGCAGCAGCAATAACAGCAGCAGCAGCAATAACAGCAGCAGCAACAATAACAGCAGCAGCAACAATAACAGCAGCAGCAATAACAACAGCAGCAGCAACAATAACAGCAGCAGCAATAACAGCAGCAGCAATAACAACAGCAGCAACAATAACAGCAGCAGCAACAATAACAGCAGCAACAATAACAGCAGCAGCAACAATAACAGCAGCAGCAACAATAACAGCAGCAACAATAACAGCAGCAGCAATAACAACAGCAGCAACAATAACAGCAGCAGCAACAATAACAGCAGCAACAATAACAGCAGCAGCAACAATAACAGCAGCAGCAACAATAACAGCAGCAGCAACAATAACAGCAGCAGCAATAACAGCAGCAGCAACAATAACAGCAGCAGCAACAATAACAGCAGCAGCAATAACAGCAGCAGCAACAATAACAGCAGCAGCAACAATAACAGCAGCAGCAACAATAACAGCAGCAGCAATAACAGCAGCAGCAATAACAGCAGCAGCAACAATAACAGCAGCAGCAACAATAACAGCAGCAGCAATAACAGCAGCAGCAACAATAACAGCAGCAGCAACAATAACAGCAGCAGCAGCAATAACAGCAGCAGCAATAACAGCAGCAGCAACAATAACAACAGCAGCAACAATAACAGCAGCAGCAATAACAGCAGCAGCAACAATAACAGCAGCAACAATAACAGCAGCAGCAATAACAGCAGCAGCAATAACAGCAGCAGCAACAATAACAGCAGCAACAATAACAGCAGCAGCAATAACAACAGCAGCAACAATAACAGCAGCAGCAACAATAACAGCAGCAACAATAACAGCAGCAGCAACAATAACAGCAGCAGCAACAATAACAGCAGCAGCAACAATAACAGCAGCAGCAATAACAGCAGCAGCAATAACAGCAGCAGCAACAATAACAGCAGCAGCAACAATAACAGCAGCAACAATAACAGCAGCAGCAACAATAACAGCAGCAGCAACAATAACAGCAGCAACAATAACAGCAGCAGCAATAACAACAGCAGCAACAATAACAGCAGCAGCAACAATAACAGCAGCAACAATAACAGCAGCAGCAACAATAACAGCAGCAGCAACAATAACAGCAGCAGCAACAATAACAGCAGCAGCAATAACAGCAGCAGCAACAATAACAGCAGCAGCAACAATAACAGCAGCAGCAATAACAGCAGCAGCAACAATAACAGCAGCAGCAACAATAACAGCAGCAGCAACAATAACAGCAGCAGCAATAACAGCAGCAGCAATAACAGCAGCAGCAACAATAACAGCAGCAACAATAACAGCAGCAGCAACAATAACAGCAGCAGCAACAATAACAGCAGCAGCAGCAATAACAGCAGCAGCAATAACAGCAGCAGCAACAATAACAACAGCAGCAACAATAACAGCAGCAGCAACAATAACAACAGCAGCAACAATAACAGCAGCAGCAATAACAGCAGCAGCAACAATAACAGCAGCAACAATAACAGCAGCAGCAATAACAGCAGCAGCAATAATAGAAGCAGCAGCAACAGCGTCAAAGTTTTGGTGTAACACTTTCAAAGGACAGACAGATATCTTTGGAATGACATGAGTGCGTAATTGTGTGTAAATTTGGCTGAACTAACCCTTTGAGAAAAACGTTTTCAATGTAGAAGTACTAGAGGTGTTGTATATAAGCATTTGTTTGTCTCTATCCACTTACAGGAAATTTGGATTGCACCCTTAAAGTGGTCTCCTTAAGCTATATAAGCTGGTGTGCAGTTTCATTAACTTGCTGATAGGGAAGTTTTCATTTAACCTTGTTCTGACCTCAGTGGCATTACGCTGAGCATATGGAGGTAGTAATCTTGGCTGGCGAGATCGTAGACGTGCTGTGCTAGGGATCTTTACTGACCCGCGAGTTCTGCGGTCAGTGCTTGGCTTCCTCCAGTCTTAGTCTTTAAACTGATTACGCACTTATTGATTAGAGCGGATAGATAGAGTGCGTGTGAGAGAAAGAGAGAAAAAGATGAGGGTGGAAGATTGCAGCATTACTTTTCCTTTTCATTTTAGAGCCGAAGCCTGAAGATAAGAGTGTCTTTGTAACATAATTTGTTTTCTTCTGGTCATCTAATTTGATAAGGCCACTGATATTTCGTATAACAGTGTCTCTTTGCTTGTCTATTCACCACATACCCGATCCATCCCAAACATTGAAACCAAAACATTTTCATTGATTGAGCAAAAATAAACAACATATTTGGTCATTTTTTGTCTGAGTTCGTTACTCAATATTACAGTCTTATTTATTGAGCTGTCACAATCGCAATCTTGCTGCCAATGAAAATAGTTCGGTTACAGTGTCGTGAACCGCAGAATTGGTTTTCGATTGCAATTCGATTAAGTCAAACCTGAACATAATAATTTATAGCTTGTTTATTTCTCTACTGTTTATTTATTTGTGTTTATTTCCTCTGTGGTCATTGTCTTGACTAGAAGATTTGTCTTTCTTACCCTCCAGTGTCTCATCATTTCCTGGCTCTTTCTTATGTGAAACATGTTTATTCTCTCTTATTTTCCAGACGTATTGACATCAGTTTTTATTGTCTGCAGTAACAGAGCACTAATAGGCCATTAATCGTCGACTACTTTAAAAACAAATGTTTAATTAGATCGCTGTGATTTAATACTGGTGTGTTATTTATGATACAATTCCTCGACAAACTCAAAGAAAACTGAAACATAAAAGACAGATGCCCAAGGCCCAAAGACGGAAACCAACTCTTTTGTTTGTCTTGTGGTTGAGATCATAAAAGTCTAGTCACTATGCTAAATCATCACACATGATGCTAATCGTATGATCAGAATCTGAAGGGAGGGGTTGTGGATATCAAACTCTTCGATGAGTCACAGAAACCCCCAATAAAAGAAAGATGAGTCTCATGACCCACATCTCTCTCATGTAAAACATTACAATATACTCTTGCTGTAATTACTGTTTGCCGCGGTGCTGCATTACAACCAGCTTCAGGCCTCAGAATCCCTTCAAAATAACTTGCCAGCTGTAGGAGACTGATAGGACGGTGGAAGTAGGGATTGCTAGTTTTTGTTCTTTTGTTGTTGTCTGAATGGCGCTGTTCTCTGACTCTTAGTGTCCTGAAATGAACCTCATAAATGGCCAATGTGGACCGCTTTACACACCAAATCTTTGCATCAAATATTTATGCATTTGGTTGACGCTTAAATCCAAAGCTCCTCACGTTTCAGGTATACGTTTTTGTCAGTTCTTGCATTCCCTGGAAATTGAACCCAGGATCTTAGATTGCTCTACTTCATTTAGAGCTCATCATGTAAATAGTAAGAGACTTGACTTATGGTTGATTTCACTATGATGTTAGCGTGTTGCTAAGCTAATGCGAGCATCCAAAATTAAAGAAATGCACAACTTATTGCGAATGAGAGTCGAAAAGCTGGTTTCTTCCATACATCTTCCATCCATGATTTGTTATCATAACATTTTTTCTTTTGTCAAATCAACTTCGATAACGAATGTAGTTCAGATAACATAATATTTTGAGTTTCTGCCTTCATTGTATTAACTCAAATTTTTAATTTCAATGAACTCAACATTTGAAGGCAACCGGGTAACCTACTTTTTTAAGTTAAACCAACCATTCTTTTTTTACAGTGACATGTATGCGAATAAGCATACAAATACACAGCACACCCAAATAATAATATTGGGCCATTTTTAATCATTTTAAAGTATTTTTCATCAATAATGTGTTATGTGTTAAGGATTTACGCGATATTGCCTTGAATTTAGGAGGTAATTTAGAAGACAGCACTTTGGAACAACCTTTTCAGAATGGTTTGTACTGCACCTATGATGCATAAAAAGGCTCCCATGAGCGGCTCAGTGGGTTTTGGAACAAAGCCTTTTTTTGCTTCCTTCAAAATGATTATTATTAGCTGGATGTTTTTGGATCTGGTTGACTGCTTATATAGGTGGGGGATAAACAGTACTAAAGTAATGAGGGTGAGAAAGGTGATATTATGTTTGTAAGTACATTCATTTTGTATGAAAATAATGTTTTCAATAAAGCCGAAGCCAGCTGGAGCTTTGGTGGTGCAGGGGGAAATCTGTCCCGCCTGGAGGAACAGGTCTGAGACTGAGAGCCTCCTGCAAACGGATTTCTGTGTAATGGATGGACACTAGGGAGGAGCTTTTTGATGATTTTCATGTAGAGCAGGGTTCGTCAGCTGCACCCATTTACTTTTTAATTTAATATTTCAATAATTTAACACACGTTTGTGTGTTCATGGATCTCTGATGTCGAATAATTGTCAAATTGAATATTGATATTATTAAATAACAATTATTTGTTATTATTGTTATTATTATTTTAACTGTAAATGTAAAAATTAAGACAAATATATTACTCATTTAAATTTTAAATTACACTCCATGCTACACTACTAATATTTATGTCTTAAAGGGGTCATATGATGCTATTATAAAAGTTCAATATTTTGTTTATTGGGTGTAATAGAATAGAATGCTTTAATGTTAAAAAAAACATATTTTTTTGCATTCTGTACATTATTGCAGCTGCTCTATTTCTAGTCTATCTGAAAGTCTTCAAAGCCCCTCCTTCCGAGAAGCTCAGAGTGCTCTGATTGGCCAGCAGATCCAGTGCGTTGTGATTGGCCAAACACCTCAAGTGTGTTGGAAATGTAACGCCCCTTTCCATAAGCGTGAGCTTTAGCTTCAAAGACTTCTTAAGCAATTGTTTAACCTTATAAGTTCGAGCCCGAGTCGGATTCTAAAAATGTGGATTTCAAGCACGACTTGACCTGAGTCTGCGTTCTGACGTAGAACCTGGAAGAGCTGAGTGTAAACAACGTAGGAGAATGACACAGAAGAGAAGATGTTGTTGAATAAAATTGTTATTTTTGTTTTGTAACATTAAACAGACCGAAAACATGAGTTCAACCTTAATATTATAAAGTACCGAGAATACTTTTTGTGTGCCAAAAAAAACAAAATAACGACTTTTAAACAATATCCAGTGATGGGTGATCTCAAAACACTGATTCATGAAGCTTTACGAATCTTTTGTGTCGAATCAGTGGTTCAGTTCGTGTATCAACCTGCCAAAGTCATGTGAACTATTGAAATTGCGAATCACTTATGACGTAACGAAGCCTCGTTTACTGAAATCACGTGACTTTGATGCTCCGAACCACTGATTCGACACAAAAGATTCGTAAAGCTTCATGAATCAGTGTTTTGAGATCATCCATCACTAGATATTGTTGAAAAGTCGTTATTTTGTTTTTTTGGCGCACAAAAAGTATTCTCGTCACTTTATAATATTAAGGTTGAACCACTGTAGTCACATGACCTGTTTTAAATATGTTTTAGTGTCTTTCTGGACATTGAAAGTGTTCATTATCTGTCAATAGAGACTCACTGAACCATCGAATTTCATTAAAAATATCTTCATTTGTGTTCTGAAGATGAACGAAGGACGAACTTTAGTACGACATGAGGGTGAGGAATTAATGACTGAATTTTCATTTTTGGGTGAACTAACCCTTTAATTATTAGTTTTTTATCAACATTGTGAACCTCCATTTGGGAGACCCTGAGCATATGGTGCTAGCATTATAATATTATATTATATAGATATCTCTATTCTCTATTCTAAGTATTATTAGTTTTGTGTTTGGAGTAATGCAATAATGCACTGAAGTATGTTAATGTGAGTGCATGATATGCATGTATTGAAGAGTGTGAGTGCATGAGTTTTCGTCGGGCTGTTTAAAGAGTCACAACTGTGAGTGTGAGAAAATTCTGGAGGAAAAAGGCTGTCTGGATCAGTTTCAGGGCAGGGCTGAAGGGTGAGGGAGAGGGAGTGAATGGATTTCTGTGGGCATCAAGGGGGTGAAAGAACCGTATTATCTATCCATCTTTGTGTGGTGGTTTAGGGAGGGAGGGCTGGTATCAGGATCCCACAGCCTCAGGTGAGGAGACAAACAGGTGAGCACAGTTATGGGGAAAGGTGAGCCGGTCTCTCTCTGGCTTTCTTCCCTTCTCTTCTCGTCCGCTCGCTTTCTGATCCTCCCAGCCTCTCCGTTCACGCTGTAAGTGTCGGTTCCTGAGTGATGACCCACACACTGTGTTTCACCGCTTAACCGTGTTGTCATATACTGTAACGCATCGTGGCTCCTCCATTGTTTAGTGTTTCCTGATTAATGGAGCCGTGATTGAAGCTGTTGGCCTTCATGTGGTCGCACAGTAAATGAGATCATCACTCTCCCTTTCTTCCGTTATGACAAGAAAAGACGAGAGGAGGGCGTCTGTGATCCGGATGAATGGATATTGAGAGGAAGATGTTGTGTGTGAACTCTCGTTTGGCAGTTTGGGAATGTTTTTTGTTGTTGTTGTTGATGTCTTCAGCGTCTGAGGTCATTACCTCTATCTAATAGGTGAATACAGCTCAGATATTTGAATTATCACCATGCAAGGGTATGACCAACTTTTGTAATCACTAATTTATATCCAAATATATCCAATACAACATACACTCTCTCTCACACACAGGTTTGTGTTGCTATCTTAGTGAGGACATTCCATAGGTGTAATGGTTTTTATACTGTACAAACTGTACATTCTGTCCTCCTACACTAACTCTACTCCTAAACCATCACAGAAAACATTCTGCATTTTTACATTTTTAATAAAACATTGTTTAGTATGTTTTTAAAGCTATTTGAAATATGAGGACTATGAAATGTCCTCATAAAACATGTTTACGTCGTAATACCAGTGTAATACCCATGTCATTATACAAATTTGTGTCCTCGTAAATCATGAAAACAAACACACACACACACAAATTTGTTCGGAACAAGATGATAATCCCTTCCTTTGTTTCGATACATCTCTCAACTTTATGCTTACTTAAACAGATCACATTTTAATGATGCAAAAGATCTCAGTTTCCACCCGGCTGGAGTGAAATGATAACACGGTTACAAGGTGTGTATTTTAAACTACTTTATTAAATAACTCGGACCAGTCGGCACTAACAGGAGCTGCTGTTCAGGTTGCATACTGCTGCTCTCCAACTCACTTCATTAAAACTCCAGGTGAAGAGCTGCCAGATATCACAAAAAAACAAAAGAAGCCCCTTAAAAAGGCAATATATTAAGCAAGAAGATATGGCAAAACTGTATCGGGGAACAAATATAAACAATATAACTATTATTGCCCATATCCTAGAAAATTAAAAGGCAGGAAATGTGATTTATTGTAAATAAAAAAGTTCAACACCAAATATTTTGATATTATAAATTGATTTATAAAGAAAAACAATGACTATGCATGTATTGAATCGATTTTTATTTGAATCGTGATCCCAAGAATCGTTTTGAATCGAAACGTGAGATTCGTCTAAAATTCAACATGCACATTAATCCGTTGCGGAAAAATTTGCAAAACAATACAAAATGAGGTTTTCAAGCAGTGAGGATGATTTTGTTGTCCTCTCTTCTTAAAAAGAGAAAAAGAAAGAGGAAATATTGGGTCCATCCAATCCTGAGAGTTCCAACTCCTTATCATGTTCCGTCTCTTTGTATTCCACACTTTTATCATACAGTGCTTTGTGGCGAGAGACAAAATTGACTTTACAGACTTCAAAAAAATAAAAAGTCAGATGCCAACATGGATTTTGACGTTCGCTTGTACGGTGGCTCTGATTTGTCAAAACACAGCAAATGCTTGCTACGGATGCGAAAAATGCAGAAAATGCATCCATATTGATTTTTTTACGGATGTTTTACCCATAGAGGGGTAGTCGTGGCCTAGTGGTGAGGGAGTCGGGCTTGTAACCTGAAGGTTGCTGGTTCGATTCCCATGCTGGCAGGAATTGAAAGTGGGGATTGTGAATAAACAGCACTCTCTCCACCTTCGATACCATGACTAAAGTGCCCTTGAGCAAGGCACCTAACCCCTAATTGCTCCCCTTGTAAGTCGCTTTGGATAAAAGCGTCTGCTAAATGATGAAAAAATGAAAAAAAAAAATCTGAATTACGCATTTTATCATATTGTGTTTTAGGGTTGAAGTCTGTAAACTGTAAATTTCTTTTTTTTTTTAAAAAAGGTATCAGAACATTATGAATTTTTCTACGGTTATTTTCTCACAGTGCAGTTGGTGTGTGTTTAATTTCCTGCATGTTGCTGAATTTAAGTGCATGTGAAAACCAAGTCCTGAAGGTTATCTGATGGAGATTGGATTTGTACGCGCTGAGATATTTGAAGCAATTTATCACTGTCCCAACAATACTCTGGGGTCTGTGTTCATGAACAGTAGTTTTTGGAGCTTAAGGTTGGGTCGTATTTACTCAACATACTTGAACATATGTGTGTGTTTTATTGAAAGTGATTACAGTATGATTACTGGGCTAACAGTTCTCCTATAGGAAGCCTGAGGTTGCACTCTTTGATCATTAGTAACCCTCCACCTCATTTATCACCCAAACCTGAGATCAAACCTCAGGGCAGATTCGATTAGAGGCCCACGTCCTTTATCAACTAGGATACTAATTTTAGTAATATGACATTTAGCTGACAGTTTTAACCAAACTTTTCTTTTGTTGATTACAGGGAAAATTTCTCTATGTGACCTTAGGTTAAGTTAATGGGTCAAGGAAATGACCTGAGGGAAATTACTTTACATGACAACGATGTATTAAAAAAAATGGAAAAGTTTTCCCTTTGTGTTTTTTTTGCGTACAGACGACAACGATCCACAAAAATGACCAAAAACGCTGTATTCTGCTGAGAGGCCAGTAGTTGGCGATGTCACTTTGTAAAGAAACATTACGCACCTATATAGACTGAACACGTAATATGTATGATGTCACAGTTTTCACAAATCTGTGTTTTGGTAGCTTAGACTTCGAAAAACTTGTACTTTGAAACACATTTTCAAAAATGAGCTTTTTCATGCCCTCAAAACACCGTTGTTGTGTAAATGAGTTTTTAGTTGAAAACAGTGTTGGGACAGTGTCAGGAAAACATATCTGGGTCAAAATTTCAACATTAAATCAAAAGAAAAGTAATAAGAAATTAAATTATAGTCGATGCCGATAGCCTCGTGGGCAGCATCGACATATAGCGCCGTTGCGCGACGGGCTCGAGTCTTGGCTCCTGGAGCTTTCCCAATCCCGTTCCTCCCTCTCTCGCATCCTGTCCACTCTATACTATCCTATCAAAATAAAGGCAAAAATCATCAAGAAAAAGAAAGAACAGAAATTAAATATTATGCAAGACAAAGAAGCTTCCTTTCATGACATTTCTCACTATGGCCAGTGACGATTTGTTCATCGATTTCATCATATATATATTAAATACATGTTCAAAAGTTAGGGGTAGAAGAAATTAATATTTTTATTAAGTAAAGACACATTAAATTGATCAAAAGAGTGAACATAAAGACATTTATAATGCTACAAAAAAGTTATATTTAAATAAATGCTGTTTTTTAACTTTATATTCTTCAAAGAATGCATCCTTTTTTCCACAAAAATGGGAAAATCAATTTTAAACATTGATGATATAAATGTTTCTTGAGCAGCAAATCAGCCTATCAGAATGATTTCTGAAGGATCATGTGACACTGAAGACTGGAGTAATGATGCTGAAAATTCAGCTTCACCACCACAGGAATAAATTGCATTTTTTTAGTATATAAAAATAGAAAACGGTTATTTTAAATTATAATAATTTTGATATATTTTTGATCAAATAAATGCAGCCTTTACATTTATTTATAACCTACAATCTTTCCGCTGCCAGATCTTTAACCACAAAGCTACACCGCCACCGTTTTAAATTCTTCCCTTTCTTCTTCCATTTCAAACCTGTAATCCTGAGCTTTAACACGGACAATCGAATGTACCTGAAGTGGATATTCCTGGTTAAATTGAGTGGGCATGTCCAGACATGATCCCTGCCTGGGCTTATGAGTCCCATCCATCAATTAAACACGTGAAAAGCAATTTATCTACGACTCCACGTCAATTCCAATGAGCAAATTCAGAAGATTGAATCTGAATGAAAGAAAATCCATCCATATGTTTCTGTGGAAATGTTTCAAATGAATTAGGTTTCCATGTTTGTCCTGAAGTAATGGATGTGTGAGCTGTGAGAGCATTTTATTGGCTGGTTTCATATATATTAACATAGCTGTAGTGTATTTACATAAGCTAATGTAGAAGTAAAGTCCATGAGCCGGCAAAATTAGACATGGGAAAATATATCGACTGTTTCCTGTAAATTTCCATCAAAACACTGCTTGTATTTCTGTATGGTGTAATATGATGTTTATTTATGTGTATGTGTGTGTGAGAGAGTTTGAGAGAGTGTGTCTCCAGGGTGAGCTGAAAACTGATCCCCTTCTATTATGTCATGTTGTATTTTGGAGAGTTTCAGCACTCAGTTACCTGGACATTCCTGCTGCCTGGGAACCACAGAAACTCATTTACCACAGGGGCCGAGAGAGAGTCTTTCTTCCTCTCTTTTTTTTTTACTATGACCACATACCTGTGCAGTCAAGCAGATCTAGTCTAATGTATACTGTGTAATTGTTTCAAGGCCATTGTGCTGCATTCATCTCCATCTGTATGCACTCACAGCATCTGAAAACACCTCTGAAGACTGTTACACACGAACACGATTGGAACGATCGGCATGCTGTGTTAATTCCATTAACATTCATTCGCGGATGTGCTGAAGATAAGACCCTAGCCTTGGGACAGTAGAGTTGGGGGACGCTGGGACATTGTTCTCTCATTTGTGTGCAAATTGGATTGAACAGAGAGTTTGTATAGAAGCAGCTGGTCTCGTTCTCTTCTCACCTTCATAATTTAACCCTATAATGCGTGTACACACTGTGAAGTTCTTGGAGTGAAAACCACTTTTAACCCCTTAAGCCCGAAGCGTCCCACCGGATCATTTTAAAGCGTAGAAACTGCAGCCAACCATTTTTTTCAACTCTTAACGAGTGCTGAGTTATCACTCTAAAACTGAGTGTAGCGCCAACTAGCTATAAAAAAATGAATAGTTATATTTTTCAAAACTCCAGCCTTCATCATTACAAAATAGGTGTCGTTTGAAAGCTTAGAGAACTTTACAATGAATGTAAGCGCTTTGAGTAACTCATAAGTACTGCAGAGTTATTTACTGAAAAGTAAAAAAATATCTTCATAATTTATGATTTTTTTTTATTATTATTATGTACTCCAATGTGTCAAAAGCATTATATAGCTCAGATAATCATGTGTTATATGTCCTTTGAAAGGTGTTATGGAGTAGAATATAACAAGCATAATTGTTTTGGGCTTTGACTAAACTTGAGCGATTTGTTTTGTACCAAAAATGTAAATAATAAACCGTTGCAGGATTTATGTCACGTGACTTCATGTAACATGCAACGATTGTGGCATGAAAATTGGGCATCATTTTTTACAGCAGATTCTCACGATTCACAAGGGATAAACAAAAAAGGCAAATGCTGTAACTTTTGATTTCTTCATGCGATCACCAAAAAAAATAGATATCCAGATAAAGGTCATATAAAGAGGAACATCACCTCCTGCCTCATTTCCTTTCTGAGTTATTGCATGTCAAATATGAAATATATTGAGCAAACGTTTATTTTTTGTCTTTTCTCAGCAGTTTCTCAGCATGAGAATGTCCGAATTTAATTTTTATTTAAAAATGTAAAAAAAAAAAATTATTTCAAACGATACCGACCTTTCGATTCTCCTTTTTAGAGATTAGGAGTTATGAGTCATTATTTTTGAGCATGTCAAAAATAAAAAAAATAAAAATTAAATATTTGTTCCAAATGCTGTAATTTTTGAAAACTTTATCCGATCACCACAAAATTTGATCCAGAAACAGCTCAATGGTTTCTCTAGATAGGACTCTTATTGTCTAAAAGGGAATGTTTTCCTTGAAAACTTAATTTCTTTTCCACTGAAGAAAGAAAGACATAAACATCTTGGATGACATGGAGGTGAAAAAATAATCAGGAAATTTAACTTCTGAAGTGTTTGAAGTGAAAAAAAAAAATCCAAAGATGCTTGATGGCTGCCGCACCCACTCACAACTCTCTCTCAAGCCCTGTTCGTTCACTCATCGACATGAATCGCTCTCCATCGTTTTCACACCACGGAAACTACAATGCAGACACTCATAGCGAGAGTGTTATAAACGGCTAATTTGTAATTCGAAGAACTATGGAGTTGATGGGAAGAACCTGAGACAGAGAGAGTCTTCATAGAAGCTCAGTCTTCAAGAAGAGGTCAATAAGACACTGACAAGATTAATGAAACATCCAGATGATTTAGCCCGGCTAACTATAATGCTATGATAATTTAATGCTCTGTTCTATTGTTCTTGTAATTCTGCTGCATCTTTTATTCGCCCTTTCGCTCTATTCCCTGGCCTCAGGATTTTGTCCTTTTCTAAAAGTCACTCATCCATACTAGCGTTCCTCCCACGTTTGTTCTTTCTTTTCATCTACTCACTCTTGGCTGCTGCCTTGTTAGCTGGACTGTGCTCTTATCTACTCCAGACCCACAATTCCTTGTCCTTTATCAGACTGTCTGAAGCTGAGACAATTACATATTAAACAGCTGGGAGCTTGAG
This sequence comes from Zacco platypus, assembly GCA_038088235.1. Lineage (NCBI taxonomy): Eukaryota > Metazoa > Chordata > Actinopteri > Cypriniformes > Xenocyprididae > Zacco > Zacco platypus. The sequence continues at coordinate 29,825,313 of CM076075.1, forward strand.
TTTGGTGGAATCACTCGCCATTTACTCTGACTGGCAGGTTACTTTAATTGGCTACTCTCATTTAAACAAAGCCTTGTCATTTCTTCTTGTCGTTTCATCGCTCGTCTCAACTCCCTCTCTCATTAAATATTTTTCACCTCAAGTGTTTTCCATTCCTCCCACGGCTCATGAAATACAGGGTTTGGTGTCCTGTGTATTGCTCTGAGGGCTGTTATTTCCACACTGAATGATGCAGGTCACTGATGTCCTGCAGTTCTGATTGTTAGGAGTGTGACTATTCTTTCTCTCCAGTGGCTGTTTCATTTGTTCACCGCAGCTTAAGGCTCCTTCAGAGAAATGAGAGTGATGCTGCACGCAGACGGCAACCTGAGCGCAATCAGTCACAGCCTGGCAAGAATGTATACCATGCATGAATATACTTGTTTCGTAAATGCAGTTCCTTCCATTTAAAGGTGGAGTATGTAGTTTTTTCGCCGCTAGGGGGCGCTAATCAATTCGAAACAATAACAAAGGCGTAGATTGATGACGCAGTGAATATGGTATCAAAACGACTCTTTTCAGAGCCTGGTTTTAAATAAAAGCTTTTTTTGGACTAACAAGGAAGTTTTAAGTTCTGAAACTCTTTATAGTACAATGACCTCGATTCATGACTCCTTTAAAAGGCGGGGCTTATTTTGACTGGCTTATTCTGACATATTGCGCATTGCATTGCCTCCAATTCACCGTCACAGGTTATTATTAGACTGCAGCAAATAAACACAAGCTGTGCTGCCTTGTGATTTGGCTAAAATGTTCTTCATTTCGGGAGTCGTGTAGTTGCCTAGGTACGGTCTGTGATGCCTTAGAATGATGTCTTCATAGGCAGTTCACTAGTTTTTTGAACAGAGCAACACTTGCTAAACATGCTTTTTATGTGAACTTGTCAGACGGACTAATTTCCTGTGGAAGAGAAAAGGGACCGCCTGCCCCCGCCTTGGGCCCTGCCGTGGAGCGACTCGAGAGGGGGCCTGTTGTTTTTAGTGCTCAGAAATCACATACCTTTGTCAAGCCAATTAACCCAGAAAGAATTTGACTTTGAGAGCGAGGGGAAATTACGAGAGGATGGGACAAAGGGAGAAAGAAAGTGAGAGAGGGAGGGGATAAGGCTGCTGGTAATCATGCCTGGGATGAAAGAAAAACACAGAGAGAGAGAGAAATACCTCACAAGAATGAGCGATATGAGGGGGCAAAAGGATAGAGGTCAGGGTCTCCACATAGCCGCGATCGAGTTTTGCATTATAATGTGTACTAATGTATAAGCCCCTGTCCCCCTTCATTGTCTGACTGTGAATGGCAGAGAACGTACAAATTGGAGAAGACCAAAAAATTGAATGTGAAAAAAAAAAAAAAAAAAATACAGAGGCTCTGCTCTTTCTTTGTGATGTATTGATTGTTAAAATGTAAATATGATTAAAAATGATGACACTGGCTGCCAACTTTTTCTTTTTTAGTAAATGCTGGCGGGGAAAGAGTTGAAATAAAGTTGAAATAAAATGAAATATAAATATTGAATAGAAAACTTTCAAATTTAGGAGGTGTTTACATGACACTTTTCAACAACGACAAAAAAAATGTATGCGTTCAACAACATTTTGGGGGCTTGAAAACGCAAACATTTGAAAACGGGTTTCAAAGTGCAAGCTTTTGAAGACGATATCGTTATTTTCTCAGTGTAAACTACAAAAATGTGCATTTTTGAAACGTTGACATCATACATACTACATACTACTAGTGTTTCTTTACAAAGTGACATCGCCATCTACTGGCCTGGCAGCAGAATACAGTGGTTTTAGTAGTTTGTTTTTGCGGATCTGTGTGAACAGGGTTCATTTTGACAACATTGTCATCTGTATATATATATATATATATATACGAAACACATATTTCCTGTTTTTAGTACATCGTTGTCATGTAAATGTACCCTAACTGAAATAAAATGAAATGCTAAAGTACTAAAATGACTAAAACTGAAAAAAATAAAAATATAATAAAGCTAAATAGAAATATTAAAAAAAACTAATAAAAAAATGACAAAACTCAATACAATAACTCTGCTTTTAGACAAATAAATCAACTCTGATCACTAATCACACTGTTTTTATGACATCTTATTAATTGATAGATAAATTGATAGATACATGAACTTGAAAAAGTTAAAAGGTAATTAAAAATGGTTAAAACACTCTCTTCGTTTGAAAAAGTTAAGATCCATTTGTCAGCTTTCCATTAATATGCTTGTCTATGTAAGGGATTTTTACTGTTTCTTCACTGTATAAGTGTTTATGAATATTCAAATGAATGCCTGTGGGCCACTAACGGCTCCACAGAAACCATACAACCTTCTCAAAGAGGAAAAAGTAAGATGATGGACAGCAGAGAATGCTAAACAAAGCAAATAGTTCCGAAAGAAAGCAATGAAGAAATACCCAGCACTAGATTTGAAGATGTTTTGTGTGTGTGTGTGTAAAATGACATGGTGTTTCTAGAGCACACCAACAACAGAGCGGACCCTTCCAGACCCCCGTCTCTCCCTCTGAGGTCATTGGGGGTAAAGTAAAGCCATAATTAATGTAGCTGTTCTAATTTAGTCTCTTAGTCTCTGAAACCCTCTGCTTGTCTCACCTCAGGTGGATGCAACAGCTTCCATGGCAACACCTGCTCTCTGCAGGTGTGTGAGAGCGAGAGAGGACTGGATAAGTGTGGTTATTATGGGGTTGGGTAAATGTGTGTGTGTGAACATGCATAATTGCTATATTGATGTTTTAAGAGACTGTTTTTCCTCATTGGTCGATGTTTAGGCCTTGGTTCATCCGTCCGTGTTACGGCAGGAGTGTGATGGGATTTTGGATCACACGGTAGAAGCGAGCAATGAATGCAGTATGTGATGTTTAAGTTAACATTTTCAAGTCTTGATTTTGAGCATTATTCACATGCTCAATACGATTTTTTTCTTTTGCTCACCTAGGCTGCATTTATTTGATTAAAAATACTGTAAAAACAGCAATATTATTAAAGTTTAAAATAACTGTTTTAACATATTGCAAAATCTAATTTATTCCTGTGATGCAAAGCCGAATTTTCAGCATCATTACTCAAATGTACATGGAGCTAAGTTTCCATCCGAAGTTGCTCATTTAACCCTTATGCGCTGTTCGATTTCTGTGTGCACTCGTTATGGAGCGGGTCAAATTGACCCTAATTGGATTCAATGCGATTCCTCAAAAATCACAGTATGAAAAACAACAAAGATTCAGGTATGAACTGTACACTTTTAATATCAACATTTGTCAAATATTCCAAAAAAATATATATCTGAAGATATGATTTAATGGAAATGTTTTTTAACCATTTTAAAACTGATTTGTTTTGACAAAATTTGAAAATAAACAGTACATTTTTAAATACAATAAATACATTTTTTTAACTTTTTTTTTTCTTAGAACATCATAACTGAACAATTACATGTAGCTGTATAACATAATATAATATGAACTTCACACTCATGCTGCTGGTTAAAACGTTTTTCTGTTTTGAAATAAGTGTGGAAAACCTCACTTTTTAGCTTCATAAGGTAGTAAAAAAATTAAATAACAAAATATAACCAAGAAATGTTATTATTTTGGGTCATTTGCCTTAGAGCGTTAAAATATGCAGGTCAAATTGACCCGGCGAACATCACGACCGTAACAGTAATTTTGTTTGTATATGTCAAAAAACACCAGCATGTTGAAACTTTGCATGCATGTTCATGTTGATAAATGAGAAAAAGTCACGAAATATCAAGAAAAAAAACAGAGGTTAACCAGTATTTCCAACAACTAGAAAATCTAAACGGGTCAATTTGACCCGGAACATAACACAAGGGTTAAATTACGCACAAATTTGGAAAAATCACATAAAACATTTGTGAATGAAGCAGCGTTTCCATCCTATATGTTCTAGACTACAGATCTCCACTTCCTGGGAAACTGTTCCAAAATATCTGGAATAAAAATGCATGTTGCTGCAATCGGGGAAACCGCTTTCCTCCATCATGAATGAGGGAGCTGCAGACGAAACTCAGTGAACATCTTGTTCTCTTGTGTTCGGATGCTGGTGTTTGGGAAGGGAGTTAAACCAAATCATTCTGATGACTTTGGCTCAGGCGGTTCAGAACCACCACACCAGCATTTGCCATGCTGTGATCCTCTGTTGAGGAAAAGTCACATGGGATTTATTCGGGTAAATGTGTTTCCATCATAGTTTATGAGCATGTATTCTTATTGGATAAAAAATGCATCCACCTCAATTGAGCAAACACTTTTTTATGCACATTTTTTGTGCCGTTTCCATGCAGCCTTATTTTATGCGCTATCCCAAAATGCTCATAAATATAAGTGGATGGGAACAATGTCACATGATCCTTCTAATATGCTGATTTGGTGCTCAAGAAAGTTATGATTTTGAGCCATGACATTTTTTTTCCAGGATTCCTTAATATATAAAAAGTTCAAAATAACAGCATTTATTTGAAATAGAAAGTGTAAAATTATTTACCGTCACTTTTGATCAATTTAAATTGCTGAATAAAAGTGTGAATTTTATTCAGAACTAACCTCAAACTTTTTACTGGTAGTGTTTCATCATTTAAAACATAAAAATATATGTTTTAGTGAAATGTTTTACTTTTTTACGTTAAAAAAATGCCACTTGGGTTGATATTAGTGATCTAAAACAAAGACATTTATGCATTTTTTGGTGTTTCTTATCTGTCCACTTTTTGTAGCCGTTGTAAATAGTCAGTTTACTCAAACAGTATGTGTTTACTGGAGTTGTGTTTGGGGAAGAAAGAGAAGCATGATGGAAGGTAATGTCAAAACAGCATGTATTATAGTGAGTCAGTGACAGAGAGAGAAAGAGGGAAATTCCTTTCAGAGGGCTGGGAGTTCTTCCTGTTGGATTGAGTTGTGTTTGTACAGGCTGTCTCAGTCGGGATATCCTCCTGTGCCCCCATCTGTGGGACACCATTTGAGTTTTGCAAATCATTTTTTCATAACTTTTTTTTTTCCATTTCATTTTTTTGTGCACGTATAGTTTTTTGTGCACGTATCATAACGTTTGGAGTGTTTCGTACGTAAGCTTTGCGACGTAAAAACACTGAGACCACGTTGAAAAATATGGTAATTAAAATTTGATTTAAACCTGGAAATGAATAAGAAATGTTTATTATGCAGCATTATTTCTAGGTCACTAATCAAATCAGTAAATGTTGACGTTGATCACGTGACCTCGTTCAATATGGATCATTACAAAATTATGCTGGAGATCATGATCATCAGGTTTGACACAAATTTATGGAATTGTTTCAGTCATTGAATTAAAAGGCTCAAATCAAATACTAAGACATTTTGTTGCTCATATTCAATTCAAATTTCCACTCATTTTTTATGCTGATAATTAAAATAAAATGAGAAAAATGCCTTTTCAGAGGTCTTAGACTTCAATTTATTATTTTGACAGTCAAGACGGACAAAGAGAGTGAGAGTAAACGAGGGAGGGAGTGAGGCCAATGAGTTTAAAGATGAATGCATGTTGGTATATCGATGTTTATGGATGGATGGACAGATATTTAGAGGGGAGAGAGAGGTTGAGCGAGTGAGAACAGAAAGGGCTTTTTAACAAAAGGGGTTGGATGGAAATAGAAGGCCTGTTCTGAATAGCGTTCTTACTGTCGCTCTGTATTTTGTATGACCAAAACTGCTACTTTTCAGGGAATGGAAAAAAACACAGTATTTTGTAAATAATTAAACACTGTGTTGTGGAAGTTGATACTGCAGTTTTATATATGGTCACTTGCATCTGTTGCAATTATATTATTAACAATTGACCCTTCGCAAACAGTTTGATTGACAGGCGATCCGACCAATCATGACCCTGAATCCGCCTTTTTATCCAACAAAGCAGTCAGGGGAGTTAGTAGATTAACGTTGGTGAACTTGAAAAATTGTGTGTCTCACGTCTTTCCGCGCTTGAAACAACATTCCTTCTGATGTTCATTCATGTTTATTTGATGCTACAAATGAACTAGTATGAAGAGATGATCGGTTCACGAGGAGCTACAGCGATCTGTCACGACACATTAAAGACACACTAGACGCTATTTATTGATTAAACTTCTTTAAAAAATTACGATATATTAAATATGAAACTGTTTCATACATGTGTCAGTGTCCTCTTTGCTCCACAATGTATTTTTCACTGTGTGAGAACATGATGTGTGGCGTGAGAGCGCATGGCTTGTCGGACATAGCAACAGTAACTGAAGGGGGCGGGTCTTTGCGAGCGGTCAGTTGCTTATCATCCGGCTGCTCCAAAACACCTCAGCATCTCTTGCACAAGTAAAGTTTTTTTTTGTTGTGTTGTTGCTCATGCTTATTCATTCTGTATAGTCGCAGTGTTGTGTCTAAATGATTGTTCAGCTCTCTCTCGGCTGATAATGCCTTACACAATATAGACACAGTCTTCTTATGTTTGGAGATCGAACTCTATACAGTTCCAGACTAAAACAAGTCTTCAACCCCACACTATCCACTGATTCTAATCTCTTTATGAAATCGTACTGAATGGATGATAGATTGCAGATGTGCGGCTGCTATATAAATTCAGAGACCCGGATTAGAAGCGCCTACATTGAGAAGGTCCGGCAAGTCATGAAGTGTTGCTATTCCGAGGAGCCGGATGCCGTGAAATACAGTGCTAGCTCATTATGAATTCACTGCAGTGCAATTGTGCCTCTTTTTCCCTTAAGTGTGAATGGAGCTCTTTCATACGCAGGCATCCAAGCGTATTAGACTGTCAAACAGCTCTGTTGCTAAAGGCTTTTGGAAATAACAAACACAACACCCCGTTTTAAATTAAAGCGTATGCATATACTGATCATGTTCTTCCAGAGGGAGAGATTTGGCTCTGCATATTAAGTTTTTACAAAAATGTATTTATGTCTGTGGATTGGAAGCTAGTTATTATCATAGACTGTGATTGTTCATGATGGTTTTTGCTTGTAATTTTTTGACTGCGGGAAAAGAGCCTGGGACCCAATGCTTCTAAAATGACACGATGAAGCGCGACATTTAATGCTCACCTGTGCACCCGCATACTATTGTCCTGAGTGCTAAAAACGGGACAGTTTTGTCTCTGAGCCTTATCTTATCTGTGTCGTTTACTGCTGGACCTTCCGGCATATGTTTGTGTTTTGGTTAATTTGCTGGTCTAGTGTTTTGGGTGTGTGTGATTAGGCGTGTGATTGTGAGAGAAGCAGGGACTGATGGTAAACAGGACATGATGTATTTGTGTGTGTTTTGTAATGGGACCGTCTTTGGTCTTGTTTCGACGGTTCCCACAGGTCTCGAGAATACTGCATGAGCAGATAATTATAGCTGTCTGTCATAGTTAACGTCTTAAAAGCTTTAACTAAATTAATGTGTTAAATAATGCTTAACTCATGACTATGTATGTTTGCGATAGTTCTTATGAGCACACACTGTGTATTAGAAACATGCTCAAGTGGATTAAAACTTAATATTACTGCTTAAAAAAAAATAAACCAAAATATAAAAAACATATCTGATGAGACCTACATTAAAAAAGTACCAAAAATTCCATGTTTTTTTTTCCACGGGGTTTTTTTTGATATGCCATGGTATTAAAATAGTAGTTGTCTGTGAAGTTTCAGCTCAAAATCCCCCACAGATCATTTATTAAAGCTTGTCAAATTCGCCTCTATTTTGGTGTGAGCAAAAACACTCCGTTTTTGTGTGTGTCCCTTTAAATGCAAATGAGCTGCTGCTCCCCGACCCCTTTCCAGAAGAGGGCGGAGCTTTAACAGCTCATCAACAACAAAGCTGGAGAATCTCACGCAGACAAAATGAGGAAAGTGTTCATCCTTACATTGTTCAAACCGGAGTCGACACTGATGGAGAGACTCAGGAAGAAGTTACAACTTTTAGACGTTTCTGAACGGATAGTGGATAAATTGATGTAGTTGCTGTTGAGTTGATCAACTCATCACTAGCATGTGTCGTCAAGTTCATCTTTTGTGCAAATCCAGTGTTGAATTGACCCTCGTTTGTGAAGCAGTCCGGTGTAAAATGACGGCATCAACAACAACTCTACTACTCTTCCTCTTCTCTAAAGCAGCCCAACATGGACACGCCCCCTTTGTTGTGTGTTCTCAGGGGCGGGGTTTATGTAAATGTTATGGTTTGTGATGTCACTAACCCGGGAAGAATCTCGTTGTAGTCCCTACCAGCCGTTTGTTGTAGTCCTTAAAAAGCAAATTCTGTAAAAGAAAATATCTCGCTCTGCATTGAACTTTGCAGATGTTGTTTATCCTCAAACAGCAACATTACACACTAACTAAAGCTAAAAAAGTGAAATCATAATCAAGCACCCCTTTACAATTTTACTTAGCAAATAAAAGTTAGTTCTCTAATTTGCTTGTCTTTATAATACTACATAATAAATGTTTTTCTGATAACATTATCAATGTCTTTTATTCAAGAAAATACTGCATTTATATTTTAATAAGACTGTCCTTCACAAGGGAATCGTCATATTTAGAGGTCTCAGGCATCAAAAAGATTACAAACCTTTGGTTTTTCGACATGGTACATATATTCTTTTTTTTAATCTTATGACATTAATTATGCAATTTATACAACTTTTATAATAATTTGATATTATTCTTGTTTAAATCTAAACTTTGATTGAAAATCATGACATTGATTTTGATCGACTCTACCGCCTGTTTTGTAAAACAATCCATTGTTTTATAATTTGCTCAAAAGCGATAACAGTAAGTTCTTGTCAAAACACTTTACGGCTGTTTTGATGATTCAATCATGACTCATTAATCACAACACGAGGATGTAAAACTTGCATCACAGATAAATGAGTGACCGTGTTTGATCCAGAGCCAGGGGTGTGGTGAAGCAGAGAAACAGTGATTTAGCAGATTTCCGAACTTGACCTGCGACAGCAGACGCTCGTACACCCTTCCTGCACGTGTGCGATTCACTCACCTATGTGTTTGTGTGTAACCCTGCATCTGACCTTGGCACTGCCACGGGGCCGCTGGCGTTCTCTGTGCTGATGCAGCCTGATAGAGAGAGAATAGAGGAAAGGAGGAATAGGAGATAAAGGTCTGGGGACCGGCCAGCGCTGATGTAATGTGTGTGTTAGTGTGGTTTTGTTTTAGAGAGCTTCACTTCCTAACCTCTCTGTTCTTATGCCTCATCTCTTCCGCCAGGATGTCCCAGAGCCAAAACACAGACTGTGAGCTGAGAATATCAGCAGCTCCCTAAACCCACCCACAACAGACATCACACACACTGCGGTACAAACACACACACACACACACACACACGATGGGCTTAACATGAATCAGCCTACCTTAAGTAAATATTCATTACATCCAAATTATACTTATTTTCCCATCAGCGGCGCAGTTATAAGGATTTGGCACATGTGACTGTATTTTTAAGTTGACAGTGCTTTAAAATATTACATCTAAAATCAGAGCCCACATATGATGTGGTTTGTTTATAGCAAATACGGTTTCAAAGTCATAGTCAAATCGAATTTTCTATAATAATTTTTATTTTATAATTTTATGTTCTGCTTGCTAAAGACATTAATTGTTAACAAATGTGTAGTTTATTTCTAACAATTACATTTTTCTGAACAATTTGTATGAAAAAACAGGCTGTTAACTTATATTTTAATAATTCATTTTAGTATAGTGACAATATAAATGACAATTATTTAATTTAGTATGAAAAAAATCATATTTGGGAGTCCCAGTCATCAAAAAGTTTAAAAACAACCTGGTTTAACGTACAATTTATACAAAAGTCCATTCTACCTGTTTCATAAATAAATCCACTGCCTTAATACTATTTTATAAGGGTATATTTGTATACATATATATATATATATATATATATATATATATATATATATATATATATAAAATATTTATTTATTATTGTTATTATTATTATTACAAATTGCAAAAAGTTAAACATTACCAAAAGTATATTATGCAAATATTATTTGATTCAACAGAGAAGTTATTGCACATAACCTTGTAGGCTACAATGGCCATAAGACCATGAGGGTGAGTAATTGACAGAATTTTTATTTTTGAGTGAACTATACCTTTAATTGGTTATTTATTAATATGAAACATGAAATTATTATGTTTTTGAAATGGTACTCTAAATAAGAAACTAAAACTACCAGTAGGTGGCGGTAAATGTCTAAACGAGTAAGTGATTTGTTCATTCGATTTGTTATAAGGTCGAAAACTCTGAAATTAACTTCTCCGCGATGTCTTCTGCCATTTTAAATGTGTGAGCCCTTAAATTCGAATGGATTCTGATTGGCTGCCATCGTTGGGTTCCATCGTTCAACAGCTGGAAAAAAATCGTTCTGAAAGTGATCCCAACGATATCGTTCCTCTGTATTGTTATCGTTATAGCTGTGGTGTGGACTGTGCCATCTTTTATATTTAGAACTCTATCTTTATCTTTATATTTATAGTTACCGTCTTTGGTGTAAACAGGCCTTTACAGTTGACCCTGGAATATTTATCAGGGCAAAAAAATCACGAACTGACTGATTCCAAAGGTGGCATACGGAGAGTTAGTGTGTTTTTGAAAATGGCAATCTGAGCTTTGAGGCTTTTTGTCCTATTTTGGAGCTGGATATCCATCTATGTGTGCGTATGAGGGTGTCGAGCACTGAGTTTGAGTGGTCTGGGTTATCTCATTGCGGGAGGCTGAGAGAGGGCTCCAGGGCCTGAGAGGAGATCACTGTAGGTGGACATTTTTGTTTGTGTGTCTGAGAAATTTGCCTTTGTTCTGGTTGTTTATTTAAGGGTGTGGGTGCTGTGAATGTTTCGAGCTTGTTAGGGCTCTGAGGGCATGCTGTGTGTGTGTGTGTGTGTGTGGATAGAAAAGAAAGAGCATAGCGCTGGTTGTTATTTTTGAGTGTGCAGTTGTGGAGAGCAGTTGTGGAAGGCTATTACTCATTTGAGTGAGCAAACGTGTGTGTGCTTTTACAACACAAATCATCTCTGGAATTATAAAGCGCACATGTGGTTTTATCTCAGTGCTGTCTTTGTCTCTGAAGGGGTCATTAAGGATGTAAAACATGTCTGTTTACATTGGATAATGAGTGCTAGCTTATTATATGAAACATTTATTAGACGCTTAGCATTAGCTAACACATACCTGTCGTACAGCTGTCCAAGTGGACATCTGAGACTAAGGGCCCTATCATACACACGGCGCAATGCGACGCCAGGTGTGATGCAAGTGTTTTTTGCTAGTTTCGACCTGACACAGTTATCATTTTCACGTCCAGCGCCACATTGTTTAAACAGAAAATGCTTTTGCGCACATCTGATCACCCATGGTTGTGCAGGTCTGAGAACAACACGTGATCAGGTGCATTGTTGGCGCATTGCTATTTTGAGGTACTGAAAACGACTGCGCCATTGACCAACAAAAACCTGCAATGACTCATTATTTATTTATTTATTTTTGTTATTTAAAGGGAAGGTTAGTAATATGCGCCTATAGCCGGGTGCACAACCATACACTCTGCTTGTTACACACACACACACAGGGACGTGCAGCTGCACACAAAAATGGCAATTACACTCACCTAAAGGATTATTAGGAACACCACACTAATACTGTGTTTGACCCCCTTTCGCCTTCAGAACTGCCTTAATTCTATGTGGCATTGATTCAACAAGGTGCTGAAAGCATTCTTTAGAAATGTTGGCCCATATTGATAGGAGAGCATCTTGCAGTTGATGGAGATTTGTGGGATGCACATCCAGGGCACGAAGCTCCCGTTCCACCACATCCCAAAGATGCTCTATTGGGTTGAGATCTGGTGACTGTGGGGGCCATTTTAGTGCAGTGAACTCATTGTCATGTTCAAGAAACCAATTTGAAATGATTCGAGCTTTGTGACATGGTGCATTATCCTGCTGGAAGTAGCCATCAGAGGATGGGTAGATGGTGGTCATGAAGGGATGGACATGGTCAGAAACAATGCTCAGGTAGGCCGTGGCATTTAAACAATGCCCAATTGGCACTAAGGGGCCTAAAGTGTGCCAAGAAAACCACCCCACACCATTACAACACCACCACCACCAGCCTGCACAGTGGTAACAAGGCATGATGGATCCATGTTCTCATTCTGTTTACGCCAAATTCTGACTCTACCATCTGAATGTCTTAACAGAAATCGAGACTCATCAGACCAGGCAACATTTTTCTAGTCTTCAACTATCCAATTTTGGTGAGCTCGTGCAAATTGTAGCCTTTTTTTCCTATTTGTAGTGGAGATGAGTGGTACCCGGTGGGGTCTTCAGCTGTTGTAGCCCATCCGCCTCAAGTTCCTAATAATCCTTTAGGTAAGTGTATATATGATGCTTTAACCTCGTGCACGAGCTGCACTAGAGAAGCGTTCAGTCTTTCCGCTTGCAAAGTCCGCCATGGTGCAAGCGCAACTGGCTTTTAAAGGGAATGGGAGATGAGACTCTGATTGGTTTATTGCACATTACGCCAAAAACACACCCATGACTCATTAAGAGACTAGGTACAATCCTTTTGGACTATGTGCCTGGTGCGCAAACTATTTTTTCCATCGTTAAACTAGCAAAAGTGGATCCGGACACGCCATAAGTGCAGCCGACTTTACGAATGCGAGTGCATTAGCAGGTAGTTGCTGAATCGCAGGTGTTTGATTTGGGAGATGAGGATATGACTGCAGCCGGTGATGACTTTGACTATTTAATTTGAATAATTTTAACATTATTTTATTAATCCACTATATTGACAAGACCTTTTTGAAGGATATTGGGTTACTTATGGCCTTTTTGTGCACTTGGGTTTAACTGAGACATGAGAGTTTGTAGACGTTTAAGAGGCTGTTGTGTCAACCTTGATTTATTGTAATATTGAGGTGTTCAGTTTTATTTTAATTTTAGAAAGTAAACATGATTTCTTATTTTCAGTGGCATGTCTCCTAAGTGTCGAGGACTAGTGCATCTTTGAACCTACATTCAGTACGAGTAAAATACTTAAGTATTGGTGACTTTTAACTTGTAATGGAGTAATTTTCGCTGTAAGGTATCCGTACTTTTACTCAAGATTGGTTTTCAGGCACTCTTTACACTTCTGGTTTTAAGAGAGTGGTACAATTTTTGTGTATGCCTTACCAATTTGCTATTTTTTTTGTCTTCTGGCTTCAGTTTCTTTGGCTGCACAGATGCTGATTCTTCCATTGTCTGGCAAATAACGATAATTAGTGTGTTCCATAGTCTAATTTTCAATCGGAGTATCAAATGTAGTTCATCTGCGGTTCAAACAATGCTTGTTTGGTTAGCTTTAGCAGTTTAGCAGTCTGCTAGGCTACTTTAGCTGCTATAACTACACGATTCTGGCCACAAAAAATCTTTCATTGATGATCATTTAAAAGTAGCAGTGTATTCTGACTAAAAAAAGTTAGTTGGAACAACATAAAAATCTAAATAAATGTTAAACATTCAAATATATTCATAATCAATGAACTGCCATCAAGATGAATGGATATGCTAATAGATATGGGAATGCTAATTCTTACAATCTGGTGACAAAAAATCTAAATGGGAAAGCTTTTATTGTTTGAGCTGCGGCAATTTAAGTTAAATTTTGTATTGTTGAAACAGGAATATAATTATGAAGCTTCAGATGCTTTTTCAGCCATTCTTCTTCATCTCAGTCAGTCATTCAATCACTGAACCATCTTCTCTCAACCCTTAACACCACTTTTATCAAGCTTCCTCACTCCTGCCAATCGTCCCTCACTGCTCTCCTCTGGTAGGCACTTATGAGACAGGCGTGACTGCACATCCACGCTGCCTTTTAGAGTTTCGTTACCCAGAATGCTGCAGCTGTGTCATTTGCATGGCAGGGTTTGGACCTCTCACTGGAGAACGAGAGTGTGGCTTTGAATTATTCATTTAGGAGACACAGAGAGGAAGAGGAAAATTGTCTCTCTTTTTTTTCTACTCATTGATGCTCTCGTGAATTTGTCAGCCCCCCTTTAAATGTTATGGCCGCTTGTTCAGCGGTGTTTGAAGTACTCTATTTGTTTAAGTTCTCATTGTCTGGGGATGATGGGTACTGTATTCAGAGTGACTGCAGACTGGTCTCAGTGCTACTGCAAATCAATAGTGACATTCTTCTGTTTTTGCTTGTTGTTTTCAGTGTCACCATCTGTTCCCCCACTGGAATTTAGAGATATTTCAGAAAAAGAGTTCAAACCATGAGATCCTGTGGCAAATGTCAGTTTAGTACAAATGAGCACATCGCAAACAACCATGACGTACGGTTTCACATCTGTACTGTATTATTGGTGCTTGCTACAGCATTTATGTAGCTTATACTTTGAACAAACACCTAAGTCTTGTAAAAACCCTTTAGAATGCTTTTATGTGAATAATATACTTAAAAATATATACATAAAGTGTAAGTTTGACAATTTTTAGCCTGCTTTATATTGTTACAGTGTTGGTAGTATATGTATGTACATAAGCAATGTTAATCTATGTGAGCTGGATTGAGAAATTCACATTTAATTGTTGGCAAAAAATTATGGTCAAAATGGAACTCTATGGCAACAGTTTTCTTACCAAAACATGATGTCATTTTGTTTTGGGTGGTTTTGGTTTAGTTTTTCCCTCCATTTGGCCTAAACACCGTGTTCGTAATCAACCAATTTGAAATGTTGACCACATACAAATTTTTTTCAAATTTTCCATTATGGCGTTCTCTCCATATTTATGATTATTTGCAGCCTTTATCCACTGCCTACAACGCGCTGGATCCTTCACTGGAAACCGGAAGTAACTCATGCGCACTAAACGTTTACTCCTTGAGTCGACACCATTATGACTAAAAGTTTGCTAAGAAGTATTTCATACTAAAGCGAGGTGATATTTGACTCTGGTGAGTGTATAGCAGACTGGTGGGAAAGGCCTTGGATGGCAACATGCCCAGAGCCTTTTTTTTCTCTGTATTCTCTTGTCGGGTAGCACCGAATCAAAAATATTTTCATCTTTCTACAGTATAGGCAGCCAAGTTTCATTGAAAGTCCATGCAGGTTACGTGGATTGGACCTGCCAAACTGGCTGTAGGTGTGAATGTGTGTTTGTGTGTGTGTGTGTGTATGTGTTAGTTCCAAGCCATGTAATGGGGAGGATTGGGAAAGACCTTGCAACCTACCCGGGACAAAAAACATTGCCAAGAAAATTCATGGACAATCTGTTGCGTATTGCGAGAGATAGCCATAGCATCAACAAGAGTCGGATACGACTGAAATTATGATAGATGTCTTTGAAATATGGATAAAGTGTACTGCACTGTACGGTACTGTATTTATTGTAAACTAAAATATACTTTAATGTTGAATCTTGTATGATAGATAGATAGATAGATAGATATATTGATGAGTAGATAGATAGATAGATAAATAGATAGATGATAGATAGATAGATAGATAGATGGATAGATTGATAGATTGATGAGTAGATAGATAGATAGATAGATAGATAGATAGATGGATAGATTGATAGATTGATGGATAGATAGATAGATAGATTAGATAGATAGATAGATAGATAGATAGATAGATAGATAGATAGATGATAGATAGATAGATAGATAGATAGATAGATAGATAGATAGATAGATAGATACTACCCCCTTAAGTGTAAACTGAATGTAATGTAGATGAAAATGTATTATCATTAAAATTTATATTAAATGCAATTAGTGCAATTAAATGCAATATTTGTAGTATAATTACAAATTTGTAATAATGAAGTTGCAATTTAGCACATTTAAAATGCACATCAAATCAAGTGTGCTTTAAAGCACAACAAAAGATACTTACTGAAAAACAAATAAAACAATGATTTAAAAGGTACTTATTACAAACTGCTCTTTTTAAAAGTGGACTTAAGTGTGTTGAGGAACAATCATGGAAGTGTGCGCTCTTTAATTACACTGAAGTGGCCTTTTATTTCATTAATATTATCTATGAGAATGTTTTTTTTTTTTTTAAATATGCTTTTAAGATTTAAAGCACAGTACAAGTTCACATTCAGTACAATTAAAAACACTTCTTGTTCGCAAAGAAGTAGTAAGTTTTCTCATGTAGCTCCTCATTTGCTAATAGCTCAAATTGTCTGACTTAATGTACTGTTAATTTTCTAAATGATCTGACTTTTTATGTAACTGATGATTGAATGGAAATTAAATCATTTCAGCAATTAAAAACTCAGATTCTGCTCTGAATTATATCGCATTTGTGGAGCATTTTTTACTTTCACAAGTATACAATGCACTGACATCCATTTCCTTGTTTATTTTCCTTTGTCTAGAAATCGTTTTCTCTGGTGATCGAGGCTCTGGACCATGACAATGAAACATCAGAGGCAGGTATGATGATACGTGTGTGTGCGAGACTTAAAAAATAAAATCCATGGATCATATGTGTCCTCACAGAAACCATTTGTAGCAGTATAACGGCACAGAGAATAAAAGAGAATCATCAGACAGCCGATCCGTATTTACCCCTCATGCTGTCTCCTGGGGATTACAAGAGAACAGAGTAATGCACGGGGTCAGTCTCCATGACTCTTTCATTTCCTGTGTTGCTTTCTGATTGTTTCTCCTTATAATTGAAGAAAAGCTCCATGACTGAAAATATGTTGCTGGATTTTGCACATACACACACTCAGACGCACTGATTATGTCCTTTAATGAATAAATTAGACACATGTGCATGCTTCAGATACGTTTTAATCATTTGGACATTGCCGCTTCATTATCATAAATACCTAAACTTCATTTGTTACGCAAACATGCATGCACATCTACTTCTCTCATATTCTTCTTCTCCTTCTCATCTTTTTTTTCTAGCACTCTTATTCTCTATTATAATTTTTTTTTCTTCCCCTTTGTTTCTCTTCTAAATCTCTCTCCGTTTCTCATTCTCGCTGCCCTCCAGCTCCTGTCATGTCTTTTCATTTACTTTACCCATCCCTTCTCTCGTTCATTGGATTTACAGCTTGTCTCTGGCGAGGTGAGGCTTAGGTGTGCTGATCCAGGAGTCTAAATGACGTGAGTTTGGAATTGTAGAGCCGTTTTTCCTGCCAGCTCTGGATTATAATGCAGCCGTATTATATCTGGTATCTGAGTGCCATATAGCTTTAACAGTTTTCAGCAAAGTCCGTCCTGACCCATTGTGTCTTTGAAAAAAGACTTTGTTGGAGAAAATGAGAGAGGGAGAGGCAAGGACACGAGTGATGTTCAGTATCCCATTTATTTTATCGTCTTCTGTCCAGGGTGGGACACCATTCAGAATTGAAAGAAAAACACATTTAAATTGCAGTTCACTTCCTGAATGTGATTGGAGCAAACATGATGGAAAATTACAATTTCTATGTTTATCTAAGGAAGTATGTTTGCCATGCATTAAAAATCAAATACATTCACATGACTGCTGAAAGTATAATTAATAGTAATTTTTAACAGATTTTTGGTATATTTACAAACATGTACAAGCAAATCAATCACTCAATCAATCAGTCAGTCAATCAATCAGTCAGTCAATCAGTCAATCAATCAATCAATCGGTCAGTCAGTCAATCAGTCAATCAATCAATCAATCAGTCAATCAATCAATCAATCAATCAATCAGCCAGTCAATAAGTCAGTCAATCAATCAACCAATCAATCAGTCAATCAATCAACCAACCAACCAATCAATCAATCAATCAATCAATCAATCAATCAATTAATCAGTCAGTCAATCAATCAATCAGTCAGTCAATCAATCAATCAGCTAATCAATTAATCAATCAATAAATAAGGCAGTCAATCAATCAATCATTCAGTCAATAAGTCAGTCAATCAATTAATCAATCAATCAATCAATCAATCCGCCAGTCAATCAATCAATCAACCAATCAATCAGTCAGTCAGCCAATCAGCCAATCAATCCGTCAATCAATCAGTCAATCAATCAATCAATCAATCAGTCAGCCAATCAATCCGTCAATCAATCAGTCAATGAATCAATCAATCAGTCAGCACTTTCTTTCTCAACTGATTACATTCACTTAATACAAAACTGACTATGTTTGCAAGGATTTTTGGACAATTTAATGCGTATTTTTCCGTTCAAGGACAAAAAGATGCAAAACAGAACACTATGAGAGGTGGCTTTTTGTGCGAATGTGTGTGAGAATTGAGTTCTCTTTTACTTCCTACACTTGAATGTTCACACTGAAATACGCACACAGGAATTTAATAAATAATAATTCGTTACATTTATATAGCGCTTTTCTGGGTACTCAAAGCGCTTTACATATGGAAGGGGGAATCTCCTCATCCACCACCGATGTGCAGCATCCACCTGGATGATGCGACGCCAGCCATATTGCGCCAGAGCGCCCACCACACACCAGCTTATTGGTGGAGAGGAGACAGAGTGATGAAGCCAGTCGGTGTATGGGGATGATTAGGAGGCCATGATGGACGGAGGCCAGTGAGCAAATTTGGCCAGGATGCCAGGGTTATACCCCTACTCTTTTCGAAGGACATCCTGGGATTTTTAATGACCACAGAGAGTCAGGACCTTGGTTTAACGTCTCATCCGAAGGATTATAAACAGAATCGAAATTTGAGTGTTTTATCGAATTCACGGTATTTTGAAATTTGGAACCGGTTCTAAAATGGAACTTCTTTTCTCGATACCCAAACCTCTGATGAATTGAAGAATTCTGAATGTTACTCAATCCTGGCTCTGTACATTCAGAATTCTTCAATTCATATATATAGTGCAACCTCTCTTATTATTGAACCACCCTCTAAATACAAATGTATTCCTCTCCTATGGGTTTGATGGATGTTGTGTGATGATTATCTTACATCGCCGAGTGAGAAATCAGACTTATGTTCATGTAAATTTATGTGCCTGAACATGTCAGTGATAAACTGTGTTTTCTGCATGAGTGCAGCTCTGTTCTAGTCATTTACATCTCTAATGGATCGTAGCTGTATGATGTTTAAATGGACCACAGCACTAATTACTGCCTGTGCTTAAACTGCAGTCCATTAACAGAAGAGGACGAGACCATCATGTATAGATGTGTGTGTGTGTGTGTGTGTGTGTGGAAACTATACCTTAAGGGTCCAAATATTTTTGTGGTCATTGTATGTGGTTTATTTTGATTAAGTGTGTGGGGTTGCTTGGATAACTTATCTGTGTTTGAACACCTTCGCTCTTTGCTGTTTTCATTCCTTTGTTTTTAAGCCCAGATGATCTAATCTGTTAGGCAAGTTTTCTTTACCTTTCTGTCTAGAGCAGTTTGTGAGAGATAATGCACTATGTAACAGTATTCGAGATGAGGCAGGCTCTCTGGGAAACCTCTGGTACACCAGGAACAAAAAGGAGAGACAAATGAACAAATCTAATGACTTATCACCACAAGTTAAGCTCTATAAATAATACCACAGAGAATAATTTAGACTCATTGCTCATGAAAAGAAAGGAAATAAATCAGGCCAGTTCCAAGGGGGATGCTTGTATTTTTGTTAAAGCAAATACATGAATTATTCAGTTTGAAAAGTGACAATAAAGACTACAAAACTTTTCTATTTCAAATAAAGGCTGTTCTTTTGAGCTTTTCTATCTAAGATTTTTGAAAAACATGTATTGCAAAAACTTTAAGCAGCTCTACAGTTTTCAACATTGATCATAAGAAAAGTTTCTTTGGCAAATCAACATATTACAATGATTTCTGAAAGATAATGTGACACAGTGACTGAAGTAGAAAAAATTCTGGGGTATTTTTACAACCCAAACATTGGATTGAGCCTGTTGGGTCATTTATTTGGGGTTATTTTTGATCATTTTTTTATGATAATTCAGCTTTGAACCCCAAACTTTTCAATGGAACTTACTCTCTGTTTCTGTCGCCCCCCTCAGGTCGGGAGGAATTAATAGATCGAGTGCTGCTTTCCTCGATGCTGAACCCAGGTGAGCAGTGGCAGGTGTTTCGGCATCACGGTCGCACGTTCACTCTGGAATACCGCCTGCGGTTCCGCTGTGATACCAATTACTACGGCCCACTCTGCAACAAACTCTGTCGAGCACGAGATGACTTTTTTGGCCATTTTGACTGTGATCCTTATGGAATTAAAGTGTGTAAGGAGGGCTGGACTGGACCAGAGTGCACACAGGGTGAGTGGGTCCAGCACATTATCTTCACACACCACTCTCAGAAAAAAAGGTACAAAAGCTGTCACTGCGACATTTCCCTTTAAAAAGGTTCTAATATGTACCATTTAGGCACTAATATGTAGACTTTTTGTACCAATATATACCTCTGATGCACTCTTTAGGTTACAGCTTTTGTACCTTTTTGTCCAGAGAGTGTGTCGTCTTCAGCTATTCACACGCAAACTTAACAACTGAGCATTTGCTAAGCTCCGCCCACCTGGGTTGCTCACCCATACAAGCTTTACAGAATGTCATGTAAGAATGAATTATACAATTTGCTTAAACAGTAAAAAAAAAAGATAGAAATTCACTATTATATTATATTGCAAATATAGGTATACAAATTCATAGAAAAAATGGAGGTGTAGGAATTCAACCATAATTCGAATTAATTTATATTATTTATATATATTATTTATTTAATATTATTTATATAATTGATATTATATTTTATATTATATTTAGTGCTGTCTAATCGATTAATCATGATTAATCGCATCTAACGTAAAAGTTTGTTTACATAATATGTGTGTCTGTATATATTATAATATGTGCATGTATATCAAATATGTATGTGTGCACAGACATATATATATATATAAATATAATATTTATAAATGTAATAATATGTATGTACACACACTTTACATAAACAAACTTTCATGTTAGATGTGATTAATCGCGATTAATCGATTTGACAGCACTGATTATATTATATTATATTATTTTATTATAAATTATTAAATAACTTATATTATAAATGTATGTTTCCTTACTAATATCCATGTCATATATATATATATATATATATATATATATATATATATATATAAAATGGCGGCTGATATAGGTAATTACTCACGTTGAAGTTTGTCTGATAATAATGGCAGACAGCAACATTTGCAAAGGAAGAAATGAATCACATTTTATTTGTCAAGTTGCCGAAGGTCAAATGAGGACTGATTGACAAACCTCACAATTACAAATACAAGTTACTCTGTCCTTATATGACAAATACGTCACATGTCAGGGTAGTTGTGGCCTAGTGGTGAGGGAGTCGGGCTTGTAATCTGAAGGATGCCGGTTTGATTCCCACGCTGGCAGGATTTGAAAGTGGAAAAAAGTGTTTTTTGTGAATAAACAGCGCACTCTCCACCTTCGATACCATGACTAAAGTGCCCTTGAGCAAGACACCTAACCCCTAATTGCTCCCCTTGTAAGTTGCTTTGGATAAAAGTGTCTGCTAAATGATGAAATGATGAAAAATGTCAGAGAAAGTGTTAACAACAGTATGAACTGACGGCGATATCTATGGATTCTTACACAATAGACTTCAGTCTACAGGATTATTTATTCAGATGCTTTTCCAACATTCCATAGAGGTCAAATCAGTTTTCCAGCAGAGAATAGTGCACATCCTAACGGATCAGGAAGAGCCCGTATTACCACCATATCCCACGTCAAAACATTGACCCTTATGATTTAGCAATGGATTACGTGTCTCTGTATTTGTCTAATTCAGTTTGTGTTATGAAAATGATCCTCTACACTTGTAAAATCATGATCATTGATCATCATATGAATAAACCTTCTATATGCATCTTTGTAGCGGTGTGTAAGCAGGGATGTCACTTGGACCACGGTTCCTGCGACCTGCCCGGAGATTGCAAGTGAGTCCGCCCAGGTTTCAGAAACACATTCAGTGCCATAATCAGTACTTGCTTGCTTTTGTTTGTCTCTTTTTCTCGCTTCCTGTTTGTTGTAACCTCTCTCTATCTCTGTAGGTGTCATTACGGCTGGAAGGGAGATCTGTGCGATGAGTGCGAGACGTTTCCTGGGTGTGATCATGGCACTTGCACTGAACCCTGGAAGTGCGTGTGTGACACAAATTGGGGCGGCCTGCTCTGTGACAAAGGTGAGGTGACACCTGACACTCGAGGAGACGTGCTGCAGTCGCTTTTTAAGGAAGGAAAAAATGTGTGGGCGACACTTGTTGCTGTAATATATGCGCATATTTAAAGACAGCAGACAGAGGCAAGTTTCTTCACTTTCACACAATGCATTCACTTAACACCAACCGACAGATGAAAACACTGGCAGTGAACTTTATTTTTAACAGAACCCCCTTGGTTAAAAATTTACATAATTATATTGAAATGTTAATTATCAGCAAAAAGATTATTTATATTAGCAAGAAATATCACACGCTGGCTTTAATGTCACAGTTAAAAAAAAATTTTTTTAAGACATCTGCTATTTTTTGATCAAAAATATTATGAAAATAGTAATATTGTGAAATATTATTAGAATTTACAATCTATTTTAATATATTTTATAAAGTAATTTATTCCCGTGGTGTAAAATCATTGTAATATACTTATTGATTTCGTGCTTAAGAAACATTTTATTATTATTTATTATTAATTATGTTGAAAACAGTTATTTTGCCAGAAATATGACCTGACAGATGTCATTAAAATAGGAAAACACTTTATTATTTATATGAAACTGTATCTGTCTGTCGATCATTTTGTGCGGGATTGCTCATGTCTGTCATGTGTTTGTAGGGCAGGGTTTTGGAGAGAGGTTGAAGTTTACGTTAGCAGAATGAAACAGTGAAAATGTCAAATTGAGGAAAAAAACAATCTTAATGGCATTAATAAGAAACAGTGGCCGCTTGTCAGGGGATGCAAGGGAAGAACAGCTTACCAAAACTTTGAGGTGAAAATGGACAATTTGATGTCAATAAAATTTCCAGGTAGTCGTGTTTCAGAATGTGTATTTCTTGTTTGCTGTATTTCTTTATTACTGCTCTTCCCTGATCGTGCCGAATCTGCTGTTCGGAAAACTGTGGTAAGGCGATTCTGAGGGGATTGAAATGCGGAGGGGGGAGGCAAATCCATAGCTGGAGACTTTTGCCTTCATTGGTCAAAAAATTAGCCAATAACCATTGAGTATTTCACTTTCAGTGAAGTGTTCAAGAAAAGATACATCAGTTTTGCCTTACTCGGTATATCAACCAATCATCGCAGAGATGTAAATTACGTGATATTAGTTTGAACAGCTACCGCTGATGATGCCAACTAACTGACCCTTCGCCAGCAGTTTGATTGACAGGCGATCTGACCAATCGTAACCCCGAATCCGCCATTTTGTCCGACAAAGCAGTCAGGGGAGTTAGTAGATTAACGTTGGTGAACTTGAAAAATTGTGTGTCCTCACGTCTTTCCGCGCTTGAAACAACATTCCTTCTGATGTTCATTCATGTTTATTTGATGCTATAAATGAACTAGTATGAAGAGATGATCGGTTCACGAGGAGCTACAGTGATCTGTCACCACACATTAAACACACACTAGACGCTATTTATTGATTAAACTTCTTTAAAAAATATTTGAAATATGAAATTATTTCATACGTTGTCAGTGTCCTCTTTGCATTTTTCACTGCGTGAGAACATGATGTGTGGCGTGAGAGCGCATGGCTTGTCGGACATAGCAACAGTAACTAAAGGGGGCGGGTCTTTGCGAAACATCACTTATGGAGAGGACATAATGATGGATTTTACTCTTTAAGTACCGTAATATATATTGTCTTGCTGTATATGTAAAAATCCCTACACTACAATTTAGTGTGACTCCTCTGTTTTAATCTCCACCAGTTGCCACTGAAAATGAACAGTGTTAAACATATTTATGTCATTTGAATATATTCGGAGCAGTTAAATTCACTGATTCCAAGACTTTCTACATAGGCAATGTTTGTGTAAATAGATCCAGATGATCTGATATGGACACGCGTGGGGTTTCTTCAGGGCTTTGTGGAGGTGTGAGCCGATGGTCTCGGGTAAACAGAACGTGAGCCGGACTCTTGTTTGGAGATGGAGGATAAACATGCTCTTGCCATTCAGTGGTTATGTTACATATGCATATGGCACCATCTCACACACACACACACACACACTAAACGCAGATCACAGGAGCCAGTCTCGCAGTCCTGCATCATTTTCCATCCTAGCGCTGGTTTTAATTTGTCTCTATTTGTATGCTGTGGTTGTAATTCTTCCAGTTCAGCATGTGTTGTGGGTAAATCTTCAGGAAACAATCCATTTGAGTGTAACTCATCCACTCAAGCATGACCTTGTAGGAATTATTGGTTAGATTTTGTATGATTTTTGAAACAAACTACATTTAAACAATGTCTGGGCTGTCAAATCGATTTGTGTCTAGACCAAACTGGCATTTTGTGTAACCCCATGAGTCTGAGCTTGAAATTATTGTTTTAAAAAAAAACATTTTCCTGCAAGTGTCAGATATAAATTTTAGTGAGCTCTTTTTCACATATATATATATATATATATATATGACAGGTGTTGGTATATTGTATAGCTGGAAGTGGTGGCATGTGGAGCAGGTGTGGATCACAGCTGTTTTCACACAGCTATCAGTGATTTTAAATAATTAATGATTGCAAACTGTGTTAGTATGTATAGGTGTGTTGTATTATTTGAGAAAGAAAATGGTCCTCTGAATCGTGTGGCTTCAATTTGCAGTTTCAGTTGGTTGGAGAGCTGTTTATTTCTATTTTTTTTCTTCAAGGAAAAAATAATGATGATAAATTTGCTTTGGTTTTGTCCTTACCACAAGTTTCCTATTTCTAAAGTCAACATTCACCAAACGGTGTATTACCATAATGTGACATTTCTTGGTGAAACAAGATATTTAACAAGGAAACAAAAAATGTGGAATGGGACTTGATTTTAACCATTTTTCATGATTGGATCATGAAAATTGGATGTTTGATGCTAAACTTTGCAGTCACCACAGCAAACCACTGCTGGTTGAAAGGGAAGTGAAGCTTTGGTGACATCAACGCAGAAAAAAAGCCATTTCAGAGATTAAGTTATTAGATGTTTATAAAAGAATGAAAAGACAAACATTTTCTTTCTTTTGAATAATATGCACTTATCAATCACACACAATAACACTGCTAATGTGTTAATGAAACGGTTTTAATTTAGTCCTGACTTAAATTTACAGATGCGTTCAGTAGCATTCTTCATGTACTTTTAAGGGTTAGTTCACCAAAAATGAAAATTTAGTCATTAATTCCTCTCCCTCATGTCGTTCTACACCCGTAAGATCTTCGTTCATCTTCAGAACACAAATGAAGATATTTTTAATGAAATCCGATGGTTCAGTGAGTCTCTATTGACAGAAAGATAATGAACACTTTCAATGTCCAGAAAGATACTAAAACATATTTAAAATGTGAGTACAGTGATTCAACCTTAATATTATAAAGCCACGAGAATACTTTTAGTGCGCCAAAAACACAAAATAACATCTTTTCAGCAATATCTAGAGATGGACGATCTCAAAACACTGATTCATGAAGCTTTACGAATCTTTTGAATCAGTGGTTTGGAGTGTCAAAGTCACGTGATTTCAGTAAACGAGGCTTCGTTACGTCATAAGTGATTCACAATTTCAATACTTCATGTGACTTTGGCAGTTTGATACGCGATCTGATCCACTGATTCAAAACAAAAGTTTCGTAAAGCTTCATGAAGGAGTGTTTTGCGATCGCCCATCACTGGATATTGTTGAAAAGGTTTGGAATGACATGAGGGTGAATAATTAATTTTCACTTTCCCTTTAAATGGATTTTGCTTGCTTTTTAAACAAACATCGGTGAATCAATGTTAATATAATAAATTGTTAGAATTGCCTAATTGCAAAAAATCTCTCACATACAGATCTGAATTATTGTGGAAACCATCAACCATGCAAGAACGGCGGTACTTGTACCAACACTGAACCGAACGAGTACCTGTGTGTGTGCCAGGACGGCTTCCGGGGCCGCAACTGTGACATCGGTGAGCTAACACCATAAAACACATCTATAAAGTCTGACAGCCTAATACAACCATTCCTCAGAGATGCTTCACTGTGCCACTCTGCATGAGTTTGACAAATCATCTCCTCTGCAAGGATAATTTTAGTCTGTTAACGTGTGATCTCAGATGTGGTGTTGATAAGAGATAAAATCACTGCTCTGGAGTTGAATGCCTTTGTAAGATAACAAATACAGCATAAAACACACACTCTTAGTTCATATTAAAGGTGAAGTGTGTGTGATGCACTGGATATAAGACACAGATGTGATGCAGATTATAAATGCATCTCTTCCTCTTTTACAGTGGAGCACGCCTGTCTCTCCTCTCCATGTGAGAATGGTGGAACGTGTATTGAAGACCCAACAGGCTTCAGCTGTGTGTGTGCGTCGGGCTGGACGGGACCCTCCTGTGCCTCTGGTAGTTAAACATATAACACACACACACACACACACACCTACACAGACTGCAATCAGCACCAATCAAAGGCAGCTGCTATTTCATGTACTGATGCAGCCAATTTCAGTCAGAACTATATCAAAATAATGCTTCCTATCTGGAGCACAGCAGTCAGCAATCACACACACACATGTAGGATGTACAGATGAAAATGTGTCTCAGAGATCAGGTCAAATTTAAGGTTGACCGTGTTAAGACGATTGAAAAAGTTTTAGAGGACTGGAAGGATTTTGTGAGCGAGACAGCCCTTAAAATGGCCGACTCCCTGATTAGTGCCACGACTACTGAACTGAGCTGATTGAGACGCACAGACCTTCCTAGTAATCCTAAAGAGCTTGACTAGCTTGTTCAGATGTGTTTGATTAGGGTTCGAGCTAAAACCCTGTGCTAATGCACCCTATAAATGTTCCTGTTCTTAAACTGATGAGATCATGGAAAAACACCTAAATAACCCCTTATTAGTAGGTAAGACATGACTTTACCAATGTTCCTTAAATGAGACTTTAGTAAAAACTTGCTAGTGTAGTGGCACAGGTTTTGTTTAGCATGCAAGGAGGTCTGGATTTAAAATACAATATAATATATTGATTTTTTAATAGAATTGTTGGCTAGAATAAAGATAGATATTTTCATAATTTTGTGTTAAATAGGAAAAGGTCATGGAAGTTGTGGTTGATATGAGATGGTGACAACATTCGGTTCAAAGCAAATGATTTCAGGATGGTGCGACTTGAAGGGATTGACTTAGATTTAAACAGTTTGAACTTCTTTCTGTCACAGCTTTTGAAACACACGCACACAAAAACAACAACAACAAAAAAAACTTGCATCAACCAAGCAAGACAGAAATATTTTTTATTAAAGATGCATTCAAAAGCATTATAGGCTTATATTACAGTCGTGGCCAAAAGTTTTGAGAATTACATAAATATTGGAAATTGGAAAAGTTGCTGCTTAAGTTTTTATAATAGCAATTTGCATATACTCCAGAATGTTATGAAGAGTGATCAGATGAATTGCATAGTCCTTCTTTGCCATGAAAATTAACTTAATCCCAAAAAAACCTTTCCACTGCATTTCATTGCTGTTATTAAAGGACCTGCTGAGATCATTTCAGTAATCGTCTTGTTAACTCAGGTGAGAATGTTGACGAGCACAAGGCTGGAGATCATTATGTCAGGCTGATTGGGTTAGAATGGCAGACTTGACATGTTAAAAGGAGGGTGATGCTTGAAATCATTGTTCTTCCATTGTTAACCATGGTGACCTGCAAAGAAACGTGTGCAGCCATCATTGCGTTGCATAAAAATGGCTTCACAGGTAAGGATATTGTGGCTACTAAGATTCCACCTAAATCAACAATTTATAGGATTATCAGCAACTTCAAGGAAAGAGGTTCAATTCTTGTAAAGAAGGCTTCAGGGCGTCCAAGAAAGTCCAGGAAGTGCCAGGATCGTCTCCTAAAGAGGATTCAGCTGCGGGATCGGAGTGCCACCAGTGCAGAGCTTGCTCAGGAATGGCAGCAGGCAGGTGTGAGCGCATCGCAGACTTTTGGAAGATGGCCTGGTGTCAAGAAGGGCAGCAAAGAAGCCACTTCTCTCCAAAAAAAACATCAGGGACAGATTGATCTTCTGCAGAAAGTATCGTGAATGGACTGCTGAGGACTGGGGCAAAGTCATATTCTCCGATGAAGCCCCTTTCCGATGGTTTGGGGCATCTGGAAAAAGGCTTGTCAGGAGAAGAAAAGGTGAGCGCTACCATCAGTCCTGTGTCATGCCAACAGTAAAGCATCCTGAGACCATTCATGTGTGGGGTTGCTTCTCATCCAAGGGAGTGGGCTCACTCACAATTCTGCCCAAAAACACAGCCATGAATAAAGAATGGTACCAAAACACCCTCCAACAGCAACTTCTTCCAACAATCCAACAACAGTTGGGTGAAGAACAATGCATTTTCCAGCACGATGGAGCACCGTGCCATAAGGCAAAAGTGATAACTAAGTGGCTCGGGGACCAGAACGTTGAAATTTTGGGTCCATGGCCTGGAAACTCCCCAGATCTTAATCCCATTGAGAACTTGTGGTCAATCCTCAAGAGGCGGGTGGACAAACAAAAACCCACTAATTCTGACAAACTCCAAGAAGTGATTATGAAAGCAGTTTAGCAGCAAACTTTGTGAAAACTAATATTTATGTAATTCTCAAAACTTTTGGCCACGACTATAGTGGATGAATGATGGATGGATAGACAGATAGATGATTGATGGATAGATGGATGGATAGATAGATAGATGATTGATGGATGGATGGATAGATGGATGGATAGATAGATAGATGATTGATGGATGGATGGATGGATGGACAGAGAGATAATTTATGGATGATGGATGGATGGATAGACAGACAGACAGATAGATGATGGATGGATGATAGATAGATGATTGATTGATGGATGGATGGATGGATGGATAGTCAGATAGATGATGGATGGATGGATGGATGGATAGATAGATGATTGATGGATGAACAGACAGATAGATGATTGATGGATGGATAGACAGATAGATGATGGATGGATGGATGGATGGATGGATAGACAGATAGATGATTGATGGATGGATGGATGGATGGATGGATAGATAGATGATTGATGGATGATGGATGGATACACAGACAGATAGATGATGGATGGATGAATGGATAGATGATGGATAGACAGATTGATTATGGATGGATGGATGGATAGATCATGGATGGATAGACAGACAGACAGATAGATGATGGATGGATGGATAGACGATGGATCCATGGATCATGGATGGATAGATCATGGATGGATAGACATACAGATAGAGGATGGATGGATGGGTAGACAGATAGATGATTGATGGATGGATAGATCAAGGATGGATAGACAGACAGACAGATGATGGATGGATGGATGGATAGATGATGGATGGATAAATGATTGATGGATGGATAGACAGATGATGGATGAATGGATGGATAGACAGATGATGGATGAATGCATAGATGATGGATGGATGGATAGACAGATGATGGATGGATAGATAGATGATAGATGGATGGACAGATAGATGATGGATGGATGGATGGATGGATAGATAGATGATTGATGGATGGATGGATAGATCATGGATAGATGGATTGACAGATGATGGATGAATGGATGGATAGATAGATGATGGATGGATAGACAGATGATGGATGGATAGATAGATAGATAGATAGATAGATAGATAGATAGATAGATAGATAGATAGATAGATGATGGATGGATAGATAGATGATGGATGGATGGATAGATGATGGATGGATGGACAGATAGATGATGGATGGATGGATGGATAGATAGATGATACATGGACGATTGATGCATTGATAGATAGATGATGGATGGATGAATGGATAGACAGACAGATGATTGATGGATGGATGGATGGATAGATCATGGATGGATAGACAGACAGATAGATGATGGATGGATGAATGGATGGATGGATGATGAATGGATAGACAGATAGATGATGGATGGATAGATGACATGACTACACAGAGAATGTTCTTTTTGCGTGCAGCAGTGTTGCAGTGTGACTCCAGTCCTTGTGGCCGTGGAGCCACATGTCAAGAGACGGATCAAGGTTTCCAGTGTCTGTGTCCTCCATTCTGGTCCGGCAGAACCTGCCAGCTCGGTACGTATAAAAAGCAACACTCTAGCTTCACCTGTCCTGAGTCGTCCATACATGTCCGCACTTGCCTAACCCGGCCTCACGCTCGTACTCATCCGGTCTCACCTGCCGTAACCTGCCTCTACCTGCCTCAACTTGTCATAGACCGTACCCGTCTGCTGATTCTTGTTTAGGCTCGTGTTCCTCGCCTCACTCTCAGGGTTCGTGGACTAGCAATGCAATCTAAGAAACCATGAAAAAATATTACAGAAACCATAACCACCACCACGTTTGCCATTTGAAACCACTAAATCATAACAATCAAATCCAGAGATGGGAAACTCGGCTCACACATCTTGTGTTTATAAATTCCATATCAGCGCAAACCACATTGAATTATTAACCAGCATCACTGCTCCACCGACCATTATCCGTTAACCCACATCAGACAATTTCATGCTACAGTGTGCAGTGGATTTAATTGCTGAACGAAGAGGAGCTGAGGTTGTTGACTGCTGGTAGAGTCTCTCTCACACTCCACCGCCCCCGAGGCCCAGATCAGCCGAGGCTCTCCGGAGTCTATCCGTCTCTCTGGACTGCCGACACTGTGTGAAATACAGTCATGTGTCACTGTGACACCTCAGAAAACAGCCGTCAGCGTCAGCACAAAGACATGTCTCTGAAGGCGAGATGTGTGTTTTAAGTACAAAAACGGCAACTGTGGATAGAAATAATAAAGAGTATTTTATTAGGAACAACTTATAAGTGAGAAATTCTCATGCTCAAAAGTTTGGGGTCTGTATTTTTTTATTTTTTGTAA
Source organism: Zacco platypus (assembly GCA_038088235.1). Classification (NCBI taxonomy): domain Eukaryota; kingdom Metazoa; phylum Chordata; class Actinopteri; order Cypriniformes; family Xenocyprididae; genus Zacco; species Zacco platypus. The sequence continues at coordinate 29,856,608 of CM076075.1, forward strand.
GAAAATGTATCCTTGTATTCTGCAAGGAGGCACTAAAATGATCAAAGTTAACATTTATAAGGCATTTATAATGTTACAAAAGATTTCTATTTCAACTTCTATTTATCAGAGAACACTTAAAATGTATTATGGTTTCCACTAAAATATGAAGCAGCTCAACTGTTTTCATGATTGATAATAATCAGAAATGGTTCTTGAGCAGCAAATCATCATATCAGAATGATTTCTGAAGGATCATGTGACACTGAAGACTGGAGTAATGATGCTGAAAATTCAGCTTTGATCACTGGATATAAATTATTTTTTAAAAAAATGGAAAACATTCTTTTAAATTGTAATATTATTTCATAATATTACTGTTTTTGCTGTATTTTTGATATACAAAAAAACAAATGAAGCCTTTGTGAGCATGAGAGATTTTCAAAAACATTAAAAAAAATCTCACAGACTGCAAACTTTCAAGTGATACTGTATTTTATAAAACAAATTTGAATGTAAAATCTGATTAGATGAGTTGTGTTGATAGCTGTGACTCTACTGCACCTGAAAGCCACAGGTTTAGCTAATGGACCGTTACTTGTGCTAATGAACAATAATTATCATGTAATTATTGAACTACACTTAACATTGTACCAAACCGCATCCTTTAACTATGATAGTCATTCTCAGCTGCCGGTTATTTGTTTATTTATCTTTTTTTTTTTAAATATAAGTTTATTATATGCATATTAACTCTTTCCCTGCCATTGATGTAATTTTCTGGCTTTTCGTGTTTACAATGTTATGTGGTAGGTGGCACTATTATGCATCTTCTGAAAAAGTACAGACAAAAAACGCAATTTTCTCAGTTTTGTTCAAAATGTTGCTTTTTTTTTATGAAACTTACCCACATTCAAGTCAGTGGTGTGCAGTGGTGTTTTAATTATATATATATATATATATATATATATATATATATATATATATATATATATATAAATATTTAATTTTTAATATAATTAATAATAATAATTAATATTTAATTTTATATATATATATATATATATAATTAAATATTATTAATTATATTAAAAATATAAATATATAAAAAATATATATTCTATGTATCACAAATTTATGTCTGTTATTCTTAATTTTCCTGGCTAAACAAACATTACACAAAAAGAGAGACTAAATACAATTCTATTTTGTATTTTTTGTAATGTTCTATTAATAAAACCAAGCATAAATTTAATCAACTTAATAATAAAAGAGTTAATTCACAGAGCGGCGTCTAGTGGAGTCATCTTGGAAATAAAAATGGTTATTTTGCATTTTGATTCCGATCTATATAAAAAAAAATGTCTTCACTGTTGGCAAAATTTGTCCTGGATATTACTTTCACTTCATTAGTTAAACTGGAAATTGAGGTCAAGTTGAGCACATGGCATTGTGGGATACACTACCCAGCTCATTATGTTCTGCTGTATACTGCACATTTTGGCATATATAGAAGGTCATCTGGATATTGCATATGTGAAGTTTGCCAATTATCTATACTATATTCTGCAGATTTAGTAGTATGATGCTATGCTAAATAGAGCCTCACTTCACCACTGTGCTTCATTCCTCTTCCTTAGACACTAATGAATGTGAGACTGGCGTGTGTGTCAATGCCCGCTCCTGCCGTAATCTGATTGGAGGATATTTGTGTGACTGCCTTCCTGGTTGGTCAGGAGCAAACTGTGACATCCGTGAGTATTAGATGTGGTTCTCACAGAACCAGCAAAAACATTGTATGATTGAGTTTTAAAGGGGTGGTTGATTATTTCACTGTTTTAGCTTTAGTTAGTGTGTAATGTTGCTGTTTGAGCATAAACAACATCTGCAGAGTTATGATGCTCAAAGTTCAATGCAAAGCATCTTTATTTTCTTTTAAAGAATTCACTGTTTAAGGATTACAACAAACGGCTGGTAGGGACTACAACGAGCTTCTTCCTGGGTTGGTGACATCACTAACCCCAATATTTACATAAACTCCGCCCCCGAGAACACATAATAAAGGGGGTGGGGCCATGTTGGGCTGCTTTAGAGAAAGAGAAAGAGTAGTAGAGTGTTGTCAATGCCGTCATTTTACACCGGACTGCTTCACAAATGAGGGTCAATTTAACGCTGGATTTACACAAAAGATGAACATGACGACACATGCTAGAGATGAGTTGATCAACTCCACAGCAACTACATCAATTTATCCACTAACCGTTCAGAAACGTCTAAAAGTTGTAACTTCTTCCTGAGTCTCTCCATCAGTGTCGACTCCGGTTTGAACACTTTCCTCATTTTGGCTGTGTGAGATTCTCCAGCTTTGTTGTTGTTGAGCTGTTAAAGCTCCGCCCTCTTCTGGAAAGGGGGTGGGGAGCAGCAGCTCATTTGCATTTAAAGGGACACACACAAAAACTGTATTTTTGCTCACACCCAAATAGGGGCAAATTTGACAAGCTTTAATAAATGATCTGTGGGGATTTTGAGCTGAAACTTCAGACACATTCTGGAGACACCAGAGACTGATATATTCTAACATTATAGGTCCCCTTTAAGTCAAACATGACTGTTTCAGTGATGATGGTAAATGACTTCACGGTGAACTCACTGTGGTCTGATCACAGTCATTGTAGATCACACTTTATAGATAAATTCTTCAATGTAACCCTGTGTTCTGTGGGTTTCCACTTGGTTGGCTATTGATTTTTTTTAAAATATCATCTATTCAACAGGGAACAGTAGCTGCCAGGGCTTGTGTCTGAATGGAGGACACTGTAAGGTAAGAACTGATTCACCTCGATAAGCTTACTCGCACCCTGAGGATGTGAGGTTACTTTGACATATAACCATGCCTCCTTATGTGACGTGCAGGACTCTCAGTGTGTGTGTTTGCCGGGGTTCTCTGGTAAATTGTGCCAGATGGCAGTAAACGCCTGTGACAGCGATCCGTGTGTAAATGGAGGGCAGTGTGTAGAGCGTCAGGATGGCAGAGGCATGTTGTGCAGCTGCCCGCTGGGATACACTGGTACCTACTGTGAGGTGAGAGCTTATTTCTCTTTGGTTTATTATGACAGTGCCCTGAAGTCTTTTTCTTCACCACAAGTTTCTGAGGTTCATTCATATCGATTCAGCAGCGTTTCTCAATCCTGTTCCTGGAGGCACAACAATACTTCACATTTTTGAACTCTTCCAAATCAAACATACCTGATTCAATTCATCAGATCGTTAATAGAGACTCAGAAATAGATGCGTCAGATAAGGTACACATACAAAATGTGCACTGTTGAACCACTGATTCGAAACAGATTCGTAAAGCAGTGTTTTGAAATTGACCAGCTCTAGATATTGTTGAAAAGTCGTTATTTTGTGTTTTTGGCACACAAAAAGTATTCTCGTCTCTTTTATAATATAAAGGTTGAACCACTGTAGTCACATGACCTGTTTTAAATATGTTTTAGTATCTTTCTGGACATTGAAAGTGTTCATTATTTTTCTGTCAATAGAGACTCACTGAACCATCGGATTTCATCAAAAATATCTTCATTTGTGTTCTGAAGATGAACGAAGATCTTACGGGTGTAGAACGACATGAGGGAGAGGAATTAATGACAGAATTTTCATTTTTGGGTGAATTAACCCTTTAAGATGAAGGTTTTGAAACACTAGGCATCATACACTTGGCGACTTTGAAACTAGGCATCACACATAAACTCTTTCCCCGTCATTGACGGAATTTTCCATCATTAATGAAAACGCTTCCTCGCCATTGATGGAATTTTCAGGCAATCCATGTTTTCACTGTTATACGGTAGGGGGTGCTGTTACACATCTTACCAAAGAGTACAGAATCTCCGGATAAAACAGACAAAGAAGAAGCAGAAACAAGCGATAAAAGCATTGCTTACGCACATGTAGAATAACGTATTCATCAAACATTAAACAGCATCTAAATCAACACTGATTATACGTTACTGAATAAAATGTCGAACCCATGAAGAGGAATCCACTCCATCTAGATTTTCCGATCCGGAAGGACAAAAACACAATTTTCTCATTTTTTTGCTCAAAATGTTGAACAAAGTGTTGATAAAAGAATGTGTGAAGCTTGAATAAAAAGTTTTGTGTTCTTTCTTTTTATATATTTTAATGTACCGATATTCATACAACAAAATATTCTGGGGGCCATGAAAGTTTTCTGAAAATGATCAAAAATACTTTAAAAAAAAAACGCTGACAGGGAAAGTGTCTGAATATTCACACATAAATGAAAACATGTTCTAAAATCAGCTCAAAATGTCAAACTCATAGTGTGCTTTCGGCAACTAGTGATGACCCATCTAGACTGTAAATTGGGGCAAAAATCGTGTTGTGTACTCCAACCTTGATATTTCTTGAATGTTTGCCATTCAAAGTTTAACTGACAGAGATGACACCTCTGTATATTTGCATACTCAACTGTGATTCGTCTTCTTTCTTATATATTTAATGAATTTATATCTTAACATATGCAACTATTTTGCAAATGTAGATGGTAAAGTTGTGACTGTATTTTAGGCAGAACTGGATCTTTGTAATCCCAGCCCCTGCCCCAAGGGGGTGCCATGCCACAGTACAGAAGGAGGCTACAAGTGCGCCTGTCCCGAGGGATACTTCGGAAGTGAATGCCTGAGCCTGAAGGATCCATGTCATGAACCCCACTGCCAAGGTTAGGGGCATAAATAGGGTCACAAAATAGAACTTGTTTAGCATGTGAAATGATCTTTCTTTCTTGTTATTCAGGAGCGGTGTCAGACACAGGCGCGAGTGGGTTCAGTCTTTATATGGTGTTGGTGGGTGTATTTGCCCTGCTTGTGGCAGGCAGCTGCTCCGTGTGCGCACTACTGCTGTCCCGCCTGCACCACCGCCATCGGACCAAAGAGCAGCTACGAACTTCGGCGCCCGAGGACAACGCCATTAACAACCAGCGGCAGTTCTGCACTCTCATCCGTAACCTTGACCACAGCGTGGCCCTACTGCCTCCTGCCCAAACAGTGCCCACCTGTGTGCCCACGCCAGCGCTCTGCAGCGAAGAGATTGAGCTCACTCTTCCTCCCTCACCTGCGCCCTCTCCAGCTCTAAAACCAGCCCACGGGCCCAAGCTGGACATCTGCAACCGTGAAAGGGAGAAACTAAACCGTTTCCACTATGCAGAAAACCAGGAACTGGAGGTGTGACTGCACTTTGAACATGACTTCTTGGTTCGGAGGGTCTTAATCATCTTCTGCTGATGACCCTTGACCTCTGAGCTTTGCGTTATAGAGATCCGAGAGGGTTCGAACTGGGAAGGAAATCATTGGCACGCTCAGCTGAAGAAACTATTATTGACGGACAGGGTCCAAAACTTTAATTTGCTGACCTGCCAGTGATGGATGGATTGAGAAAATTTAAATCATATTTCTTATCAATCATGAAACTGTAACTAAATATTTTTAATATATTTTTTCTCAATGGTAATTGAATTATTTAAGTTTTTATATGAGATGAGATCGTGAAACTGGGCCGTTACGAAAATGAGGTGTCATACAACATGACACCATATAAAATTCTGAATATTCTCAAGCATTCTGGAATAGACACTAAAGTAAAAGCTGTGCGAGTCGTGATTGATTTGTTTATAGACGGTTTGATTTGAATCATTCTTAGTGCAGTCAAATCGATTAATCGCATCTAACGGAAATGTTTGTGTCTTTTGTAATATACGTGACCTGTGCTGGCAAAATGAGTCACAATGAGCAAATTTACAAAAATGAGTTGTTATTCTCTTTTAAAAACCTTCAAAATGATGTTTGATTTTCTGAGGGTTCCAAAACAGAATCATCTAGCAACCTTGAAATCTCCAGTAATACCATGAAATTTGGCACAAACCAAGTCAAAACCCATATCTATTGGGAAAAATTATTTATATATGTGTATGTATGTATATATTTGAACCATTCATTGGTTCAGATTCATGCCACAGAGATTTCGCTATGAATATTTCCAAAGTTGGAATGCTGCGCTTTAAAACGATACCAAACTTGGCCTGTCGTCGAGAAGAAAAAGCTACTCCTCTCACAAAACGTACAAATAAAGATACTTTTCGATGTTTAATTGCTATTCGGAGCATTGGGATCGCTAGATGAGGGCTGAATGAAGTCTTTTTTTTGTGAAAACATGAATTGACCAAAATTGACGTTTTCACTTGTTTTGCCTGTATCTCGAAATTAGCCCGTGCGCACTCATTTTGACATATGTGTGGGTATATATACACACATTTATACACATTTTTATGTATTATATATTGAACACATATAGAATATATATGTAATATAAACACACACATACATTGTGTGAACAAACTTTTATGTTAGATGCGATTAATTGCGATTAATCGATTTGACAGCGCTAGAGGTCCTAATAAAGTTACCAACCAGCTAATGAGTAAATTCATTTTATTTATATCAAAGCCGTTTTTACGCACATTTGCTGCTCGGCGAGAGTTAATTTTGGACCCTGTCAGGTCAAAAATGAGCAAAAGAGCAAGTGTTTTTAAAGGCCATTGAGCTTCTTTGAATCCTGGATATTTAAGTGTGTTTTATTATGTTTACACTTGTGCCCTATATATTTGTACACATTTGTTTGTGTGTGTGTGTGTGTGTGTGTGTTTGTGAGTGTGTAAGTGTATATGTATGACTGCGTTTGTGGACGATTCGCCATAAATTTCCACAAAGCCATGCACATCATCGCGACTCCGACTTTTTGATACTTGTGTAAAAACAGTATATGTGTCCATGATTGATATTTAAAGGAATCGTGGAGAAAATAGCAGCACCGACTGAAAAAGTGCCAGGTGACTTCCTTAAAAATCTGGTTAATTATTGCCTGTTATGTTGGAGATGTACAAGATGTATGATTTTTATAATACTTGGATGTATATAGCACTGTTGTACATATTTTGTACATATCAATTTTTGCCATTTTTTGTATGCTGACTCCTTGCAAAATGTCGCCACTTTAATTTCCTCTTTTCACTCTTTCCACTCAGCTGGTGTTTGCAAGATGGAATTGTAATTAAAGTGCATTTATCAATCACAGCATGTGTTTGTGTGTGTATGCATTAAAGTTATTGTAGCACATCTGGTATATCAGGGTGCGTTCGGTAATGTTCCTCTGTATTACTGACTCTTCCTTACTCTCAAATTGCCATTTGGTAAGCTGTGTGAAGTGAATAAAAGGACATTTGGTGTCAGCACATCCTGCTCATAACAGATACTGTGTGTCAGTGAGAGTTCATGTTCAGTGATATCACTGCATGTTCGCAGAGGTTCGAGTTCGATTCACAAATCATCACACAAATATGTCTTTGTGTGGTATTTTACACAGAGGCATAAAAAGGTTAGAATCAGTGTTGGGTGTAATGGATTACTAAGTAATTAATTAGAGTAATTTCATTACTTTTTTCTTGAAAATTTATTTTTATATAATTTAGTTACTTTTGTTGTAATTGCATTACATACTGTAAAGGCTATAGTACAATTCTATATAAAATAATCATAGATTAAACATATTAAAATGTGTTAATTCTCCCTAAGAGTCAGTTTTATATTATTTATTTGAAAGAATTGAAATGGTAGTTTCAAATCCTTGTATTGTTGAGGATGATACAGGATTTAGGAAGTAATAAGTAATGCAATACTTTTTAGAGAGAGTAATTAATATAATGTTAAAGATGTAATTAGTTGCAAGCAATTACTTTTTTTTATAGTAACCCAACACTGCTTAAAATACAGATGTCAAAAATTAACCAAAAATGCATCCATATTTTAATTGCACTTTTTTTTTGAGAAATGAGACAGTATATAGTATTTCTGATGCACTCTATAAAGTGTGTAAAGAATCAATGTTCTGACCATGTAAAATTCTACATGACAACAGATGTTAAACTGAAACCTGTTTGTTGATTATTTTCAGCAGATGGTTTTACAGTTTTGACATTGAATGTGATTTTTGCAGATTTATTAAAAAAGAAAAACTGAGATATCACATGGTCCTAAGTATTCATACCTTTTGCTGTGACACTCATATTTAACTCAGGTGCTGTCCATTTCTTCTGATCATCCTTGAGATGGTTCTACACCTTCATTTGAGTCCAGCTGTGTTTGATTATACTGATTGGACTTGATTAGGAAAGCCACACACCTGTCTATATAAGACCTTACAGCTCACAGTGCATGTCAGAGCAAATGAGAATTATGAGGTCGAAGGAACTGCCTGAAGAGCTCAGAGACAGAATTGTGGCAAGGCACAGATCTGGCCAAGGTTACAAAAAAATTTCTGCTGCACTTAATGTTCCTAAGAGCACAGTGGCATAATCCTTAAATGGAAGACGTTTGGGATGACCAGAACCCTTCCTAGAGCTGGTCGTCCGGCCAAACTGAGCTATCGGGGGAGCAGAGCCTTGGTGAGAGAGGTAAAGAAGAACCCAAAGATCACTGTGGCTGAGCTCCAGAGATGCAGTCGGAAGATGGGAGAAAGTTGTAGAAAGTCAACCATCACAGAGTGGCCCAACGGAAGCCTCTCCTCAGTGCAAGACACATGAAAGCCCGCAAGGAGTTTGCTAAAAAAAAAACACCTAAAGGACTCCAATATGGTGAGAAATAAGATTCTCAAGATAGAACTTTTTGACCTTAACTCTAAGCGGTATGTGTGGAGAAAACCAGACACTGCTCATCACCTGTCCAATACAGTCCCAACAGTGAAGCATGGTGGTGGCAGCATCATGCTGTGGGGGTGTTTTTCAGCTGCAGGGACAGGATGACTGGTTGCAATCGAGGGAAAGATGAATGTGGCCAAGTACAGGGATATCCTGGACGAAAACCTTCTACAGAGTGCTCAGGACCTCAGACTAGGCCGAAGGTTTACCTTTCAACAAGATAAATGACCCTAAGCACACAGCTAAAATAGCGAAGGAGTGGCTTCACAACAACTCCGTGACTGTTCTTGGATGGCCCAGCCAGAGCCCTGACTAAAACCCAAATGAGCATCTCTGGAGAGACCTAAAAATGGCTGTCCACCAACGTTTACCATCCAACCTGACAGAACCCGAGAGGATCTGCAAGGAGTAATGGCAGAGGATCCACAAATCCACGTGTGAAAAACTTGTTGCATCTTTCCCAAAAAGACTCATGGCTGTATTAGATCAAAAGGTGCTTCTACTAAATACTGAGCAAAGGCTCTGAATACTTAGGACCATGTGATATTTCAGTTTTTCTTTTTTAATAAATCTGCAAAAATGTCAAGAATTCTGTGTTTTTCTGTCAATATGGGGTGTTGTGTGTACATTAATGAGGAAAAAAAATGAACTTAAATGATTTTAGCAAATGGCTGCAATATAACAAAGAGTGAAAAATTTAAGGGTGTCTGAATACTTTCTGTACCCACTGTATAGCTTCAGAAGACTTGGGATACAGTACATGATTTGTATGGACTACTTTTACGACGCTTTCATGCTTTGATTCATGCTGCTTTTTTGGACAATTTTGGAACTTTCATGATGGAACATCATGAACATTCTTAAAACTTCTTTTATGATCCGCTGAAGTCAAGCAGGAAAAAAATTTATTCTTTGGTGAACTATACCTATAAAAAAAAAATAATAATTTATGGAACCATGATCAATTGGCTTGTTAGTCACATTAGAATAAAGAAAAATACAATTTTAATATTATTAAACTGATTAAACATTTAAGTCACGATGAGATGTACATGAAATTGTAATGGAATAAAGTGTTTTTCCTTTTAAATGTAACAAGTATTGGCAACATTTCAAGAAAAGTACAGATTCCCAAAAATATTCCTCAGAATTTTTACTTACAATTACAGATGTGACGTAATACTTTAAACCACTGATTTTATTTTTCTAGCAAGATCCCGATTTTTATAGATCACAAAATCAACCTAAATCTCAAATGGATACGAACACAACTACAAATGTTTTGCAAATCAGTCCAAAATAGAGATTCCCTCATATATCATCTAGAATGATGACAGAGATATAGTAAAAGTAAGTCAGAGGTCAGCAGAGAGTGAGAGTGCCAGATTTGTGGGTATGACAAATGTGAACTTTGACCTCATACAGATGGGGAATGGGCGGATATAACTCTTGCCTTCCTGTTCCCACCCGTCCGTGAGGAAATGTAGGAAGTTCATTCCTGTTAAAACACATTAATGAGCACAGTGTCATACACACACTGACAGTGATGAAGTCGGGACCCCCTCCCTCCACACCTGCTGTGCGTCAGGATACCCAGCCCTCCCTCACTGACAGCATTGTACTCAAGACCAGCAGGTCAGTTTGTGAATTAGTCTTTTTCCTGTCTTGGTTTGTGTTGAACAGGGTGAGGTCACAACGACTGAGGTGTTCAGTTAGGTGCCGTTAAAGAGACAAAAGCTTCATCTAAGTGGCAGGATAACATGAATTTGAAATTAAGTTACGCCAACCAGTTGAATCATGACAGGTAACGTATCAACAAAGCGTAAAATGTTTTAGTCTTTAAAAGTCTGGCGCACTGTTAAAACAATGAATTTCTCAGTGAAGGCTGTTCAAAACCTTCAATTGCCCACAGAATAAGGTTCTGGGAAAGTTACACTGTAAACCCTAATTGGTTTGAGTAGGACAAACTTAAATTAAACAAATTAGTTCAGTTAAATTAACTGTATTTATAACTTTCTTTTGAGTTCACTGCACGTATATTTCAACGGTTTCATCGTTCTGAGTTGTATGAACTCATTTCTTTTAATTTAGACGAACTTAAGTTGAACTGAAACTGGGCTGGGATTTATATTTCCCAGCATGCTTTACCCATGGCACTCATAAGGGAGAGTAAATGCTAAAATTAAGTGTTATATAATGTTTTTTAGTGCATGATTAATAGTAAGAGTGATTCAGTAGTGATTAATGCTTTCATAAGCCGATTTAGAAGAGTTTTCCATCATGGTGGCAAGTGGCATCATGTTTAAGTTGTTGTGCCACACTTCTGAATTAGATTGTTATAGCTAACAAAATATTTAGTTCACAGTTTTCAATAAGGCACATTAGTTAACATGAACTGCACTGATGCAGCATTTATTAATCTTTGTTAATGTTTATTTCAACATTTACTAATACATCATTAAAATCTTTTTAACATTAATGAACTGTGAACTAACATGAACAACTGTATTTTCATTAAGATTAGTAAATACAGTAACAAATGTGTTGCTCATGATTAGTTCATGTTAGTTAATACATAAACTGATGTTTAACGAAATAACCTTATTGTAAAGTGTTACCAGTATTTACATTGAGATAACCTGGTCATTTTAAGTTAAATGTACAAATTGGTGTACTCAAATATTTCAAGTTAGGAACAATAAAAATGTATGAGTTTTTGACCTTAATTCTAAGCGCTATGTGTGGAGAAAACCAGACACTGCTCATCACCTCTCCAATACTGTCCCAACAGTGAAGCATGGTGGTGGCAGCATCATGCTGTGGGGGTGTTTTTCAGCTGTAGGGCTAAGTTTCTTAACTTAGAAAAAAAAAATTGATTTGAGTTAATAACTAAATCTTTATGTTAATTGCCATCAAAATGTACTAACTCAGTACTTCAAGCAATTAACATGCATGAGTACTACAAACTCAAAACTTGATAGTTCTGCTTACTTAAAACTGAGAACATCATTAAAAAAGATTTGATTTATGTAACTGAATACCTCATTTTTTGAGTTAGCCTAACTTATTCGAGTTTACAGTGTAATTTATTGCCGTGGTTTTCAGTGTCGGGGGTAACGCATTTCAAGTAATGCAAGTTATGTAATCAGATTACTTTTAAGTAACTAGTAAAGTAACATTACTTCTAAATTTACAACAAAATATTTTTTCAAATAAGTAATGCAAGTCGTAAGTTCAGAGGTGTCGTGAACAGGATGCTTATTGTAGTTCTAGACTAAATGTGAACATGCGTTTCTCATCTCACTTGCACGAAAACATTCCTCAAAATGAATAAAAACCGTGAAATGTACTCAATATTACGCAAACCTGCAACAGTTAAAAGTAAATAACACAAATATACTTTATGTAATTAATCTCACTTTATTAACGAATGTCTTTGCTGCTGACCTTCAATGATCCGATTCAACCATACTAATCAGCAAAAATGACTCGCATGCGTTTTACATTTTGTTTTTATTGCTGAAGTCCGTTTAACTTTCCTGGTCGCAAATGAATCATTTTCTGAATCAATTGGTTCAACGGATTCAGAGTTTCGAAAAGCTTTGTTTCCAAATCATCATTAAACAGCAATTGTAACTAATTTTTATACAATACTGTGACATATTTCTAAAGTAATATTAAGTAAAAAAAAAAAAAAAAAAAAAGGTAGGGGAGCAGATTTATCATCCATCAGTAACTGACTGGATCATTTAAAGTAAGAGGTTGGTGAAGTCAGCTGAAAAGGAAGGCAAAGCATATTTTTTTGTCTTTGGGATGTGCACTGTTGAATAATCGACAATAAACAATAATAATAATCGACAATATGTCAATAAAACATTAAGAGGGTTAATTCTGATTTCATGATGACTAAAAACGTGCCGTTCAAAGCAAGATGCAATGCAATAGCCAAAAAACCATGGCATATGATGTGAAGGCATCTGTATTTCACAGCTCTACAGTGACATCTGGTGGTTGTCGGAGGCATTTCAACCTACAAACATCAGTCCCCTCACATTCTGTCACGGCATGAAACTTCAATAGTTTAAAATGTCCTCACATTTACCACATAATGATATACAGATGCTAAGATAGTTATAAATGTCAAACTATTTCTTTATGAAAAGCAGAGCTGTTCTCAAGGTAGTCTTCTCAAACACATGGAACGAGCTTCACGATGAAAGAATGAGTGTTGTGTGGCTTCTGAAGCAGCTCTACAAAACTGCCAAAACTAGTTGATATTTTAAACTATAAAGGCCCGTACACACCGAAGATGATAACTGTAACAATAAAGATTCAGTTTTAAAAATCATTCTAAATTTAAAAGAGCCACACCACAACTATAATGATGTCCGCACAGAGGAACTATATCACTTGAGTATTTTTTTTGTCCAAATGATGAACGATAAAAACATTGCCAGCCAATCAGAATCCTGCTTTAAAGAGCTTGAGCATTTAAAGCGGCAGACGACAAAACTGCAGTGTGTTAATAATAATCAGAACGACATCATGCTTGACATTGATGCCAATATATGCTATAGATATCGTTCTTAGTGTGAACAGGCCTGATTTAGTCCCTCATTTCAGTCTGTTTTATCTTACATATTTCACAGAAAAGACAATGATCATCAATCTTTCATGAACACACATTAAAAGTACAAAGAACAACAGAAGACAGGACAAGGACTTTGCTCTTTATCAAGCAAAAAATAGTCTGAATACTGTGGCGTGAGATGCATCCAGTTTAACGGTCATTATTTTTTCATAATGCAGATCTGAGTGTCACATGATGAATAATATGAAAGGCTTATCCATAATTTAGTTGTACTCCAGTAAACAGGACGCATCTGGATATGAAGTTTGAAAGCGAACCTCAGGTTTTTGAATGAGCTCAAGTGTTGGAGAGGGACGTTACAGCGTTCTGCAGCGCTGCTGAGCTCAGAAGATGAGATGAGATGTTAGGCTGTAGAGGTCGCACTGTCAAAGAAACACACTTCATTTATTTCCTTCATAAAAATCGACCTGAGGTTTAAATGATAATATGATCAATTTAAAAAGGTACACTATGTAACTTTTTGGGGGTTCAAAATTTAAATGAATCAAAACATCATCAATTCCTTCTTCCAAAATGTGTTTTTGTCTTACTCTGATTCACTACGGTAAGCCTATAAGCGTTTATATTTTAGACCTGTCTGGGTAGCTTTTGCTGGAAATTGAGTACATACGTCACCCGCCTGTGGTAAATGGTATTTTATTGAGCAGATAGTGAAGGGTCATTTCATTATGGTTGTTGTAGCACAGTCCTGAAATTTATTTTAAAAGAAGTACCTCGTCTATAAATGGGTATAGCTACTGTAATGCCTTCAGCTAGTCAGCTTGAGATCCTCTCAATCTAAACTGGTATTATCTCTTAAGCCTAGTAGTGAATGAAAAGTAGGACAATCACTATCTTTTGGTCAGATCGCCCGTCAATCACACAGGGCAGAAGCACAACCAAAACAATGTTCTTCTGCAAAATACATGCAGTTTTGTTTTTAACCACTAGAGGGCCAAAAGTTACATAGTGGACCTTTAATATTGGATGAGAACAATTTGATCAACTCAACATTGAATTGACTTGAGCTGAATTACACTATTGTCTTCTATAGACATGCTTTACAGCATTTATTTACAATTATTTACAGTTATTTACAACTTCCTTTTTATTAATGTGAAGCTGCTATGAAATGATCCGTATTGTATAAAGAGCTATATATACATAAATGTGTCTTGACAACCAGCAATAACATAATTATGCATAAATGATTTGTGGTTGTTTGTGGTAATTGTCTGACCTGTGCTGCTGTGTTCGGCCGTAAGGCTCTGATTGGTCAGGCTCTCCTCACAGCTTTGCACTCGCTGAAACGACTCAAAGTTCACAGATGCATCATCTTCCGAAAGGCCATGTGCCACCTGTCCGTCACCAGGCCGACATACCTCAAAACGCACCCACTGATAACTGAAGAAGAGATACTTAATCAATATTTTGCACAGTGGCCACTATTAATAATATTTTTAGAATGTTTTATTGTGTCTTCTTTGACATCTCAAAGCTTGCAGTAAAACTAATCTGATCACATTATTTTGGTGTGTAGAATAAAAACAAATGTTACGCACTTGCAACACTTGCGAGCACCAGGACAGCTCTGGATCAGGTTCTGAATGGTGGGGTGAGAGAAACCGAAAAAGTCTACTCCAGACGGGACAATGTTGATCAAGGGTTTGGCACTAGATAAAAATAAATCAATAAATCAATAAATAATACAAAGAGTAAACCAGTTATAGGGTGAATCTAACATGTCCAGGTCACACGATGTAAAAACTTTAATGCAGGTTCATTGAGATTTTACTTTTAATGTTTTAAGGCTGCATTTATTTGATCAAAAACATAGTGTGTGTGTGTGTGGGCATAGTGTTTTAACATGATGAAAACATGAACAATTTATACTAATAAATGCTGGTTTGCAATATGCAGACTCTTTTAACTCCATTCAGTAATCCATATGAGCTATACATAAAATTGGTCTGAGAAATCCTTCAAGACTTCACCTGCGGACAGCAATGGCTTTGAGCAGGTTTGCGTGGCAGGCGAGGGCAGATGAGGCCACTATCGCATTCTGTGGGTCATCCTCCGGTGCGATCTCAAACTAAATATCACAAGAATGCTCAGTTCATATGGTCAATTTCTGCAGTAAAAATTTACAGACAACTTCAATAACCCGGGTTATTTCACCACCTTTACTGCCATATTTACATTATTAAGTACAAGCACTGATGTGTTTCAAAGGAATACTAAAAGCATCAGTGCTTATATAATATATATATATATATATAAAATAAATAATGTCAGGTCAACTATACCTAAGCATACATATTCATAAGTGAGCACCTGTGGTCCTTGGCCACCATCTTTGATTTGGCAGGTGTAGAGACACTTCTGATCAGGATTCTTCAGGCTGGCGAAAACTCTGGTGCTGCAGAACCCCACAGGATAGATAGCAGAGTCATCATGAAACAGAGATCTGTCTGTGATGATCTACGAAGAAAACCAGCATATGAGCTACAGGAAGAAAATATTTTACTCCTAAGAACTGCAACTCCTCACTGCCAAGAAAGCAATAAGTTATGATAGTTTTCATACCACACATTTCAAACTCTTGCTCTTCCAGATCCAAAACACCTGAATGGAAGTTTTTGGTAATCCTGAAGACTTTCATTAACTGTCAGTGCGGTCACGTCCTCATAGAGCTCGTAATTACAACTGTAACATGGGAATTTTCTGTATCACCTTGTACGCATTTATAGTGTTGCGATAGAAAGTTGTAATTCCAAGCCCGAGGACATGAGCAGAACGTCACGTGTTGTAGTTATCATCTCAAAATTCCAGTAACTACAACATGGCATGAGTCCCAAAGTGCGTTCACGTCATGTCGTAATTGACCCTTCGCAAACAGTTTGATTGACAGGTGATCTGACCAATCATAACCCCAAATCCGCCATTTTGTCCAACAAAGCAGTCAGTGGAGTTAGTAGATTAACGTTGGTGAACTTGATAAATTGTGTGTCCTCACGTCTTTCCGCGCTTGAAACAACATTCCTTCTGATGTTCATTCATGTTTATTTGATGCTATAAATGAACTAGTATGAAGAGATGATCGGTTCACGAGGAGCTACAGCGATCTGTCACCACACATTAAACACACACTAGACGCTATTTATTGATTAAACTTCTTTAAAAAATTGCAATATTTTAAATATGACTTGTCTTGGCTTGTCGGGCATAGCAACAGTAACTAAAGGGGGCGGGTCTTTGCGAAGGGTCAATTACCTTAAAGATTTTGAACTGTAAAAATGTGCTTGTTGAACTTATTACAACGTGTAAGCTCGTAATTTTCGGCGAGCTATGACTTGTACCACCTGACCACTGCAGATTTAAGGTGTGTTCAACTTTTCACAGAATAAATTGTGACATCAAAGTACCGCGAGAGCGATTCTAAAGCACACTGAGCTTTATTACAACTGGTTGCTGTGTATTTAATTAGAGATGGATCCAAATTCTGCACAAATTGCCATTCAAGAACTGAGTTATATTATATTAGGACTGGATGATTGTCTGACCTCCCCTAGGCTGTAAACGGTCAGTCCACCGAGCACGATGGGAAAGAGCGGCCTCCCGGAAGAGTCCAGCGAGATGGGCTGCACGAGCTTACGCATTCCTCCCTCAGCAACCTTTCTCTTCTTACACATCTTCTTCATGACTGAAAGTTGAGCAAATCAATGCTAACTTGAATCTGCAGTCTCAAAATACAGACACC
Organism: Zacco platypus; assembly: GCA_038088235.1. Classification (NCBI taxonomy): domain Eukaryota; kingdom Metazoa; phylum Chordata; class Actinopteri; order Cypriniformes; family Xenocyprididae; genus Zacco; species Zacco platypus. The sequence continues at coordinate 29,873,750 of CM076075.1, forward strand.
TATAAAGTAAAAAAACACTGATGAGAAACACTCACGTTCTTCCCTGCCGTTCTCTCTCCCTCTCTCTCTTCGTTCTTTTTTGGGTTTCTTCAAAAGGCTGTCTTCAGATGCTGAGAGTCCAGTGGTCTGGCTGTGGTTCCCAGGTAGAGCAGCGCCGCCTGGAGTGCTGGAGCTCAAAGTGACGGGCGCGTGTGTGCTGCAGCTGGGAGTCGGGACGGCCTCTCCTTCAGCCAGAGACTGATACTGCAATAGAGACTTCAGCAGGAACCTGGAGAAACAAGATGAGATTAAATGGACTAATTCTATAAAAATATTTTTAACTGTAGAGCATACATATATGTTAATATATATATATATATATATATATATATATATATATATATAATATATATTATATATATATATATATATATAATATACAAAAAATATATATATATATACGAGATGAGATTAAATGGACTAATTCTATAAAAATATTTTTAACTGTAGAGCATACATATATGTTAATATATATATATATGTTAATATAATATACAAAAAAAAAATATATATATATATAATATACAAAAAATATATATATATATATATACGAGATGAGATTAAATGGACTAATTCTATAAAAATATTTTTAACTGTAGAGCATACATATATGCTCTACAGTTATATATATTAACATATATGTATGCTCTACAGTTAAAAATATTTTTATAGAATTAGTCCATTTAATCTCATCTCGTATATATATATATATATATATATATATATATATATATATATATATATATATATATTTGTTTGTATAATATATACACATACACACACACACCACTTTCTATTTTAATTTATTTGTAATGTATTGCAAAATGTACTGCTTAATTTTTGAGGGAACCCTCACATTTTTTCAGAATTCATTGACGAATATAAAGTTGAAAAGTGCAGCATTTATTTGTAATAGAAATCTTTTGTAACATTATAAATGTCTTTACTGTAGCTTTCAATCAATTTAATGCATCCTTGCTAAATAAAAAGCACTAATTTCTATCAGGAAAAAAAAAAAAATTGGACCCCAAACGTTTGATTGGCAGGTATGAAGCTTGGGAAACAAATATGTATCAAATACAAAACTGGACTGTTATTGTCGGTACACCTACATTTTAAGATAATGATTACGCAATGTGACTTTTCATTTTCAATCAAGAATATTTTGTAGTGATGATACCTCCTTTCTTCTTTTGCCCTGACAAACTTCTCTTCCAAGTGAGCAATCTCATCATACAGCGCTGCGTTTTCCTGTGAGTCAAACGGCAACAATTCAAGCATGGTTACCACGTTAATGTCCAAACTAGGCAATTACATATTTAAACTGTGTTCCCTCTGCCAGCAGCTGTCACTGTATGTTCCCAGTGAGGCCGCAAGTCAGTGTTTCCACTACCGGTTGGCTATTTATCTGGAGCGAAAGTGAAAGTGCCAGTGTGGTGAGAAATCGAGTCTCCCAGGAATCAGGTCAAAGGGCTCTCCAATACAGGATGTGCCACTGACTTTACTCCAATAGGCTGAACACAGCTTTACTGTTATTGGCATAAAAACTAACGAAAATTACTCACAAATATCATGGCACGGGCAGCCTTGCGCAAACGGATGTACTTCAGACGGTACTTCTCGTTCTGGTTCTTGCGAGGACCTTTCCTGACCTTAGGCCTAGACTCCCTGTGGCTTGTGGGGGAAGGCAGACGTCCCAGAGATGAGCCAGACCCTGAACTTGAGAAGGTCGACTGAGCAGAAAATGCCTGCAATGCATGCTGCCTCTCTTCATCAGTCTGTGTATGTGAGTTACAAATAATCAGAGTTTAACAGAAAACAATAGCAGAAAAAAAAAACAGTTTATATCAGCTTCACATGGGTTATGCCATTAAATTGTTGTAAACTATTTAAAGGTGAAGTATGACATCTCGGTATAATGAACAAGAAAGACGATTAGATGTGGACTCCATAGTGTATAAACACAGCGATTCGGTTTGTTTTAGTGGTCGCTCCAATAGACTATTTTGTGCTCGCAAACGGCGACAAAAATGTGGGTGGAGCTTAACTGGTGGCCGAAATGAAAGTTCTGCAGTTGTAGTTTGTGGAAGCCATGGAATAAAATATATACATCAAGTTTATATCTCACAATTCTTAGAAGACAGAGTTGTGAGATATACTCGTTATTCTGTCTTTTTTGCTGGTTCATATCTCGCAATTCTGATTTTTTCCCCCTCAGAATTGTGATATAAACTCACAATCGCGTGTTATAAAGTCTGAACCGGGAGATATACACTCGCAAATGCAAGAAAAAAGTAAAAATTGTGTGATAAAAGTGTTATAGGCTATGTTTAATCCATGTAAAATATTATTTCATGCTGTAACTGCTATGCATGTGTGTCACCTATGAACTTCATATGTGAATATTATGTAAATTTAATGTTTACATCAAATTCATACTATAATCATCACGGGTTTCATCAGTCCAGTCTGTGACTTGCAACATAAAAGTCTGCGTTTAGCTTCAAAGGGCGTCTTCAACGACGGTATTCAATAAAAACGAAGACTATATTTTGTATTCCAATTCTGATATCCGATTTTTCTCTTATTCTGTGGATTTCGCCCATTTTTCTCCGCTTGTTACTGCTATTTTTCTGCCAATATTATGTGGCGTCTGTTCCAAATAATGCTCCAAAAAAATGGCAAACCAGTAGGATTGCAAAACACACTTCACCTTTAAAGTTCCCCTACACAAAATATAAGTTGAAATCATCAAATATGTGGTTGTTTGATGCGGACTCCAAAGCAGCAAATAAAAATAAGAAAATGATGACTGGACAATTGGCACAAAAAAAAATAACTAACAACAACAAAACAATGTGGCACTTACTAAGTGTCATGTGTCCTAATGAAAACTAAAATTACTGACAGCTAACTGACACGTGCTTATCGACTTACCAACAGGGCAAAAACTCCATTTCTGCTCTCAATCCTCTTGAAGCGTCTGCTCCCTTTCTGTGTCTGGAACACACCGTGAAACTAAAGCAAACGCTGCAGGCTGACTTTTCATGTAGACGCTCTCTGTGACAGACTGCTCTGACTTTACCCTTTTTTCCTAAATGAGTCAATCTAAAACTTAAACCAATGTAAAAACGCAAAGACACGTACAAATGAAATCATGCACTAAATTAAACACACTGCAGATACTGAATGGGAAACAAAGTAAATATGGTAAATGACTGACAGCGTCATAAATAAAGCCGTACTCACCTCTCGATACATGACCGCCTCGAGGCTCGACTTTGCGCTGTGAGCAGGGTAAAAGAAACAGCGTTTACCTCGACATTTGCACATGGCGTTGTATATATATATATAATCCTAAGGAATATTTCTGTACTTTGACTGCACCAGTCCACGATCAATGATCCGCTGCTTGATCTCCTTGATGTGCATGGGCCGCCCAGCCTCTTCCAGAACAATCTTTAAAAAAATAAATAAATAAATAAGATTTTAATGATCACATTTATGCGAAATAGCACGGTTTAAGAGAGACCGTCACCTGAGCAGCATCGAGCCATGTGAGGTTCGGTTTATCTGCAACTTCACTTGGGGTTTCACTGAAAAAGAGCAGGATATAACCTCATAAAACATTTCACACACATATCAGATTAACTATTATTTACAGTACTGAACAAAATAATAACCGCTTCATACTAGAGATGCACTGATGTAGCGGCCGCCGATATTAATCGGACGTTTTTTGATCAATTAACTGCGTGAGCTGTATAATGTCTGTTGCATAATCCAAGATTAATCCATAATCTAATATATGCTGTGCTGCTGTCTGCGTTTTAATGTTAATAATAAAAAAAAAACCTCTTCACTGTAACTTTCGTGGAAAACACGGACGGAATGGAGCCATAAAAACTGAATTTACTGTGCAACACGGAGTTTGTCAAAGTTCTGATGAATGATCATAAAGTAAGTCAGAACGCTTGAATCTAATCACAATATAGACTAGTGTCTGTGAATGTGACGCCACAAAATGACTATTTGAATATGAATCCTGCATGTTGTCTCTGTTTAAATGAGTGGCACGGTTTCATTTACCTCACACACACACTCACACACACAGTGTTTTTCAGTCTCTATATAAGGACATGAATGCATGAACTCCAGAGTCACTTTGTGAGAATTTTACCATTCCACTTGAGAAAATCTATCATATCATGAACACACAGAAACTCAAAGGTCTTCACTGCAACCCGTCAAAATAAAGCTGGGTTTAACTTGAAGTAATTGTGACTGTTGTACAGTACAATTTATCTGTGTCATAATGTTACTGTAAATTGTTGGATCGGTGAAATAAACTGCACAGTGATATTCTTGAGAGTGAGAGCTGTCATCTGATATATGACTTGTCTATTGTTGGTGAGGGTTTTCAGACCTTATTATTTTCCTCTACGTAACATAAATGCAATAGTGATGGGGTGAAAGCTGAGGTTCTAAGCTTTCAAATGATACCATATTTGTCTAGTTCTGTTCTGCACAATTCATAGATTTTTTAAAATGATTATGATGATGCAATATTGGACCCACCGGCGGGTCCGCGCAGAGTTGGAGTTTTAATATAATAATATGGATTTAATTCACACTGTGAAAAATATGCAGTGTTATTTTACATTTTGTTTATTTCTGTACCTGAAAACTGATAAACCTACCTAAAAGAACTGTACTATTTCATATGTATCTTTTTCTGGCTTACACTTTATTTTAAGGTGTCAGTGTAATTATACACTTAAGTACTGAGTAATGACAATTAACTACTTGTACTTACTACAGGTTAACTGCATGTAATTATGTATAATTTCTAGTTATTACTACAGTAAATACATGTGTAACAATGACAATATAAAATAAAAAGGTAAAAGCGTTACCTTTTTCTGTTGTATTTATGTAGGCCTGCTGAATCTTAAATGTTCATTAGAAATTATTTGATGATGCAGCAATAATCTAGCTTGTATAACTTAATGCATGTTTTTTTTTACTTTTTTGATATAAAACATGATCAAAACAAGTGACAAAGATTGATATCGGCCAATGATTGTTGGTAAAAATCAGTATCGGCCACAAAAAAATCCCTTCGGAGCATCCCTACTTCATTCTAAACCCAGTGAGATGCACAGCCCTGGTGAAAAGTGAGCTTAATTGTATTGAATGTGCTTGTATGGCCTGTTGCATGAAGATAGCTGAACAAACTGAGTAAGTTTACAGTTGACAAAACCACACAAATCAAACCTGGTTTAGACCGAGTTCAGCAGGATCACAACACTTGATCCGTTTACCCTGAATATAATGCCCAAAAATGGTGTCTAGGTGGGCAGCATTGCAACAGCATCTCTTTTTGTTGAGCCACAGTAAATTTTAATCCAAAATGACCTCACATGGTAATACAATTGTATGGTGGCGCTAAATGATAACTATGTGCCATGGTATTCATTCAACGTTACATGGTCTACGGATCTACCACCTACAAAAAAGTGCCACTTGTGTGTTTTTGGCAAGATACCAAAGCACTACCATGTTTTTTTTGGACATGTACTTCAGTAGAGCCCAGGGTTAGGGAGTATTGAAATACATGTAACTTAGTTATGTACTTAAAATACACAATTTGAGTCACTGTATTTCATTACAGGTACATTTTAAATGGGTGGTAATCAGATTACAGTTACATCTGAAAAGTGTTTTAGATTACCAAAGTGATTACTTTGAGTTTTAATGTCATTTAAACAGCGATTGGTGATTCTCTGACAGTCTGAAAAACTTTAATTTCTGTTCAGAGGTTTCATATGAATGAATAAGCCATTTCACATAACAGATGTTTGCATGTACTCCACAACACAAAATTAAAAAGGCCAAATTAAAAAATGCATCTTTACTCTGCTGTCATCACTGGATGATCCACGACTGTTTTCATGTTTTGTGATTGTTGTTTGTGAGTCACTTTATAATTGTAAAATAGGTCATTGTGACTTTCTCACAATTGGGAGATTTAAACTCACAATTGCAAGTTATAAAATAAGAATTACGCGATAACTTGCAACACTGAATTTTTCTTGCAATTGCGACTTCTCAATATTGTGAGTTTATATCTCATAATTATGACTTTTCTCAATATTGTGAGTTTATATCTCATAATTCTGACTTTTCTCAATATTGTGAGTTTATATCTCATAATTCTGACTTTTCTCAATATTGCCAGTTCATATCTCATAATTATGACTTTTCTCAATATTGTGAGTTTATATCTCATAATTCTGACTTTTCTCAATATTGCGAGTTTATATCTCATAATTCTGACTTTTCTCAATATTGTGAGTTTATATCTCATTATTATGACTTTATAACTCACAACTGCAACTTTATATCACACAATTCTGAGAAAAAAAAAGTCAGAATTGTGAGATAAAAACTTTTTTTGTGTTACACACTTAACAGCATTCAAAAGTATTTAGATTAAGTTACTAAACTTGGGTAATCTAGTGAAATATGTTACAAATGACCTTTTAAAGCATGTATTTTGATACCTGTAGTGAAATACATTTTAGAAGTGACCCACCCAGCTCAGGCAGTGCCCTTTATGAGACTTCAACACATCCCCTCAGCAAGGGCCTTTATTTTAGTGCGATAATATAAAACAGTTGTGTGGCTTCTCAGGGTAAGTGAAGGGAATGTTTGATAAATATCGTATGCGACCCTCCACCCAAACTCACGCGTCAAGACTCTCCGCGGCTCCAGTCAGGCTGCTCATGCTGTCCAACGCTGGGAACAGAGAATAACTGCCCTGCCCATCCGCCTCCATCTCGGACTCAAAGTTCAGGGAATCCATTACTGTCGGGTCAGTGTTTTACAGCGCTGTCTGGAACGAAACGACACGCGCCATTAGCTGTGCTAATAGTGCTATGCTAAAAACAAAACACACGATCCAGCCGGACAGAAATACAGGACGATGTATAAGTTCTAAGATCTCACTCGATATTATGTACTCGTGCTTTGCAGGGAAGGAAAATCCTTCTGGTCATCAATTTGCTGACATTTTTTTTTTTGATTTAGCATTTGTTCTCAGAGATGAATCTGAGAACCACTGAATCGTTCATGTTTCCGGGGGCACATTTAAGGAGCACACATCATTATCAGCGCGATGTGTGTCTAGAAGGGATACAGCTACGGCCGGAACCTTAGGATAAAGAACAGTAAATTAATTGTTCTACGTATAAAATTGTGTTTTATTAACATCTACAGCTACTCCGACCCTAAACCTACCCTTACAATACTGCAAAAACAGTTATTAAATTAAATAAATACATATTAAATGACTCAATATTGATGTGCGCATGCCCAGTTGCCGGGGTATATATTTCATACATAAATATAAATACATATATATATATATATATATATATATATATATATATATATATATATATATATATATATATACATACATATATGTGCATATATGGATGTTGACATAAATTTTACGATTTGACTATTTTGATAATCTTGCGATTAGATTGGTTTATATCAAGCAACAGTTACAGTACATGTTAATTTGTCTTAAGTAAACTGTAAACTATACAGAGAACCCTGTCAGCTGGTACAGTATTAAAGCTTAAAATGAACAACTGATGTGTATACAAATATACATAAGGTATTTTTTTCATAATAATGAGTTTTTATTGCAAAATGCTGCTTACATTGTTTTCTCAGCTGTTTTATTGACTTCTTTCTGCTGTTGAAAACCTGAGCTATGATACATTGATAAGTTGTAATGTTTCTTTCATCATATTATTATGTTTATTAATGCATTCATTCTGTCATGTTGAGTCAGACTGAAAAGATGAGACCCAGACGTGAACGCACTGGTAAAACAGCTGACATTGTGATCTGTACAGAATTACACAGTCAAAAGTTCAAGCACACGTCACAGTACAGGGTGAAATAAGGGTGACTGGTCTGGGACATTACTATACTTTTTTTAACTGAACTTTAGACCTGAACCATTTGTCTTTTTCATTAGTTTACATAATAAACGACTTTTGTTTTACTGAATTTTGGAGGAATTTATAAACAATGAAATTGAACAGAAATACACATGGACTCTTTTTCACAGTTATGTTCTGTTTAGTTTCTCATCATGTGTTCCTTTTTTCCGTTTACCTGACACAAATGAACTCCATCAGTGCATTTGTTTCAGATGTGTTCTATTAATTATCATCATCCATGTCTGCTGTTTAAGCTCCTCTCGTTCACTCAGTCCTTGTCTTGTTGGGTTTGCCATGTGTTACGTCCACATAAGTGTGCAGGGGTTAGATGCAACAAAACAAATATTTGAAGAGCCTGAGTCCCACCACAGCACCACAAACAACGAATTACCACAAAGAGTTTAACAGCTCATGGAACAAATGTACAAGAGTATTTAAAAAGGAGAATCAAAATAAAAGAAAAGAGAAAGGGAAGCAATAGCTTCAGGATCGGACAAGGCCAAAATAACAAACAAAAAGCAATCTAACTAAACTAACAAAGAAAAGAAAATAACACAATTGTACTCCAACTCCCTCCCTAAAACAAAAATGGCACCCACCTCCCAACAGCTTCCAAAGACACATAACTAAATATTAAAGTAATTACTTTGAATTTTAATGTCATTTAAACTGTGACTCTGACAGTCTGAAAAACTGTTTAATTTCTGTTCAGAGGTTTCATATGAATGAATAAGCCATTTCACATAACAGATGATTGCATGTACTCCACAAGACAAAATTAAAAAGGTCAAATTAAAAAATGCATCTTTACTCTGCTGTCATCACTGGATGATCCACGACTGTTTTCATGTTTTGTGATAGTTGTTTGTGAGTCACTTTATAATTGTAAAATAGGACAATAGGGCATTGGGAGATTTAAACTCACAATTGCAAGTTATAGAATCAGAATTACGCAATAACTTGCAACACTGAATTTTTCTTGCAATTGCGACTTCTCAATATTGTGAGTTTATATCTCATAATTCTGACTTTTCTCAATATTGTGAGTTTATATCTCATAATTCTGACTTTTCTCAATATTGTGAGTTTATATCTCATAATTCTGACTTTTCTCAATATTGTGAGTTTATATCTCATAATTCTGACTTTTCTCAATATTGTGAGTTTATATCTCATAATTCTGACTTTTCTCAATATTGTGAGTTTATATCTCATAATTATGACTTTTCTCAATATTGTGAGTTTATATCTCATAATTATGACTTTTCTCAATATTGCGAGTTTGTATCTCATAATTATGACTTTTCTCAATATTGCGAGTTTGTATCTCATAATTATGATTTTTCTCAATATTGCAAGTTTGTATCTCATAATTATGATTTTTCTCAATATTGCGAGTTTGTATCTCATAATTATGACTTTTCTCAATATTGCGAGTTTATATCTCATAATTCTGACTTTTCTCAATATTGCGAGTTTATATCTCATAATTCTGACTTTTCTCAATATTGTGAGTTTATATCTCATAATTCTGACTTTTCTCAATATTGTGAGTTTATATCTCATAATTATTACTTTTCTCAATATTGTGAGTTTATATCTCATAATTCTGACTTTTCTCAATATTGCGAGTTTATATCTCATAATTCTGACTTTTCTCAATATTGCGAGTTTATATCTCATAATTATGACTTTTCTCAATATTGCGAGTTTATATCTCATAATTATGACTTTTCTCAATATTGTGAGTTTATATCTCATAATTATGACTTTTCTCAATATTGTGAGTTTATATCTCATAATTATGACTTTTCTCAATATTGCGAGTTTGTATCTCATAATTATGATTTTTCTCAATATTGCGAGTTTGTATCTCATAATTATGACTTTTCTCAATATTGTGAGTTTATATCTCATAATTCTGACTTTTCTCAATATTGCGAGTTTATATCTCATAATTATGACTTTTCTCAATATTGTGAGTTTATATCTCATAATTATGACTTTTCTCAATATTGTGAGTTTATATCTCATAATTATGACTTTTCTCAATATTGCGAGTTTATATCTCACAATTATGACTATTATGTCCAACAGCTTCCAAAGACACATAACTAAATATTAAAGTAACTGAAATGTAACGAAAACATAAACCAAAGAGGTAGACAAAACTAACAAAGCCAAGCTCAACGCTTAAACTGTCAAAGTAATTGTTAAAGACACTCGCCACAAACAAATCAAAATGTTATCTATATATTAAATATATCACTCCACACACTTAATAATGATGAACAGGAAATCTTGCATATGAAATTATATCATAGTGTGACCAACTTATGCCTACATCAGCGAGAAGATGTGCCGCCAAACATGTTTCCAAAGAAAGGTGTTTTTGCTCACATTCGTCTCACTTCATTTCATTATAATAAGAACGTGTTTCCTGCTCAAATGGATATGTAACATCTTAAATATTACAGAAATGTTTCTTGTGTTGGGCTGATGTTTTTAATTTATGGCAAGAAAAGGTGTCCCGATCACCCTACGTATTTTTCTGCGAGAGTGGAAAGTTGTAGCGCGTGTACTGTACGCACGTGTTGGATATGCTTGGACAAAACTCTGACTGATTCTTGCCTTGTTATTGCCTTTAAATCTTCACAATAAAATTTCCAGATGTCCCAAACAGTTGGAAGGAGGCTTCTTCAGAAAAAATGTCTTGGCAGAATTTCAGAACTTGCAGAATTCCAGTCTTTCCTTGAGTTTTTCTCAGAGAGAATTAACTTCTCTGCTGACCTTCTTGACACCAGGCTGATGTCCCAGCCCACACATCTTCCGAGTAAAGCCCCCACTTTGACTGGGAAAAATGTTCCCAAAACCAAAATCTTACTGTCAAGCCAGGAATGATCTTTCTTTCTGATAAATCTCATCCCTAAGCAGCCTGCAGTGCATCCGGTCACAATCACCGGATCATCCATGATTATATTTAGCTATTTCTGATCAGACTTAGGTGAGAGTAGGACGATGTGCCGGTCTGTCGTGGTGAAGAAGGAGCTGAGCCGCAAGGCGAAGCTCTCGATTTACTGGTCAATCTACGTTCCTTCTCTCACCTATGGTCATGAGCTTTGGGTCATGACCGAAAGAATGAGATCCCGGATACAGGCGGCCGAAATGAGCTTTCTCCGCAGGGTGGCAGGGCGCTCCCTTAGAGTTAGGGTGAGGAGCTCGGTTACTCGGGAGGAGCTCAAAGTAGAGCCGTTGCTCCTTCACATCGAGAGGAGTCAGCTGAGGTGGCTCGGGCATCTGTTTCGGATGCCTCCTGGACGCCTCCCTAGGGAGGTGTTCCGGGCATGTCCCACCGGGAGAAGGCCCTGGGGAAGACCTAGGACACGCTGGAGAGACTATGTTTCTCGGCTGGCCTGGGAATGAATGAATGAATGAATGATCAGACTTGTTGACTCAGCATATATAAACCCGTTTAATTCAGTCATTCGCTCTTGTTTTTCTGTCAGTACTGCATTTCTGAGCCACTGTATCTTGTCCCCCCTTTAATAAAACTGCATTTGGATCCTCAACCATTCGTGTCTTGGAGCAGTTTGTTACACATACCAATGAAAGGGTCGACTGTATGTAGAATCAGCTGCTTCCTTCAAATCTCGAGAGGAAAAAGGGAAAAAACATTTTGGTTCTTTAGAAAGAGTAAATGGACATACACTTACTTGAAGTGTTGCAGCTGCCAATACGAACATTGACTCTACAGACAACTCTGGCACAGGCAAACCTGGTATATTTGTCATGGCTGCATTCTCTGCCACTGCAGAGAGATATTTATTTATTTATAGGTCCTTATTTATATCCTTTTTAATGTCACATCTGATAAAAGAACACTCCAACGACGTCAGCTATAACAGCACAAAAAAATAAATCAATAAATACTTGCCACATCCTGCTGAAAAAAGTACACGTTGAGAATTATTAGTTCTTAATGAATTAAAGGAACAATATGTAGAATTTTTATATTAAAATATCCAACAACCACTTGCACAGTGTTCTATATTTTGTTAAGCTGTGTACTTACATTATCCTAAATGTTTCCAAGAATTTGTAAATTCAGAGAAAAAACGCTCTCTCGCACGTTATTAGACAAGATAAGCAAATGTAGGCTATATAAGACTAATCAATGTTATAAAGCTCAACACGACGAAGTGTTAGAATATCATCAGTGTGATCATCTAATGTTGATCTAGATTACTGTTACGTCTCATACAGACAACAAACTAATACTAAACATTACAACTTTCAACAGTTTAGTGTGATAGTGTGACGTTAGAGCAAGTGAAACAGCGCTGCGTTACCTCACAGTTTTAATTCGTCAAATAAACTGACCAGTATGAGGAGTATTTCAGCATTTGTGAGTAGTTCAGTAGAATGAAATGTCCTCGTTTCTTTATATCCCCGGGACTCTCGTGTGTCACTGATATCTGTCTCTCATTAGTAATCGCGCCCGCGACTCTCGGCCCCGTCCTGCTTCACACCACAGTCATGTTAAAAACACGCATTCACTCATCCATAAACATTATTTCCCCATAAACATTATTAGATCCATCGGCATGACGTCAAGTTCCATCATTCCATATTCACTGCGTCATCAATCTACGCCTTTGTTATTGTTTTGAAGAGTTTAGTGGTGAAACTACGGATTGGACCTTTAATCAGCTTTATCTGTTCTCTCTCTCTCTGAAGATATCTCTTGTAAGGTGAGCTATCTTCCCTCATATATATATATGGCTGGGCAGCAGCTATGAAAAATGAAAACAAAAACGACATGAATTATCACTTCATCTATATCAAACATGACTGAACCACCAACCACGACAACACCTTCATACCTGCAAGCTGACCGCATACTATCAACAGTATTTGAAGGTTCATAGTTGCACGTAACATGTTAGTGTGTGAAGAAACTATAGGGTGCATATGTCACATTTATCACTGTGTGCACAGACATAAATAATAAGCTGATCGACCTTGCCTTGCCAAACCATGTGTGTCCCAGATGTGTTTGAGCACTTGCAAGTGGGTCGGAAGAGTGGAGTAACATTTCAATCCATGAGGATGAGATGCATAGTAAAACTTCAACCAGCTGCAGGCCGCACTGTTGATTTTAATATTGACCTTTACGCTATAAAATACTTCTAGCCAAGAAAATGTGGGATAATGGATTCACTATATTCAGGAAGAATTTTTTTTCTACATTTCTGAAAAAGTAGATATAGCCTTGGCAGCACTTCAACATGTTGCATGTATTAATGATCCACATGGAAATGAAACACTCATTCATTCCATTTTTATATGCTGCCAGAAATGTTTATTTTTTTATATTTGTTCCTAACTTCACAGTCTCCCCAACTCCCCAAGCTCTCATGTGAAGCAATCCAATTCCATCAATCCAATCTTTCAGGTCTGAGGTTTTGGGGCATTTCCCGTTGCATAAAATCATCCTAAATACATGTGTGTAAAAAACAAAAACAAAAAAAAAACCCTCACAATTTTCCTTAAGTATTCCTCATTCATACTATTGTTCTGATGGAACACGTCACGTAGCACACGGGTATTCAATTCCCAAGAGGTCCGGTCTCCATATTTCCTTCCCTGCAGAGGTCCGGAAAATAATTTTTTGGACCGGGGCAGCCGTAGTACTTTGTAAACAAAAACATCCTAAAAAATCAAAATAGTCATCAAATATGCAGAGGCGTAAACAAATGACAAATAATACAGCCAAAATTTGTCTGCTTTTCTCATCTGTCATTTTATCTAGCCAACAACACAAAGCGATAGTTGTTTAAATACGAGTTGGGTTCATCACGTGGTCATATTATAATTATCAAATTATCTCCACATAGTATTTTAGGTTTCAGCGACGGCAGATCTACAATATTATCCTAATATCAGTTCACACATAGGCTTATCAAAGAGTTATTTGGGTGGTTTGTCATGTTTTTCCAAAAGAAATGGTGAAGAAAGCTCTGGAGGGACTGAAGTTCATGTAACACGGTATGCGTCATGTGTTTTTGAGTTTGTGTGTGTTTTAGACGAAACGGTGCCGTTCGATGTTTTGACGTGTTGCTCACTTTAAACTGTAGATTTGTGGTCTGGATGGAACTGAGGTCCCGAACAGGTGTTGTGCCCCTTCGACCCCCTGCCAAATTATTACCCCCCTAGTAGGTGTGGGGGAGGGGTTAGGATTAGGGGTGGGGTTAAGATTAGGCAATCGGCGGTCCTCCATTTGAATATCACTGACATAGCACATAATGGGCAGATGAACCAGTAACAGGTGACTATATGCATCAGTTATTTTTCTTCAGTGGTTAAGCCCTGGCAAACTGACTTTGACGTCATTTTCAGAAGCCTTTCTTGATATTTTCTTCAGATGGATGCAGTAAATGACCTTTGAAAGGACAGAAGTGCTTCTTTGCACTTTGGTTTCCATGCAAGGCAATTGCCTTCGGATAGTCACACACCTTAACGTTGGGTATGTGCTTTCATGAAAGCAGTAGATCTGTATTATCACCAGTGTTGGGGGTAATGCATTACAAATAACTTGAGTTACATAATCAGATTACTTTTTCAAGTAACTAGTAAAGTAAACAAAATAAGTTCTCAAATAAGTACCTCAAGTTACTTTTTTCACATATATTAACTGACAGCTCTTCTGTCCCCGTGTTATAAAATAAAATGCAGAGGCGTCGTCTGCGCTGTGTGAACATGATTTTCATGGTTTTTGTGGTTGCGAACATGTATTTACTCATCCCACTTGCACAAAAACATTCAGTATTCCTCAAAATGAATAAAAACAGTGAAATACAATCTCAGAATTGTATAGAATCATGTAATTTTTAACTATATTAAATTACACAGATCCATTTTACGTATTTAATTTCACTTTATGATCTAACTCAATTATACTAATGAGAAAAAAATGACTTAAGATTTACAAATAAGAGTGTTGAACTTCCTTCTCCTGTGTCCAATTCTGCTTGAATGCAGAATGGCAGCACAGCTGAGAGGTTTGTTTGAGCTGCGCCCTCTACTGTACAGGCGTATTCATTTCACTTTTGGTGTGAAAGGGCCATAACATTCGCCAAAACATATTTTGTTCTTGTTATAAAACAAACAAGCAAGCTCAGCCCAGGTGAGAAAAAGTAACGTAAGAGTAATGTAATCCATTACTTTTCATATAAAGTAACACAATTAGTTACTTTTTTTTAGGGAGTAACGCAATATTGTAGTTTTGAAAGTACTTTTTACGATATTTTTAAAAGAAACTTTCCCCAACACTGATTATCACAAGCGCTGTCTTCTCTGATGTTGATTTTCACAGCCCAGACACCTAAAGACATGTTCATTTAAAATACTCACTATGTCTTTCTTTATATATCTTTGTAACCCCACATCTTGGAATTATGACAAAATAATTTCACCCAATGATTCAGTAACCAATCAACAGCTAATCTGAAAAATCTTCATGCCTCACATACCTGGACAGTCTGACTTACCAGACGCACCTCACACTTTTTTAAAAACCCTTGCTGTAGGTGACTAAGATCCAAAAACCGTTGTGGTCTACACCACATCCTTTACAAAGGGCTCTTATTTCTTCAGTCTAGACAAAAAAATAAATAAATAAGGAACAGATTACATAAGACATCTCAAAATCAAAATAATTTGATAAAATTGATGAAAACCATACCAGAGATTATGAAGCTTATCAGCAAGCCTTTCTTCTGTTAGAGGCAAATCCTCTAAGGAGGAGTTCTAGTTATTGTTCTTGGTGTGAATGGGCCTAAAGTTTTTATATAGACCAAAAAATAAATAAACCCCTTCTGTCATGTTTGATTTGTGATCTCGAAAGCTAGTTTCAAACCCAGTCTGATTAAAGTTTCCCTTGCTTGTGAAACTGGAGACATTGTGTGACATTTGTTCCAAGTAGGAGTGTTAAAAGTATATGCATTTATAATACATTAAAAGTATATATAAATAGAGATTACATTTAAAGTTAACATTTTAAAATGTAGTAATTTGCAAATAATGACAGATACATTTAAATACATGGCATATAGGTTTCAATAAAATTGGCATTAAAATACATTTATCATAAATGTTTTTCAGTATACGATAAGCTGTTCACTTGAACCAAATTTCAAAGACAAATATAAGAAATTATAAAATTAAGCATAAAGATGTATTTAATTCCTACAGTGGGTCAAAAAAAAAAGGACTCAATTTCAGCTAACTGTATTTAATAAACATTTAAACTAATAGATTTCTCATTTAATTGTAATTAACTGTCCAAAAATATTACATTTTATATTAAAATGTTCTTTTGGAGTATATTATACAGTAAGCACTTTTAAAAACAAACAAAGAAAGCAGAGCTGATTTTTGAATGACTAACACATTTGCATCAGCATATTAAGTCATCATGAGTCAGCAGCAGAAAAAAAAAAAAAACACATGCATCACTGAGTATTTTGTGTTGAAAGTTTAATTTCTTTCTCACTTGTGATGATGCAATCTTTTCCACAAATTAAAAAACTGGCCAAAATGTTTTTTTTTGGGATGTTCCTCATCCGACAGACCACAAATGTGTTTTTCCTTTTATTAATTTGACGTGCTCTCATTTCCTCCACATCCATTGCTCCTCAGACTCAGTTTGAAAGAGATGGAAGGGCTTGAACTTTACGTTCAACTTCCTTGCAGTACTTGTCGGAGAGCCCAGCTGCCCTGTGGTCAAAAAGAGAAAATGTGTAATGTCTGGCTATATGCTTGCAAGATTTGTGACCATGATTTCACCAACAATTTATATCCGAGAAGAACATAATCAGGAATGAGTAATGTGAAACTTCTATTTGTCCCTTTTTCTTTCCTACAACATTTTTCTATTACACAGTCACTCCAAATAACAGAAATACAGTGCAAACACACTTCAAGGAGACACTTCTCACATAAGCAAAATTGTTTTGTTTATGCATTGATGTAAATTCAGACAAAATAAAGTGAAGCCTCAATGTATTATCTGCTAGACAACAAGATAAATACGATATATTACATCTAAATCTGGAAAATCACTTGTTGAAAATCATCGTTTTATACTATATATCGTCATATCGCCCACGCCTAAAGCATTTTGACTATGTCAAGCGAAAGACAAATAAATTTGACTTGCTCTATCCACCTAAACTTGCTTTGTGGAGTTCCAACTTGTGAAGAAAACACTATCTAACCACCCTTCGTATAACTCTATGCTCATCTTAATGGGTGTTTTCTGATAAATGCTGACAAAACTTTTACACAGATTATAACAAGCCTAATATTTAATTCATGAGTAGTCAATTCAATATATAACATAGGGTATGATTTTACCCATAAATTCATCATATGATATAAAATGGCAACTGCGAATCCATGTTTGGGTGCCTGGATTCCAGTCGTTTGTGCGAATTACAGCGATCCAATCTGTAGCTTTCAGCAATCTGCATAAAGATAGCTCATATTTCTTGCTTATTTGTATTCGGTCATGTCCGATTAGATTTTTTTGAGTTTGTGATATTTAAACTCTAGTTCATTGATAAATTATTAAAAGTAATTGAGTCAATATTGCCAGAAAAGATGAAGTTGACGACGCGGACTCTCATCTCCACAGTGTAGTGGATGCATCTATAGAGAGAAATGAAAGTTAAGCTAAGCATTTATCAATTTAACTTCCACACGAACACTTGGATATGTGCTGAAGGGATGGATTCTGGAATCCACTGCCGCTTCAATATATATATATATTTTGAGTGATTTATCACGAAATTATCTTTCTAAATGATGAATTATTTAGAATGAGTAACTTTAACTTACGTTAAAGCCTTTAATTTCATTTTCATTTTCAAACACTAGAAAATACTGATGTATATTGTCTGTACCTCTGACTGAGAGAAAAGTACAACTTATCAGAATGTTTTGGGAAAGTTTCCTGCTCAGGGCAGAGCTCAGATCAACTTCAGCCTTGAAGAAACTGTGAATCATGTGTATCTATGTATGTGCGCTCAGTGTTCTGTGCAGGTTTCATATTGAGGGCATGTGAACTGTTGTCATCTGGACTGGAGACCTGAAGGCGCCTATAGGCCTGACTTAGAGGGACATTCTGTGCCTAAGTTCAGGGTCTGATCGTCAGCATCATAATGGAAGTAGATATGATTCTGACTATCTGTCCATGTGTGGAAAATTACCAGCTTTGTCTAGTTTTCTTAACCAATCAGTATCTTAGTAATGACGTAGTTAGTGGACTCTGTTAGAGTATAATTGTTCTGGAGATGTGAAAGAGAGAGAGGGAGAGAGAGAGCGGCCTACGAACTCCTTGTGAGACTTGAAGCTGGCTTCTGCTGATGAAACTGCAAAATATTCTTTATTAAAATGTTCAAATAATTTTTTTAAACTCTGACTCCGGGTCATCATTTATCATGTCTGGTCTTTTGGGTCTTTAACTGTAAAATCCCCTACAGTGCGAAATAACAGCACACACTTATCTATGCGAGCGGTCCTGTAAAGTTACTTACACGTTTCGAATGATAAGCCATGTTTGATGTTGATAAATGAAATGGCGAATGTTTGGATTTCCTGCCGAATTACCACTCAGACCAGGCGTGTTAACGATTTGTCCGTCGAACTTCACCAATTCCTGTTGAGTTTTTTTTTTTAAGACTAGCCAACTATTTAAAATTTGGTCGACTAAGCCTCTTCTCGTCGACTAAACTTTAGGTGGACTATCAGGGGGCAGCCCTATTAATTATATCATTTCTCTGTCTACTTTACTCTAAGGACATACTTGAGTTCCCGCAGCTTCTTTTCTTTAATCTCGTCCAGTCGGGCTCTGCGACTGCGCGCCTCCTCTTCCAGCCGCTCCCCCTCTCGGAACAGCTCTCTGCGCTGTGTGACGGCCTGCACTTCTCGCTCTCGCACCTGCTGCCTCACAGCCTCAGCATGCCTTTGGATTTGTTGATGGCGCTGTTCCTCTTTTTCTCGTTCTTTCTCAATGAGTTCCTGCTGTGCCCTGGAAAAGGAAAAGTATACAGCAATCAATCTTCAATGTTCTCTTTAGCGGTGTCTCCCCTGCAGGAACTACCCCAAGGAACTAGGGACTTTGGGGTGGTACTTGGTGTGTTTCGACCGCAGGAACCAGGGTCTAAAAGTCCTTGCTCTTGAGGGAGTTCTTTTTAAACGTTCAGGAACTTTCGGGGATAGGACTTATGATAGGTTCATGCAGCAGTTCGATTGTTTGACTCCACAGAGCATTTTATGTCAACCACCATTTTTAAAGGCTGTTGCAGTGCATGTAGTAAGAGTTGATTGCTATTTGAATCAACAAAAAATACGACCAATGAACTTGTGTTCTGGTTTTTGGCCAATTAGAGCGCTCTGGGCTTTTTGGAAGGTGGGGCTTTGTATAAACAGACTGGGAATAGAGGCTCTGCAACAATGTACAGAATTTAAAATACAGATATGTAGATCAGGGGAGTCATGTCCTCTCACGCCCCCAAATCCCCCTAGCAAGCTCAGTTTTTTTTATTTCTAAAACCCAGTGTACAGATAGTCTAATAGTACAGGACACATGTGATTGTACCTCAGGACTCTCTCAAACTCTGCTCGCTCTCGTCCAGCTTCAATGGACAGCAAGTGCTCCTTATGAGTGACTTGCTCCAGACGAGCAGCCTTCAGCTTCCCTTCCACTTCCAGCTTTCTCATCGTCTGCTCTTTCTCTTTTCTTCTCCATTCCCTGGCAGCCGCTTCCTGGTTCCTCCGCGCCCTGATCTCATCCTCACAGTTCAGAGAAAAACTAATTTATTTGAAATACAGAATCTAGAATGCAAAATGTATTACGCCATCATGGGTATACATCTCATAGAAAAGGAATTTAGCCATTTTTATAAGGACATACTGTAACATTTTACCTGCTCGGCTTTATGGTCTCGGTCCCGTTCTTGAAGAGCTCTCAGTCGCGCTACTTCCTTCTCTTTTTCTTTCTTGATTCGTATCTGTTCAGCTTCATACTCCGCCTCTCGTTCCTATTGTTCAAACACATGGGGATTCAATGTGGCTATGGTAAGAATACCAACCGCAGCTGCTGACGCCAGTTTTTATCTTTGTTTTGCTTGCTGATGTGGTCTTATTTTTGCCGATTTAACATGCTGAATCAGTGTTTGTTGGGTTGCGAAATGTCTGATGAAATGTTGCGAAATGAGAACTGATGTACTGTAATCTGGTTTTTGTCCGCATATTTGAACGCTTAATCTTATTTATTGTATTTGATCAACAACGTAAGAACTGCAAGAACAATCTGCCCCGATTCTGAAGTTTAACATAACAGAGGTGGACGACAAGATAGAAAGAAATCCATTAAAAAGACTTTTCTTACCAACTTCTTGCGTGTATACTCTACAGCACGCAGATCTGCTAATCTCTCCTCTTCCTTTTTCTGCTCTTTAGCAAGCAGATTGTCTTCATTTATCCTCTGAATCTCGTGAAGCAAATTCTTCTGCTCCTCCTTCTTCCTTTCAATTGCCTGGGATAACATTACACAGATGTGTGAGTCTGCACAGGAGTACAAAAACTACTACTGAACTAATAGAGATTTATTGCATTAACCTTGAGCTCCTCCATCTGCACCCTTTCCATGTTTTCCAGCAACTGCTGACCCTCCTGCTCCTTCAACTCATCCTGTAGCATTTTCTCCTCCAGACGCATCTGGATCTGGTCGAGGACGCGCTGCTTCCCGCTTTAATAACACCCACCCATCAACCATCGGGAGCAATACATTGTATGCGGAGTATATAGAATATAGAGAATAAACATCCTTACTGAATCATTTGCTGTTTACGCAGTTGTTCGATTTGTTCCTGGGTTTCTAAGGCCCGGCGACGCTCCACCTCCATCATAGCATCCAGTCTTTTCTCCTCCTCCAGCCACTTTGTGCGGTTCTGTTTCTTCTCCTCAAGCTGCGCATCCCGGACAACATGACACTGCACTTCCTGAATCAACTGCAGGAGAACAATGGCAACATTTGCATTTTAGGAAACAACAAGTCATGATTTGTGTCGTTGTTAGTGTGGTCCCATCTACCTCATTGAGCTTCTTGACTTCGTCCTCCTGCTCCATTCTCAGGGTGTTGGCCCGCTCCAACAGGTACTGAGCCCGGTCCCTCGCCTCTGCCTCGAGCTCGCTGAGGGTCTGGTTCTTCTGCCGAGACAGGTCCGCCTGACGCATCTGTGCTTTTCTCTGCTCTGCAGCATCCTGATGTGACAACAACTAGATTTACATTTCCAAAAGAATATAGCAGTGCTTGAAAGACAGCCAAAGAACAGTGTTAGTGTCATTAGTGTTTAAAAAACGCGAGGCGTGGCTCTGAAATGGGGGAAAATGAGAAAACTTATACGTAAAATGCTGCAAAAGACGAGATGTGAGTGCAACGGTCAAAGACGTCTGTCTAGAATGTTTACTTTAAAAAAAAAAAAAACGGGACAGCAGCATTGTGGAATACAAAAACAAGTTCTGTTTGAATGGCCCGTTAAAGTGTGTAACATAGGTCCACTGGAGGCAAGTTGAAGAACCCAAGTGCAGTTTATTTACTTAAATTCAAAACGTAAACAAAAACAACAAAGACATAGCTTGGTGTGACATGGCAAACATGGCATGAACATAACTTACCAACAGTGATACATGGACAATACTAGACCAAGACGCAAACATGAGGGTTTAAATACACAGGTTCAGTGACATAAGACACACCTGTGCACAATCAACACAATGAACCAATGACAACATGGGACACATGACAAGGGAGCACATGGCAGGATCGCATGACAAACAAGGGAAACACATGGCAAAAGGAAGCACATGGAAAACAAAAATATGACATGAAACATGAACACAAAACCAAAACTATGCGTGACAGAGCCCACCCTCTATGGGTGGCTCCCGACACCCAACAAAACCAAAACTATAAAGTCCAAGAGGGTGGTGGAGCAGGCGGTTTTGGGGAAGGGATGGTAGGCCAGGACTTGGAACAGGGCATGGCAGAAGCAGGCTTGGGTCGTGAGACATGGGCAGACCTGACAGGACGGCGCCGACAGTTCACAGGACCATAGTGATGCAGATAGTTCAGTTTGATATTATCTTGATGCTTTTGGAAGCGTTTCATCTATAATAAATGTTTTCTTCACAGTAACAGTGTTCTGTTTTTCTGGCTTCCGGATTGGCACCCGCTGAGGAAATGTTTTTACTTTGACAATAATGGCAGTGCCCAACAAGAACGAGTTCGGGAACGAAAGTCTTTTTACAAGTTAAATATTATAAAAATGTCTGAGCTGCCGTTGCTTACTTTACAATGCACGAATGTTTCACAACCATCATGAAGCATGAACCATCACTTTTTGAGTCAGCTTCGGGCTGTCATAAATGCTAGTTGATTTATTTCTAAATGATGGCACTTAAGATCATTCTGCATGTCTGTTTGGTGCTGGCTGTGCATTTCACACTTCATGTGAAAACTTAACCGCATTTCGTGAAATCATAAGCTGCCGGTCAACTCCGAGACCAGCTCCGCTGCTTCATTGAGAACGTCCCCGTTCGTACCCTGAACACTTATATTTTTGTAAATATGCACTTGTAATACTGACGTTGTATTTAGGGCACATCATACACATGATTATTGTTATTATTAAAGTAATGTTACGGCATAAACCTACACTGTATATTGTGCACTGGGAAATAAATTATAACCAAGAGATTTGGTTTATTCCATCGGCATTACATTAGCATTGTTGTTTCATTGAGATTAATTACATTCTTCAATTCCATTCATGCAGAATTATTGGTTTAATTCATTCTTGGAAAAATGTGCATACACAAAGAATAAACGTTGGTACATTTGAGCGGATTATTTTTTTAGCGTTCTGAGTGGCTGTTCTATGTAGTCACATTGAAGCACCACAGGGAAAAGGCAATACAGGAAACATTTATGATTTAAACTGTGATAATTTTGGGTAGCAGATGGGCTGGCAATGTTTTTTCTGGGTGGTTACCCAATGCAACCGCAGCATATCCACTCCTCCATATGTGTAATCATAAATTACTTAAATCAAAGTGCAGATTGAGATTGATATGATATGGTTGGCTCACCATGGCTTCCTCGCGGGCTTGGCGTTGGGCCTCGAGCACAGCTGCCTTCTCTTCTTCACTAGGAACATGAGACTCCACCATGATTCTTCTGAAGTCAGTTGATGACAAGATAACAGACTGCCCAGATGGATCCTCACTTGGTATTCTGGTTCAACAACAAAGAGCAGTCTTAAAGGAGTCATACATTTTTTATTATTATTATTATTATTATTGTTGTTACATGTATAAAGCGAAGTCTTTTAATGATAATCCAGGTGAGGAGTAAACAAAACACATCTTAACACGAACGAGAACGGACCAGGAGTGAGGGAAACACAGGGTATAAATACATAAACAGATGAGGAGTGATGAATGAGGCACAGGTGAAGGAAATGACTAATCATGACAAACAGCTGACAGGGGAAGGGGGAAAAAAGAATCATGTGACTAAAGACAGGACAGGCAAACAGATAAACACACAAAACCCTGACATTATCATTAATTTATAATGTTTCCTGAGCACTTATAACGTTAATAGGATTTTTACATCAAAAATGGTCATAATTTAGAAATAGAACAGCATTTCTACTCTGATTTTAGCTCTCTGTTGGAAGGGGCGTGTCTGTTGTGCGATTTCAATGTGAACGCCCACTGCTGTGATTGGCTGTTTATGACATAAGTATTACACGTGGAACTCTCTCGAAAACTTTTACTATTACAGCTGTCGAGGTTAACTAAGCTTTTAGATATTTAGATCTATTCCCGTCGCATAAAAGCTTGCAGCCATGCGAGTCCATATCTTACAGTAAAGGTCTGCTTGCAAAGGAATTGATCGTTCGCAAAGACCCGCCCCCTTTAGTTACTGTTGCTATGTCCGACAAGCCATGCGCTCTCACGCCACACATCATGTTCTCACACAGTGAAAAATACAAGAGGACACTGACAGCACGTCGACAGACAAGACAGAGCAGGTTACTTTTGATGTGAAACAGTTTCATATTTAATTTTTTTTAAAGAAGTTTAATCAATAAATAGCGTCTAGTGTGTGTTTAATGTGTGGTGACAGATCGCTGTAGCTCCTCGATCATCTCTTCATACTAGTTCATTTATAGCATCAAATAAACATGAATGAACATCAGAAGGAATGTTGTTTCAAGCGCGGAAAGACGTGAGGACACACAATTTTTCAAGTTCAAGTTCACCAACGTTAATCTACTAACTCCCCTGACTGCTTTGTCGGACAAAATGGCGGATTCAGGGTTATGATTGGTCAGATCGCATGTCAATCAACCCCCCCCGCGAAGGGTCAATTGTGACTGATTTACCAAAGAATCCACAGTAAAATGCACCGAACAAACAAATAATGCTCTAATGAGACATTCACATGATTGAGAATAATAAAAAAAACTTTCCTAGCATTATGAAGGTAATGTTATTTCCTGTATCTCCTGTAACGTGCAGGTCAGGAACAAGGCACGAAGACGAAGGCTTTGACGTAGAACAATTTAATAATAATAATCTCCAGGAATACAGCATGGAAACAGGAAAACTTCACACACGATACGATTAATAACGGACAAGGACTGGACAGACACAGAGGGAATAAATACACCAGTACACCAAATAACGCACAGGTGAAAGACATGATTACAAACAAGACACAGCTGATGACAATGGACTAATCATTCGCCAAGCACATGGGAAGGCAAAACAAAGATCACATGACAAAAGACAGAACTGGAAATCAAAACAAGGAACACATGACAGATGACAGGACTAGGGAACAAATACACAGACGGATAAATAAATAATACAAATAAACAGACAGATCCTGACATCTCCCTTCTCATCTCATTAATGTACCAGTGGTAAATGTCGAATTGGGCGTTGGTCTGAATCTGTAGAGGCGGTCTTTCGTTGTATTATTACGTCATAATGTGACAAAATCCGAATCGAGTTGTTTTCGGACCTCAGTTATGAAAGCTGCTTTTGAACTAACGAGGAAGTTATCAAACTTACAGCGTGTTTATAAAACTTTGATTACTCCATTGACCCTTCGCAAACAGTTTGATTGACAGGCGATCTAACCAATGATAACGTCATCTTATCCGACAAGGCCGTCAGGAAGTTAAGATTAACGTTGTTTAACTTGAAAAATTGTGTGTCCTCACGTCTTTCCGCACTTGAAACAACATTCCTTCTGATGTTCATTCATGTTTATTTGATGCTATAAATGAACTAGTATGAAGAGATGATCGGTTCACGAGCCGCTTGAAAGATCTGTCAAGACACATTAAGGAGCCGCTGTACGGTATTTAGTGTTTAAACTGCTTTAAAAAATGACAATATTTTAAATATGAAACTGTTTCATACGTCGTCAGTGTCCTCTTTGCTCCGCGATGTATTTTTCACTCCGTGAGAACATGATGTGTGGCGTGAGAGCGCATGGCTTGTTTTGCGAAGGGTCAATTCATGACACCTTTAAAAATAGTGAAATCAAAAATGGCCAAAATATGCAGTTCACGGATAAAAACACACACAATTTATGGGTTTTGTTCATAAGTGATTCTGAACAGCTACTGTAAATATCTCAATAAGTATAACCACACGTATTCACAGTGTAAAAACCTCCTGCTTCTACTTGCCTGAGGTCTCTGATGAGATCTTTAGTGATGATGCGGACGGTTTCTGACTTTGGCTCTTTGGTTGCAGGAGCAGAGCTTGACAGTGACCTTGACCTCACGCTTCGACCCCCAGCATCCTGTTTCATATCAGCTGCAGAATGCTGAGAAAGATTCAACAGACTGTCGGACCTTCATTTTCTTTTCATTTAATGTCCAAGACCGTTATGTCTACCTGTTTGGGGGTCCCAAAGAGGGTCTCGTCCACATGAGAGGTGAGAGCTCGCGTGCGATAGCGGCGCGTCAGAGCGCTGCCGCCCGACAGCTTCCCACTCGAAGACGCGCTTTGAGGCTGGAAAGCACGTCACATGACCAACTAGTGAGCTATATGATTTAAATATCACGAGTCCTTACTACAACAACAAAACAGTTCGTTTTCGGTCCATTTTTTGATTCAAAAAGACTCATTCATATTATGGTGTGGGTGTTTAAAAAGTACTTACCATTTCTGTTGAGCTTGTGTGAAAAAGCTAATAGGATTTAAGTTACGACACGGCTAAAAACACAAAGTGATTGCCACTCTTTCTAATTTAAGTGTTGAAAATGAAGAGAAATAGGGAAAAACACCAGTGTTGACCACAGACAGCCTACTAGCAATAGCACCGACTCTCCACTGCTGTAGTTTGTTATTTCATTTCCATGGAGACGCGGTTACTGCGGTTACTGAATAAGAGATCCTGCAAGACCGGAGGCTGCAGTTTCGGGACCGCATTTCTAGGATGTAGTATGCACTAGCACTTTATACTGTGTTAAAGCAGATAGTGTAGTGTTATTAATTTTCAGGAATGATTTAGTTGTTTAATTATATGCTTTTAAAGGTGCAGTAGGTCTTCTTGGAAATGCTAATTTTAGCCTGCTAGCATCCAAACACTAGAAGGGATACGGCCGCTGGGCATGCGCACATCAATATTGCGCCATTTAATATTTATTTACTTAATTTAATAATTTAATTGCAGAATTGTATGGGGTTGTGGTACGTGTTTGTGTTAATAAAACACAATTTGCCTGGTAAAAAAAAAAATATTTCATCTGGCCAAAATATATTTTAAATATATGGTAAATATATGTGTAAACCGTGAAGTTCGGGGAAATATATTTTTGAAACTGAAAATATATTTTGTTTCGACCCTCATATACTTAAAATATATTTAAAAAATGTATTTCAGGGGCAAGAAAATACATTTATATTTAAAAATGTATTTCAGGGCGCAAGAAAATACATCTATATTTAAAAATGTATTTCAGGGCGCAAGAAAATACATTTCCAATCTTACGGTCGACAATGCACATGTGGGTGGAAGAAAGCCTTGTGATAAAAACTACATTCCATTAAATGTTTGGAGAATTTTAAACACGTGTAGGCCTAAAAAACACATGAATTTCCACATATTTTCCACATTGACGACTTTTGTTCACATGATCTTCCAAAAATTAGTGATCATGGCAGGAAAAATTGTCAAATGGGTTATTGGAAACACCCTCACAATTGTGTATTTTAATCTATTATTAATTAATTAAGTTGGCTTGAAAAAGCCAACTTACTGATATTGTACATACACTTATTATTATTATTATTATTTTTGTCTGGCAATCCTGTCATCCACACATTCTCTATGTCATCATCCATGGCCTGCAAGCACTTCATGGGTAAACTCATCTTTACAGCATTGTCATCAGTAGGTATGAATATGACAGCACGTGAAATTGTTGTATTTTGGAATTACTCGGTGCAAAAAAATAAAAATAAATAAATGACATAAAATATTGACGAATTCTGCCTAATGTCTGATTCATTCTAGTAACATTTATTGCAGTGAATTATAAACAGAGATGTCTCCTTGTTTTACACAAGAAAACATATGTTGTATAATGCTACATGTTGTTAGTGTTTTTTAGGTCATTGTTTTGTGAGTGACAAAGTGTGTTTGTCGGCTGTCAACCTTTGCTAGTGTTCTGAAAGAATGAGTTGATTTGAGACCTGAATAAAGTGTTTTGGTAGTTGTAGGGCATTTTGAATGTGAAATGAACTGCTTTGCCAAGCTGAAAGTTGGTTTGGAGAACTGTGTGAAGAGTTTTGCAAAAGTGACCTAAGTATTGAGAAATGTGTCCTAGCATCTGTAAAAAACTGTAATAACTGTGACGTCATTTTAATTGGAGCAGCACTAGCCGACTTTTGGAGAACTGCGTATGCGTGTCATTCAACGGTCGTCAGTCAACCGGGACTTCTTGGAGGTAAGAAGGAAAGAGCTATAACTTTATTTTTAGTCATCATTTTTTACACATGTATTGTTAATTGCTACTTTGGATGTATAATATTTTGTATTGTCAAGGTTTTTTAACTTTATTCATCAATTTGATGCCCTGTTTGTTTTGTTGGCCATAGCTGTATCCCTTCTAGATCCCACCCTCCTTACAAATCGCCGCCCACAGTCAAGCCTCCTCCAAAACTACCATCACATGAATGCGCCGATGGCGATGTCTGCGTGAACAGGTATGCAAATGTACATAATAGTCAGTGAACACGTGCTATCATTACATTCGGACCGAATGCAATGATTGAACAAACTATTCCACTATTTATATAAATACATATAGACCGCTGAACATAGTGATTGCTATTAGGATATTTCAACTAGAATAACAAAAAATCCCAATCCCAAGTTGGTAATTGATTTGATTTGTTTCAATACATGAGGCCCTATTCTGGTTTTAAATTCAGCTTTGCTAGAAAGAAAGACTTTATTTTTCAGCACAAGATATTTTCTGTGAATGTACGAAAGCCGCAGCTTGACGTGGTGTGTGATCGATATGTCGTAAATTACCGTAATTTTGTGATTGTTCACATCCTCAGGCTGCGTTTAAGTCCATTTTTACGCTCTTCCCGCACTAACTTCCCTCCATCTTGTTCACTTGGATGTACGTTATTGCTTACGTTGCACAAGCGCCCACTACTGGCAGAACCCTTGCGATGCGTTTAAATGGCCCTCGATCACTTGGATTCGGTACGGCACTAATTCAATATTTACAGTTTTTTCTTATGAATTTGTTTGTCCATTTTTCATGTCCTCAGGCTGCGTTTAAGTCCATTTTTACGCTCTTCCCGCGCTAACTTCCCTCCCTATTGTTGACTTGGATGTACGTTATTGCTTACGTTGCACAAGCGCCCACTACTGGCAGAACCCTTGCG
This sequence comes from Zacco platypus, assembly GCA_038088235.1. Taxonomy (NCBI): domain Eukaryota; kingdom Metazoa; phylum Chordata; class Actinopteri; order Cypriniformes; family Xenocyprididae; genus Zacco; species Zacco platypus. The sequence goes on from CM076075.1 coordinate 29,902,876, forward strand.
ATGCGTTTAAATGCCCCTTGATCACTTGGATTCGCTATGGCGTTAATTTAATATTTACAGTTTTTTCTTATGAGTTTGTTTGAATTTGATGCTTGGGCTGTTTGAGAAAATATAAAAAATCACACGAACGAAAATGATAATAATACAATAAACTATAGGGCTGCGTCCAAAATCGCATACTCTCGTGAGTAAGTACTTATTTTGAATAAGTAATTTCTTCACAACTGCAAAAAAGCATGTTCAATATAGTAAGAATGTGTGTAGTATGAATGTAATCTGGACGTACTACATTCGCCATGTTGTCATTATCATGTGACCTACTAGCATCAGTTGCATCGCTTCACTGCCACTCAAAAATCCTCTCCCGTGGCCTCATGGGATAGTTCTAAAATAGCTATTTTGCCTACTATATAGTAGGGATGTATGAGATTTTGCATGCAGCCCAACCTCCCATGCCGGAAATATGTAAATATATTGCAATGTTGTCTAAAAACTACTATTTTAAATTAAAATTCTAGTGAATAGACCATTGTAACGCCGGGAACACTCGGACGACAGGAGACGGAGGATACAAATAACAAGCAGGTTTAATTCAGGAGTACACACGGAACAGAGTGCGCTACGCGCAAACAACAACCGACAATGACTAACGAACAGACAGGAACTTAAATACACGGAAGAACATGAGACACTGCTGCGGGTGAATTGACAAAGTGATAACAGGTGATAATAACTAATAGGACATAGTGAAGACTAAACTAGACATGATGACACGGACTGTGACAACCATGCTGGTATAACCACGTCCCCCGGAGTCTTCACTTCTTCAGGAACCTCTCTGCTTTCTTAACAGCATTGGCAATCAGAATTATAATTTCGTATCCAATCTTTCTTATTGTATCAATTCAAATGTTGTTTGCTCACACATGTGTTTTGTTTGCATGTTTTTGATGCTACTATATTTGCTAAAGTTTAGAATATTGATATTAATCACAACCACATTTCTATGCACAAGAAATTATATTTATTACATTTATGAGACTTTATATAAAAAACACTGCTCAATGCTCACAAATATTTATTTTGATATAAACACAAATATACTGAATCTGTCAAAACAACACATGAAAGCTGCACGATACATTTATAATTGTATATAGCTTAAATACTGTTTGTAAATGGTATATTGTGGCTGCACGATTATAACAGTGTATATTTGTGTATATTTTCATATGTATTCACACAAGATACAATATTAAACATAAATCGGTCAAGTAATGGTATAAAAATTGTATGGTTGAGCTAATATACAAAATAAATTTTTATGTAGTTGTGAATTAGGATGAAAGTCACTTTTAGCTTTTCAATGAACAATTCTTTCCTTAAAAAAAAAAATGAATCAAACATCATCAAAGTACTTTTCACTTGAACTGTCTGTAAATTGGAACAGACCTGAGATTGATGAAATACAGTACATGATATTAAATAGCACATAATTCATAATTTTCATAGTAGTTTAACATTTTTAAGCTTACCTGATCGAACAATAATCCAACAGAAGTTCAGCCAACGTACGTTTGGTAAGTAATGATGAATTCAAAGCATATTAATACAGAATGTGAGATCATTTGCACCAGAAAGGTCTATTCAGGCCAATATTGGTGTTACACTGAATTCTGTAAGGATGTAAGACAAAGGAATCGAGGAAAGACATTTTTAAACTATCCTACAGTCACTTCAAAGTAACATTTGCACAGTTGTATTGTGTTGTTAGAGCTTAACTCCTAAAATCTTAATAAAGGAAATGCAGTTTTATTTGCATAAAAGGTAAAAGCATAAATGGCATTTCAAAAGTTTCCCTGAAATGAAAATCCACCCTGAATACGGAGCATGTGTGAGCAAGTGGTTACACTTAAGGCTTGCATGAGATTTAGATTACACGCTGTAAAGAACATGTGAATGTCAGTGTTTGCGTCGACAGGGATGGAGAGAGGCTTGTACTGTCTGTTGTTATTCTCCCAAAGGTAGGTCATGCCGTTCTCTAGCGCTGGAGAGCTGCAGTGATCCAGGGTCACGAACAGTAAAGGCCCTTCTGACATTCCGCTGACCTTCACAATGACTTTCAACACAATGCGACGCCAATTATTCTGAAGTACCACACTCTCCACTTTGCCAAAGAGCACTAGCATCAAACACATACACAGATCATTTATTTGATTTGACTAAATAATAAATGAGTATTTAACATTTCATGTTGCACATGGTCAAAACATGAACGGGGCTCATCACCTGTTTTATCGCATATGCCGGGAATCAGTTCCGTTAGTGGTTTTAGTCTGTATTCTGTATGAAAGCTATTGTGGCTCGGTGTTGGTTTGAGATGTTCAGCACAGCAGCTCCACAGGGACGTGTTGTAGTAGTGATGCCCACAGCAAAAGTGATTTGGTTTGGTGTCGTAAAGCATGGCATGGGATGAGGAAGAACAACAAATTTTATTGCTGTCTTCCAGTAATTCGTTTCCGCAGCACTCTGCTTTACTCGTGTTGTGGAGACGACCCGAGCAGCATCTCTGTTTGTGGTGGTCATATATTTCTGAGCCACAGCTCATCTTGAGCTGGTTTTGAGTATATATTAGACCGCCGACACACTCTGACTGCTCAGGCACATTGAGGTGAAGGATTCCATTACAGCACAGCACATTGTCATCTGACAGACTGTAGACATTTTCACCACAGCACTGAAACACATATATACAAAGTGTTTGGATATGGAGTATATATATATATATATTTTTTTTTTGGTTAAAGTTACAATATATAAATTCCATCCCTCTATCAAACAAAACTGCATAAATTTTTCGGGAGGAACATTGTTTTGGCTATGCGAATGAATATGGTTCTTTCACGTACCTAAAAATAACAGATTATTATTATTATGCTCATAAAACATTCAGTATTAGGCTTGAAGGATTAGTTCATGTCAGAATTAAAATGACCTGATAATTTACTCACCCCCATGTCATCCAAGATGTTTTTATCTTTCTGTCTTCAGTCGAAAAGAAATACAATTTTTTGAGGAAAACATTCCAGGATTTTTCTCCATATAATGCACTTCACTGGGGTTCAACGGGTTGAAGATCAAAATGTCAGTTTCAGTGCAGCTTCAAAGACTCTACATGATCCCAGACGAGGAATTTGTCTTGTCTAGCGAAATGATTGGTTATTTTCTTAAAAAAAAAAAAAAAAAAAAAAAAATTATATACTTTTTAACCACAATTGCTCATCTTGCACTGCTCTGTGATGCTCCACGCATTACGTAATCACGTTGGAAAGGTCACGCGTGATGTAGGCGGAAGTACCGAGGAAGTGTTTACAAGGCGAATGTGCAAAGACTAAGTGAAGCAGACTTTACAAAAAATGGTAAAGCAATGATGTCTGACGATTTTGAAGTTGGAGGAGAAAATGAGTTTTTCGCCCTACCACAGTATGTCCACCTACGTCACGCGTGACCTTTCCAACCTGATTACACAGCAGTGCAAGACGAGCATTTGTGGTTAAAAAGTACATAAATTCTTATATATTTTTTTTTTTTTATAAAATGTCCGATGGTTTCTCTAGATATAAGACTCTTATTCCTCGTCTGGGATCATGTAGAGTCTTTGAAGCTGCACTGAAACTGACATTTGGACGCGTTGAACCCCAGTGAAGTCCACTATATGGAGAAAAATCCTGGAGATTTTTCCTCAAAAACCTTAATTTCTTTACAACTGAAGAAAGAAAGACTTAATTATCAGGAAATTTTAGATGGAAAAGATGTCAAGCTGACTAGCTGAAGACGTTACTGTAGTTTTCCCCATTAATAGACACGGCACTTCCTTGAAAATAAATTCCAGCACAGCGCTACAACAACCATGATGACCCAACCCCTTCACAATAGTTAAAGCTTTATAATGAACTCTGTTAGAGAGCTACATATGGTAATTTTTTTGTTCAATAAAATACCGTACTCACCTGTTGAGTAATAAAAACCATCTGCGTTACTTTACAACATTTCAAATCTCTCAGTTCTCGCCATCTCTGAAAAGCCAAGCCAGTGTTGATTCTTGTTTTATTACGAGCTCAGTCTCATTCTCTTTTTGCCAGCAGACTCTCCTCTGTTTGGCGTTTGTTCAGGTTGGAGATTAAGCTGCTCCACGTCAAAACTTTCTCGCTCATAGCTATCTGCCCTCTGCCACACCAGACACGCGTCAAACTAGAGTAGCCGGAGCAACTTTTCTCTATTTACGGATATGACGAGACGCGCACGGGCAAGTGAGGTATGTACACAATTTCCCACAAAAACCATCCTGACAGGTTTAAAATATAAACACTTATAATAGTGTTAATTACCATAGTGAATCAGGGTAAGACAAAAACACAATGATGTACTGACACGAGTCACGAGTTAAATTTGGTCAATTTTGACCAAAAAAAAATTGCATAGTAACATTCAAACAGCATTCTTGCTCTTATGATATCATTGTTTAATTCTAATTTACATCCAATCAGGTATTAGCCACTATAATAAAACATTCACACTGCTTTACAGTGTATTACAATTCACTGAGGTGTACTTACTAGCTTATTTGCCACTTTGCAGCAAATATAAATAGCCTAACATCTAACACTATTTACACCTTAATGCAAATCCAGTATAATGCTATTTTCAGTGTGTAAATGCTATTGAATTTAGTCTAAAAAGTCTCTGCCATAATTGAAAATGTCCATGAGAAAAATTCTGACCTGAGTAAGACTTGATTCCCTCTTGTAACTTGTTCCTGAGCAACTGACATTCTCTGGGGGTTTTGGTTTTGCTTCTAGAGAAAAGAGAAAAGAAGAATGGATGATAGAGAAAAAGACATCAAAATTGGTTGGAATTTGAAGGGATATTTCACCCAAAAATCACCATTTACTCAGCCTAATGTAATTTCCAAACCTACAAGACTTTTGTTCATCTTCGAAACACAAATGAAGATATTTTTAATGAAACCTGAGAGATTTCTGTCCCATTCCACCAAAATGTTGAAGCTTCATGAAGAGATTGTAAAAGAGATCCATATGAAACAAGCAGTCTTCATTTAAAGAAACGCAATTGCTTTATACAGTGGATATAAAAAGTCGGTTAAAACAGCGGGTTTTTGTGATATAAAAATGAAACAAAGATTAATCACATTGTTAATGTAAAAAGTACAATCCAACCAGTGCCACTGTAAACAAAAGTGACACAATTAAAACTTAAAATGACCTACAGTGACTGCATAAGCGTGCGCACTCCTTTATAATTGAATATGTGGCTGTATTCAGAATAAACTAATTCAAGCTCATGTGAAATAACACACCTGTCTTCAACTGAAATGACTCGGATTAACTTCATATAAATCTCAACTGATCTATGCTGAAGAAAAAGATTTTTTTGACATCTTTTTTTTGGTTGTGTGCTACTACAAGAGACACAAAGACCTTAAGAAACATCAACGGGATCTCATTGTTGAAAGGTATCGATCATGTGAGGGCTGCACACGCTAAATTTCCAAGGTATTAGATATTGTAACGATCGTCAGCTGAAGTGCCCGTGAGAACCACTGCAGGGCACTTCACCTTGGACTTTCACACACACACACACACACACACACATGCACATTCACTCCCGGACTTCACTTCCCACAATGCACTACGCACCCACTCACTCATTTCAGGCAGACTACATTTCCCCGAAGCCCCGCACCCAATCACTGATCACCTCACCAGCTGCAGCTCATTATATGCACCATATAAGCACACTACACCAACACATCCATGCGAGGTCTTGTTATTGGCCTGTGTGTAGCATTTCTGAGCGATTATCCCGGTCTTGTCTTCCGGTTGTTACCCTGCCTGTTTTCCTGTCTTTCATGATCGTTTATCTGCCTGCCTTTTGACCATTGCTGTGTTTTACTGGACTGTGATTGTATGCTGACTGTCTCGACTTCTAGCCCGTCCAACGACCACGATTCTGCCTATCCTCTGCCATTCCTGTTTGCTGTTGTTTTGACCATTGCCTGTTTGACTACCTCTATCAATAAAGCCTGCATTTGGATCCCACTCCGTTGACCCTTCATTACAGATATACTATGGAATAAAGTGAAGGCCATCATCAACAAGTGGAGAAAGCGTGGCTCAACAGTGACATAAAGAACCTTCTGATGTGTGTTAGAAAGCTGAAAATGAACTTTTACCTTTCAGCATGAAAATGAGCCAAAACACACATCTAAAGCAATAAAAACAAAGAGAGATCACAAAGATTCATCCAAATCCATTCATAACTATGTTTGAAACTGATGTATTCCACAAACATTTCATACTTGTTCACAGAAATAAGTATTCTCAGTTACAGCTATTTGTAGTGCAACATCTTACACCGATTCAGCTCTTAATGTACAAATGAATGAATGCATGACAGTTCAGTCTGTTTCCCATTACGTTTGGTCTCTATTTGTTTAGAATATTGCCAAAGGTATTCTGGTGGTGGTTTGGAAAGTGAGAAATGCAGTGGTAAACCTTTAAAGACTTCCATCTTTGTGCTTTATGCAAATGAGTTCTACAGGAGAAAGAAGAGTGGGCCACACTGAGTGTCCCCTCTGATGCCAGCGAGTTCTGGGTTTCACCTCTGCAAGGAGTGAGACACTAAAGTCCTGAACACGCCGACAGTTGTAGGTCGGGCAGTTTTTGTGCATCGGCCGACTAAGTTTTCTCAGTGTGTTCTGCACCGTCGGCTGAAGTTGGTCCTCATTGTCTTTTTCAGCCGATTCGACATGTTGAATCAGCGTCGGGCCGTCGGTGAGAGAGAGAACTCTGACTGGCCGTTCAGTAGCAAACAAGTCATTTCTCAAGAATATAAGTAAAAGTGCTTCATAGCAAGCAAAGAAGTACTGACGGCACAGACAGAAAGTTGTTCTAATTTCACGTCATCTTACCTGAGCACTCGAATACACGAATATTTTCATAATAACATGAGCGGAGTGGAATAAAGAACATGATCAGCATGATTGATACTCAAAACGGTAAGCAAGCGCTGCGCGTGCTAGTTGACAGTCGGCTGAAGTTCTTTCGGTGTGTTCAAGCACATATTTTTTCCCCCCGACATGAGGCGACAACACCACCGGCTTTTGTTGCCGCCCGTCGGGTTGGTGTGTCCCGGCCTTAACAGATACAACACCGTTCTGGGTTTCAACTCTGCAAGGAGTGAGACATAACAGATATGTCGTTCTAAGTCTCCCATCGAGAGAGACGGATACCTCACAACATTCTGAGCCTCTGGTTTGTCCAGAGAGACAACAACAGATTCCATGATTTGAATCTACAGATTGTGAGGCAGCAACAGAGACGACCACGTTCTGAGCCTCCAGCCTGTGAGGAAAGAGACATTAACAAACACGACGTTCTGCGTTTTCGTCCAGCGAGAGCGTACCGACTCCAGAGAGACAAAAGCGGATTGACCAAGTTCTGACCCAGAGAGGCAGAAGACACACAGAGACACTTGCAACAAAGTGAAGCAAACCTTCACTCCAAGGTACCTTCGTCTTCGTCTTCCAGATTGTTAAGGACCTTCTGCACCTGCACCAGGGCCTCATCTGCGTTTTACAGATTTCACCCAGCACAATGACGTCATTGGACTCAACCACGTGGAACATTTACATTACATTTATTCATTTAGAAGACGCTTTTATACAAAGCGACTTACAAGGAGAGCAATTCAGGGTTTTGTGCCTTGCTCAAGGGCACCTCAGTCAAGGTATCGAAGGTGGCGAGAGAGCTGTTCATTCACAATCCCTCACCTTCAATTCCTGCCGGCATGGGAATCGAACCAGCAACCTTCAGGTTACAAGCCCGACTCCCTCACCATTACCACGACTACCTAAATATCACTTAACCAAACCTCTTTTCAGAGACCTTGGCATTGCTGTACAGTGTATGATTTTCTAATTCACATTAGATGTAACATGTTAGTTAATAATCTTTCATTTATTTGTGTGCTGCATAATAAGGTTCTCAATCTTATTATTTTCAGAGAAACAGTTTTATCTTAATCACTTGTATTTTATGTATCATATGCACTTTATTCTTTTATCATTCGATATGTGTGGCGAGGGGGGCGTGGTCAGCGAGGTCTGCAGCGTGAGAGAAAGTCGGGAGACGCGCGGTGAGTGGATTAAGCGTGAATAATGAACACCTGTGTCTGATTCCAGTGATTGGCGTGTAGAGACCGGTGAAAAGGGAGCGGCTGGAGGAAGTGCGGCAGAGAGAGACGGGCTGTGAATACCAAAAGACTGACTGGGGAGAAAGCTGACTGCTACGGAGAAAGTGTTATGTTACGAATGAACTTTGTGTATGCAGCTCAGTGAGCCAAGTGTGTGGTGCTCAGTAGAGCCATTTATTTTGTTTTAAAGAGAGTGAATAAAGTAGTCACAGTCCAACCCGACCCCGTCCTCTTCCTTCCTTATTGTGAATCACAAACTTTACTACAGTATGGTATTCATTTAGTAGTTGTGTTAGTTATTCTTATTTATCTTTTGTTAATAAAATGTATGTTTTTAAACTTATGTGTCTTCCTTGTGCTGATAATACAGAAGAGGCTCTACAATTAGCAAATAAATCACCACTTTACATTAATTCAAACATTACTGAACAGCCTCCTGTTGGGAGTGTTTTCATACTGCCAAGGTAACAAACTTCGATGCCCTGAACTCATGACCACCTCTTAAGTGGCGTGTGATCCAAAAATCACAACGTCAGCAGTGATGAATCTCTATTTTATTCCTTCCTTGGATGGGCGAAGGTAAAATCACTAGAATATCTATAAACTTTTTGATGTGTCAGAGTTTCGAGTGGAGGGACAGAAATCTCAGGTTGAAAACTACAACTAAAACTACATGTTTGTAAGTTCACATCCTTGAGATAGAACAACTTATCCCATTTTTAAAACAATTTGCTTCAAAACCAGCTGACCAACTGACATGGGTCTGATTTTATGATACACATAGGTTTGTAGTTAATCGTGATTATATCCTCGTCTATAATGCAGAGCTGTGAAGCAGTTCCAGATTTGAACAATTCGGTTCCATATCATTTCATATTTAAGTATTTTCCTATTTTCTATTATTAGAATACTGTCCAATTTGGCCCATGTTTTACCACACATCCGGAAAAACGACCAAATTGGATAGATGCCAAAACAAAAGCTTTTTCCCATCTGAGCAGATTTCATCAGTTCTATATTTGGTGATAGCAATACAGAGACAAGACAAAATCATTATATTAGTAAATAAAAAATGTGGCACATTTATTGTTATATTTTACTGCCATTTAATGTTTAAGGATGCCACACAATTTTACCTGTTTAAACAGAGAATGTTTTAGTGAAAATGTACAGAATAATTATGACAAGGAAAATAATCCCACTAAGAGCCAGAAGACAAACCTTTTAAAGTTCTTGGACAGCATTTTTCCCCAATGGAGCTCACTTCAAGTCTGTCGTTTTTAAAACAGCAGCAGTGGGTCGTCCTGTGAAATGATTTATTGCCACAACAAGAGAGATCTTCCTTCAGTTCAAAGATGGTGTTGTTACCACAACACGTTTGAGTTGTTGTTATGTACAAAACTGTAAATTAACACAAGAGAGAACAAAGTCATTATAGCGTATTCTTGATCCAGCAATATGAAGATCAAACGATCTCTTAATCATCTTAAAATATGTCAAAAACATTATATGAAATTAAACAGGCAACACAAAAAGATGAAAAAGTGCAAACACTGACTCGTTTTTAAAGCCACATTGTCTACCTTGACCGCAGCATGCCGTGTGAGCACTGCTTCGAGTCTGAATGCTGCCATTACAGCAAATCTGATTTACAGGATTGTAGGCAGTAGAATTACAGTAGTCAGTGTCTAGTTGACTCAGTCCTTTGGATACATCACCTATAAATATGAATAACTGTAAAATGAATAACTATTAAAAAAAAAGACAAAACTGACTCTTGAGAAAGAGTCTGTACACTTTAGCTTTTAAATGAAGTTCATGATGCAAGTTTGACTGGAGCTTGTTCATCTAATCATGAAGCAGCATTTTAACTTACCTTCTCTTCTGATGGCATCGCTCAAGCATCCCTCCTCCCCTTCTCCACCTTTGGCCTAGCTACATTCATCACTCTATGTATTCTCAAGGGCTACGACTGCCCTGTGATTATGTGATCAAGTGAACTTATGAAAAAGAGCACTTATTATGGGAATAATATACTTTAATAGGATATTGTCACGAATGAGGCTCCCTCTTCACATCCTCCGGATCAGCAGAGGGAGCTCTCACCTGAGTACTAACTGTTTCGGACTGCATTTCCCACAAGCCCTCATGCCTAGGACTGATTACGCACACACCTGAACCAGATCACCTTCCCTGTTTAATCTCCATTCTCACAATCATTTAGTGCGAAGTCTTGATCTGCCCCTGGTAATCATCTCTGAGGATTGTGTATTCTGTTGTTGACCTTGGACTGCCTTCTCGGTTGTGAACCTTTGCTGCCTGCCTTACCCCTTGCCTGTTTCCTGGACTCTGATATATATTGCCGCCTGGCTTGACCCTATCCTGTCCTTGTTTTCTGATTACGGTTTGCCTCCTCTGAGATTATTGCTGTTTTGACCATTGCCTGTTTTGACATTGTCTTTAATAAACTGCACATGGATCCCAATTCGGTTGACTCTTCGTTACAGATATACTTAAATTCTAATTCAATGCAATGTTTTTGTACACTTAAGTGCATGTTATTGACATGACGTGACGTGTGGCCAAGTGTAGTAAGCTGGAAAGAGACTGACCGAGAGATCTGAGCGGAGATCTTGATGTTGCCCTCAATGTTTTTAAGGAAGATAAACTCATGAATGGCAAATACTAGTCGATAAACAATTCATTTTAACACTAAAAAAAATCTAACATACTTCACCTTCACATAACTTAACTGTTTTAAGAAACTATATTTTCACTAGTTCACACTTACAAATAATCAGATAGAGTAATTAGTATGCATATTTGGCGTGCTGTCCGAGCCCGGAGTACTCCCCCCGTATTCTGGTTAGGAAGTAACCAGGCAAGTATGAGGAGACGGGGTGGTGGAGGGATGCACAAACTGTCCAAAAAAAAAAAAACATAGGTGGGTCGACTGTGTTAATATATATATAGGTCTCCACTCATGCGGATTAGGAAGACATGTTGATTGCTGATTAATGACTGCTGGTTGGAGTGATGTGATGATTAGTTAGATCATTTGAATGTGTTCCTCTGAACTTAGTTAATAAAACATCATGTCGTGAAAGTGTACTTTCTTTAAGTACACTTAAAGGTACAATATGTAAAATTGTTATTTTAAAATATCCAAAAACCACTTGCACAGTGTTCTATATTTCATTCAGCTGTGTACTTACATTATCCTAAATGTTTCCAAGAATTTGTAAATTCAGAGAAAATCACAATTTTAAATAGCGCCCGTCCCTCTCTTGTCAGTGACGTAATATCTGCGTTATCCCTGGTTTCCGCTTGTACTGCATAGTGACCATGGCAACAGACGCCGTCAGCTGCGTAACGGCTAGCGGCACGCTGTTTCGTTCAAACATTATGGACCATGGCAAGCAAACTTTGGGACAAAATGAGAAATAAAATGAGGATCAATATCAGTTTGGCGTTTCTGAGAGCTTTGCGACAAACTTTGACTTGACAGAGACGCTCTCGCACGTTATTAGACGAGGTGAGCAAATGTAGGCTATAAAAGACTAATCAATGTTATAAAGCTCAACACGACGAAGTGTTAGAATATCATCAGTGTGATCATCTAATGTTGATCTAGATTACTGTTACGTCTCATACAGACAACAAACTAATACTAAACATTACAACTTTCAACAGTTTAGTGTGATAGTGTGACGTTAGAGCAAGTGAAACAGCGCTGCGTTACCTCACAGTTTTAATTCGTCAAATAAACTGACCAGTATGAGGAGTATTTCAGCACTTATGAGTAGTTCGGTAGAATGAAATGTCCTCGTTTCTTTATATCCCCGGGACTCTCGTGTGACACTGATATCTGTCTCTCATTAGTAATCGCGCCCGTGACTCTCGGCCCCGTCCTGCTTCACACCACAGTCATGTTAAAAACATGCATTCACTCATCCATAAACATTAATTCCCCATAAATATTATTAGATTCATCGCCATGACAACAAGTTCCATGATTCCATATTCACTGTGTCATCAATCTACGCCTTTGTTATTATTTTGAAGTGTTTAGCGCCCCCTAGCGATGAAAAAAACTACATAGTGCACCTTTAAATGGGCTTTTGTTTTAGTTTTGGTTATTTGTACATTAAATAATAGCTGTCACAGGATATGTATGCATTTGTGTCACTTACAGTGAGCTTACAAAACCATGCATAATATATTTGTGGATTTTGTTGCATGGAATGGTGAATTGCAGCATGCATTTGTGTGAATCTTTGAAGCTTTAACTCAATGAGAGCGAAATTAAACTGTCTGAAATAGAAGCTGTTGTTGTTCCTAAACAAAACTCATCATTTAGATCAATTCTAAATGCCTAATTTCTTCCCATTACTTCTGTTTCAACAAAACTATTTGTTATATTCCCTCAATATTAAATTGAGTGAAAATAATAAATAATAATAATAATAATAATTATAATTAACATGGCAGTCTTTTTTCAACCAATGGTTAATGGTTATTTCACTCCTTTGAACAACAAATCTACTGATATTAAGTATCTCATTCATTCAATCATTTAATGTGATGTCTTATACAACAATAATTGTTAATTCCAAAAACCTAAAACATACCTATATATTTGAAGTATAAACATTCTTACCTTGTCCAGAGCGTGTGGCAAACACAAACAAGATTGTCACTATCACTGCAAATTAAGCAGAAAAAGTTATACAATTCATTTTGTAGAAATAAAATAACATAACCCACTGACAACCAACTTTAAAAGGTGGACTCCCATACAGCATGCATTTGATGTGTAGATTTCCATGGTGTTTCCCTGGTCAGTGAAGTAAGAAACTGACATCCAGATGCAAAGGGATGAGAATTTATATTATGAAAACCCCGCCTCTTCAGTGAAATGGGGAAGAGAAAATGCAGAAAAAAGAGGAGTGGATAAATCACAGTTATGCTCAGTTTGAGATTTTTTTTATTATTGTTTTCATTACTTCCTGTTATTTTCTACTCTGTCATCCAGTTAGTTTAGATTTGTTCTTAGTTTCCTGACACTCGTTTGTCTCTTTGATGACTCAGTAATTAGATCAGTGGTTCTCATCTGGTTTGGCTCGTATTGTCTGTGTTTGTGCACACTTACTTTGACTCATCATTTGTTTCATTAAAATACTTATCTATTTTGAACTACTGTCAGTCTCTTCATCTTCTTCTTGGACTACCTGGGACAGAACACAAGACATCCAAAAATGGAAGTAGCAGTGATAAACGTTGCCTCAAAAAGCAGATTATGTCAGTGTCCATGATTCCCTCTTCTGGCCATCAGAGGGCGCCTTCATCAGAATGCTGACAAACACTCAATTCCACAGCTTTGCAGGCAAAAATTACTAGCCAAAAATTATTGCTGAAAAGCTGCTTTGACACAACTTGCATTGTAAAAAGCGTTATGTAAGTAAAGGTGACTTGACTTGACACACACATTTCCGAGAAGCCCCGTAACTTGGCAGCTGCAACTCATTACATCAGTTAAGAACTATTTAAGAGGCATTCAGCCTGTCATGAGTTGCAAGGTCTTGTAGTGCTACAGTTTGCATTTCTGAGCATTATTGTCTGTGTTTGTCTTTAGGTTACTGACCCTTTTGGATTATGGTTACGACTCTCTGCCACCTGCCCCTTGTACTTTCTGCCTGGACTTTGTTCTGTGAGTGATATCTGCCTGCCCTGACCCTCTGCCTGTATTATGACCACGATTCTGCCTATCCTCTGCTATTCCTGTGAACATTGCCTGTCTGACTACCTCTTCTGTAAAATAAAGCCTGCTTACGGATCCTACTTCGAGTGATGAATCATTACAGTCAGAGTTTGTTGGCTATTTGTTGGATAACCATACCACACTGCTCGGTCATTCCAACAAACACCGATTAAACATGTTCAGTCGGGTGAATACAGACTCCGACCAACTCCAGTAGACGCCGACAGGGGTATCACACCAATCCAACAAACTCCAAACGTGTTTGTTGGCGTTAGTCGGTGCAGTGTGAATGGACAGCTACTGAGAGCTGTGCAGGTAAACCTCACTCCCCTGATCCCAAGAGGTACATTAAAGGATGTACTCGTTACATCAGAAGAAGAATGGAGTCTACGCTAATTTTTGTCTCTCTGCTTATCCCGAGGTTTACCAATTAACGTGATTGGCTGGATCCGGGCCGTGTCCGGGTCGGATCGGGAACCAGCAGTGTGGCCCTGGGGTGTCGGTGGTGGCTGTGTGAACTAGCTCATCCTTTGTGAAGGCCTTACCGACTCATCAGCGAGTGGCACAGATCCCCAACAAACCGTCCCATACCTGCGTGATCAAAAAGATCTTAAACTAGATGGAACTGGATTAAATATTTTGACCGTTGCAACTCCAATCGGACTTATGACCTGTAACTCTGCCTGAGTATCGGACAAGTGTTCACTGTTGGCCAGAGGAGAACTGGCCCCCGACTAAGCCTGGTTTCTCCCAAGGTTTTTTTCTCCATTTGTTGGAGTTTTGGTTCTTGCCGCTGTTGCCTTTGGCTTGTTTAAGTTGGCGACACTTGCTTGATATTCAGCAGTGTTTTTGATATGCCTGCATTGGCGCCGTTGTATGCGAACTGAGCCGGACGATTACGTCACTGTTTTCTCCGGTGCTGATATACATAAATTAACTAGACTAATAACTATTGATCTTTGCAACGGAATGAATCAATAATATATAGAATAAGCTGGACAATGACACCATTTTCTTTGGGAGCTGCTGTGCAGCCAAAAATGATTTGCCAATTATTAATGTAAAGTTGCTTTGCCACAATTTGCATTGTAAAAAGCGCTATATAAATAAAGGTGACTTGACTAAAGACGGATGCTAGAAACTGGTCTTTAGCATCCTTGTTAGTGCGCCCGCCTTCCATGCCGGAGACACCGGTTTGAGATCTTAAAATTCCAAACTCTCGACAACGACAACGAATAGTGGCCCGTCGTTAAAGTCCAAGAGATGCCCTTTGATCACTCCTGTGGATTAGCTGAGAGCACAGGCAGATAAATGATGTCTTTAGTGAATTGGAAACTGACTTCCTTTGCCAGCAATAACTTACTTGCAAAAAAAATAAACTAAATAAATTTTGTATTAAAGCACAGGTCTGTTCTGAATACAGAAGCAGTCCTTTTGGTGTTTACAGAGACCTGGTTTATTTTAGCCATTGCCAGTTTGCATGTGAAATGTGAAAACATTTTGAGGTTCCTAAAGCCTACGCTTGGCTGCTTGGGGGTAGGGGTGACCAGTGTCACTTAGAAGAGTGTTATGCAAAATAAATTTCTTCAGAGAGATAAATTATCCCACTTTTTATGTGACTACTTGCCACATAAGTAAATAATTGAACACAAAATATTATTTCAACATTTTAAGATGACTTGAAGTATGGGAAATATCGGGAGTCTCCTGTATTTCACACCCTTTCTCCACCCCTCTCCCGTTTTGTCATTTCTCCCAGGAAACTCCCGCCCAAACCTCGGATGAATAATCACATTAAAATATTATTCCAAGGTTGTCCAGTTGCCAGATCTTGTATGAAACGCATTCTACTCACAGAATCGACACAAAACCTACAACCCTGTTGCGCAGCTGATATCTGCGCGAGTAGTTTACGCAAGTTGAATCAAGCATCACTGGTAGAAATGGGAGATAACTCTGGTGCTTCGGCGAACAAAATATACATGTAAATTTAACAGCTGGACGGAAGAATTTAATTTCATATCTCAAAGCCATACTTGACAATTCCCATGCCTTTTGCAAAGTGTGTCGCATTGATTTTAATATGGGACACGATGGGGAAAATGACGTTACTCAGCACATTAATGCTGCCTTCGCGTGCTATCGGAAATTTGATAAATCCTACTTCTGAGGTCGTGATTATGAGCTCATCATATTCGAGTTTTGAAATAGGAGGGCGTCCATGTGCAATTTTTACCTCGTATTTACGATAATTCCGAGAGCATGTGAAGCCACATACATCACAGGGGCTTTTATATGTTCCACAGTTACATGAAACACAGTTTTTATTAAGATATTTTTTGATGAAATCCAATGGTTCAGTGAGTCTCTTTTGACAGAAAGATAATGAACACTTTCAATGTCCAGAAAGACACTAAAACATATTTAAAACAGGTCATGTGACTACAGTGGTTCAACCTTAACATTACAAAGCGATGAGAATACTTTTTGTGCACCAAAAAAACAAAATAACGCCTTTTCAACAATATCTAGTGATGGGCGATTTCAAAACACTGATTCATGAAGCTTTTGCGAATCTTTTGTTTCGAATCAGTGGTTCCCCCACCCTGAGATCTCCTGGATTTTGGTACCCAAATGTTGACAGGTCTGCTCACAGTACCCGCTTGAGCGGTCTGTTATCAGTTGTAGCAGTTGTTGTCGTGGAATAACAGACTGCTATTGCACGAGCATTGCAGAGAGCCGTATAGAAATATAAATTAATGATGCATGGTTATGCAGTAAGCATGGACAAGTTTGTGAAAGGACTGCCAGGTAAAAGTAAATCAGACAATGAATCTTCTTTAAACTTCGCAACTACCAAAGCAATGTGTGTACCCCAGACACAGGCAGCGCAAATAGATCCCATTAAAATTAGTGATGGATACGACACAAGAAATATCCGACAGTAAACTGATGTCGATTTCTGACATACTCCAAGCAGTCGCACAACTTCTGATGCAAAGTTCTCTTTGTCGTGTCCAGCATATTCAGCTTCAAAACAAGAAAATACACCCTATTATTCACCACTACAATCATTTGGAATCATGAGAGACCACAGGGTGTTGTGTGTGTGCCTCAAACTATTAGCTTCTCACAGTATGAAGACGAACAAGTAAAGGCATCACTTAGAGTCTTAATGGCATAGTTCACCCTTAAAATGAAAATTACCCCATGATTTACTCACCCTCAAGCCATCCTAGGTGTATGTCTATCTTCTTTTAGACGGACACAATCTGAGATATATTTAAAAATGTCCTGGCCCTTCCAAGCTTTATAATGGAAGTGAATGATTCTGAAGGCCAGAAAAATGCATCCGTCCATCATAAAAATAATCCATGCAGCTCCAAGAGGTTAATAAAGGCCTTCTGAAGTGAAGTGAGGGGTTTTTCTAAGAAAAATAGCCATATTTAAAACTTTATTAACTATATAACTTCCAACAGATGGTCGTACGCAACAAATTTGCAGCAGAAGAGTGACCTCTGACCCGACGCATGACGTAATGACAAACACGGAAGTGCAAAGGATAGAGCAGAACAAAACCGGTCAAGAATTAGAAGTCTAAAACAAGAAATTTTACATAGAAATGTCAGAGGATTTCGATATAAGAGAAGAGGAGCTTGAGTTTGTTGCACAGCCCTATTTGTTTAAACTGCAAGAGGCGTCAAAGATTACGATTCTCCTACATCCTGCGTCATACATTGTTTCAGGGGTTACTCTCATGGCTCAACTTACTCAGTGTCACACCGTCCACATCACCGGCACGACCAGCTCCACCCACACGATCACAATCACCCGAGTACTAACTATCTGCACCTGTCTTCATTCACGTTCACGCCCTGTAAAAGACTCGCACTGCCTCAATAAGTTGTCTGATCTCGTCTATTATGGACTACAGACTTACCTGTGCTACTCACCTGTCTTCTTCGGATCCATCGGATGTTCCTTCGTCAGCTTCGACTCCTCATCAGGCGTGTGCGCGAACCGCTGGACAGTACTCTCACGATCTGCAACACAAAGAAAGAACCCTCACCCTGCAAGCTAAGTCACCTGTTGTTTCACGGACTTGTAAACTCACCATACCCAACCGTATACCTGTTTACTGTGTCATTCTGTTCAATAAAACCGTTGACTTAACTTTACCTTCTGTGTCTGTGTCTGACACTCAGTATACGCATGACATTTTTAAATATATTTACGATTGTGTTGGTCTAAAAGAAGATAGTCATATACACTTAGGATGGCTTGAGGGTGAGTGAATCATGGGATCATTTTCATTATTGGGTGAACTATCCCTTTAACAAAAAATACACTGTTTCAAAGTCATGGTGTTTGAAATATTTTTTCAAGTCTGGAATGAAAAAGAACCACTGTATTAAAGTTGGGTTATATGATTGATGTAAAGATTAATTATGTATTTGAGGTGTCTAGAGCAAAACATAAAATGTGAATAGTGTTAATGTCTTAATTTCTCAAGGCAAGGTGCCTTTTTCCTATTTAGAAAGTTGGCATTGTTGTAGTCTTACAGGAACCCATGTCTGCAAGCAGACAGACTGGCTGGAAGCATCTCATGAAGAGATGGTGCCAGCTGGCAAAAATAAAAAGTCTGAAAGTATAGCCCTTGTTACCTTTCTGTGACATCTAGCACCAGTCTCCACTACAGCTTTATTAAAATAAAATAAACTCTCAATCATCAAACTCTTCTTTATACAGCCACTGGCTCTGTGACCAGGCCAAGTTTCAGCTTTAATATGTGTGTGTGTGTGAGGTTGGTCATACAGCTGTGGGTGGTGTGGGAGGGGATGACACATTTCATTAACAGTGTCTTCACAGATATTTTGCTTATGCATGTATAACCAATTTGTCCAGGTTAAGAAGTAAATATACAGTCACTGAAAGCAGCAAAGAAAATAGGTCCAAACATAACATTAGGAGAGGCATAAAATTAATTTTAGAAGCACCTTTGTCCTATATTAAAGGATTATGACACCCTTAAGCAAATGAAATACTAATAAAATATTACATCAATTATATCACATGCTCTGCCTTTTTCAGTTAAAATATGTAAATTAAATAAAAACATTTTCTTGGAAAAAGGAGAACATCAGTGATACAGTGACATGTAAAGCAATTTAGAGAATAAATGAAATATACTTCTAGCATAAAAGTTATGAATAGGGTGAAAGAAGGTTGATTTGGACACTTTTTCCCAGTCATCTCAATGACAAAAATATCTTGCATCAAAATCATCGAACCCTCCCTGATATCCTGTCACACGTATTAAGTTTTGTTTGTTCTTAGTTTCGTTTTCATGGACATTTAGTTTGTATTCATCAGTCACACGTGTTCTTTGCCTTTGTTTCCCGCCACTGTTTCGAAGGACACTAACCATTCATCTCACCTGCTCATCATTTAGTTTGTCACCACCATGTATTTAAGTTCCTCCCTGTTCACTTTTGTTTTGCAGTCGTTGTTTGTTTTACACACGCACTGTTACATCTTCTGCCTGTACCTGAGTTCCATTTCGTATTGAATCCTGTGTACCCTCATCTTCATCTTCCTCATCATCTTAACAACCTGCAAGACATCCTGGTTTCGTGAACAAAACTGTATGAGATCCCTTCAACTAAGGCCTCAATAAATGATGTTTAATTAACAAAGTTCGGGAGGATCAGGTGCAGATAATTAACCATATCAGCACAGGTGGAGAGCTATCAGTTAATCAACTCAATCAATGACAGGAGGTATAAATACAGCAGACTCACCTCTGTTCGTCTGAGAGTTTACCAGCATCCCTCCTCCACCCCATCTCCTCACTTGTAGTTCCATCTAGTTATATTACAACCGGGGGGGGGAGTACTCTGGGTTCGGGCCAAAATTCCGAGCTCGGAACCCTCCCCCTGGACAGCACGCCAAATACGCTTAAACCTTTACTCTTCTTAATTATATGTAAATGTGAACTCGTGAAACCGAACGTAAATGATTTTGAGTTACTGAGCTTAAATGAAAAAGAAAGGGTCTAAACATCCATGTAAAAAATGATTCAACCCACGAAAGAAATTTTATAAACAATTCTCTTTATAACCTACAGAATCTTATCTTGAATCCTAGGACATTCCTTGTGTGCAAAAGCTTCCAGCTCACTGATATTACTTCTTCAAATTTCACCAAAGACATAAGGGGAGTTAAATCCGGGAAAACTGAGCAGGCCACTAAAGAACATTCAAGGACTGATCCCTGAGCAAAGCTTTGGTAGATTGGATGTATACCAGCTGGAAAGTCCAACGTTCCAGTGAAAAATGGTGTTTACAGACTAAAGGCATCATAATCTTTGCCAAAAATGGCCTGATACTTAAAAGAATCCTAGATGTTGGTCACATGGTCAAAATTCCAAATTTTTTCATTGTACTAATATATTTTAAATATAACTGCTTGTGTCACAGTTTTAAAGTGTATATATATATATATACATACATGTACCTTTTCTTATAACAGCATATTTAATGCATAATTAATGGAATGGAATAATGGAGCATTAGCCCTAACCTAAGTGGCAGCCTTTTACTGAATCCTAGCCAACACAATATCTGTTTCCTTTCACAGATTTAATATTTACAAAGCTTAACAGAGAGAGATAAAAGAGCCCTTTTAGAGAACAGGAGTTCTCTGTGTTCATAGAGAAAAATGAATGTCCTGCATTAATGGGATAGTTCACCCAAAAATGAAAATTATCCCATGATTTACTCACCCTCAAGCCTTCCTAGGTGTGTATGACTATCTTCTTTCAGACGAACACACTTTCAGATATATTTAAAAATATCCTGGCTCCTCCAAGCTTTATAATGGCAATGAATGAGGGGCATGATTTAGAAGCCCGGAAAAAATGCATCCAATTATCATGAAAAACAATCCACACCCCTCCAGAGGGTTAATAAAGGCCTTCTGAAGCGAAGAGATGGGATTTTGTAAGAAAAATATCCATAGTTAAAACTAGTAGAAGTAAAATAACTAGCTTCCGGGAGACTGCCGTACGCATCGATTTGCGACAGAAGAGTGACCTCTGACCCGACGCATGGCATAATGACGAACGCGGAAGCGCAGAGGATAAAGCAAAACAAAACATTGGTCACAAATTAGAAGTCTAAAATGACAAATTTTACATAGAAATGTCAGAGGATTTCGATATAAGAGAAGAGGACCTTGAGTTTGTTGCCCAGCCATACTTCTTTAAGCTGCGAGTGGCGTCTAAGCTTACGATTCTCCTACATCCTGTGTCATATATCGCGTCAGGGGTTACTCTTTTGCCCCAAGTTGACTTGTGCAGTGTGCGTACATGTAATGATCGTCAGCTGAAGTGCCTGTTATATCCACTAGGGGGCACTTCACCATGGACTATGCACTACACACTTCACCACCACTTCACCACCGGACTTCAATTCCCATAATTCACCACACAGGAACTAGCACACACTCACTCAAATACACGCACACTATATCTCCCAGAAGCCTTTGCATGGTCACTGATCACCCCAGACAGCTGTAGCAGATTATCAGCACTATTTAAGCACCCTGCACTCACACACATGGGCGAAGTCTTGATTTGCTGTTCGTGGTCAATTCCGGGTGTTTATTTCCTGTGTTTGTTTTCCCTGTCTTGAGTCTGCCTGTCTGCCCGTTTTCTGATTGTTCTCTGCCTGCCCTTTTGGATTTACTGCCTTGGATTACTGGACTGTTGTTTTCTTGCTGCCTGCCTCGATCTTCTAGAATGTTTAACGTTTACGACTCTGCCTGCTCTCTAACATTCCTGTTTGCTGGTGTATGACCCTGCCTATTATGTGCAGTGTGCGTACATATAATGATCGTCAGCTGAAGTGCCTGTTATATCCACTAGGGGGCACTTCACCATGGACTATGCACTACACACTTCACCACCACTTCACCACCGGACTTCAATTCCCATAATTCACCACACAGGAACTAGCACACACTCACTCAAATACACGCACACTATATCTCCCAGAAGCCTTTGCATGGTCACTGATCACCCCAGACAGCTGTAGCACATTTATCAGCACTATTTAAGCACCCTGCACTCACAGTCTGCCCGTTTTCTGATTGTTCTCTGCCTGCCCTTTTGGATTTACAGCCTTGGATTACTGGACTGTGGTTTTCTTGCTGCCTGCCTCGATCTTCTAGAATGTTTAACGTTTACGACTCCGCCTGCTCTCTGATATTCCTGTTTGCTGGTGTATGACCCTGCCTATTATGACCATTCTGTTTGTTAATAAAAGCCTGTGATTGGATCCCATTCCGTTGACCCGCCAATCATTACAGTACAGTTGTCTGGCGGAAGCTAGTTATTTTACTTTATTAAGTTTTAGATATGGATTTCTTTCTTACAAAACCCCATCGCGTTTCAGAAGGCCGTTATTAACCCCCTGGAGCCGTATGAATTATATTTATGATGTTCGGATGCATTTAGTTTGGGCTTAAAAACAAGCCCCCCCATACACTACCATTATAAAGCTTGCTAGGGCCAAGATATTTTTAAATATATCTCCAATTGTGTTCGTCTGAAAGATTAATTTTTCAGGTGAACTATCTCTTTAATTTTCCCACAGATGCACGTGGAGTTTATTGTTCATCGAACAAGCACGAAAAACATTGTTTACAATGTTTCCAAAAATGATCTGTAAAGCTTATATGGATTTTACAAAATTATATTTAAAATACAGTATGAAAAACCTATGGTCAGAGGATATGAAAAAAATTTAACTTCTACTGGTCTTGAAAGATTGCTGATAGATTGATAGTTTCCTGGAGTCATACTGAGAACAATGATACCAATTACGCCATACTTGCTCAATACTGCTGTCCACCATTTTGAATTTTCTTGATTTATTAAAACTCTGACTGGTCTGATTTTCACCCAAATTAATTCAGATCATCTTCATACCATGCTTATTGGTTAATACAGTTATTGGTTCTGTGTCTATGGACACAGCCGTTATTATTAAGCTCACCAACGAAATTGGCATGAAGCAAACTGAATCTATGCAACGCTTTAGCTTATTGAAGGGGTGGATTCTGGAATCCACTGCCACTTTATATATATATATATATATATATATATATATATATATATATATATTTTGAGCGATTTATCATGAAGCTATCTTTCTAAATATTGAATTATTTGGAATGACTAACTTCAACTTATGTTAAAGCATTTATTTTCCTTTTCATTTTTCAAACACTAGAAAATAATGATGTATATTGTCTGTACCTCTGACTGAGAGAAAAGTACAACTTATCAGTATGTTTTGGGAAAGTTTCCTGTTCAGTGCGGAGCTCAGATCAACTTCAGCCTTGAAGAAACTGTGAATCATGTGTATCTTTGTATGTGCGCTCAGTGTTCTGTACAGGTCCGTTATGGGTACTGGTGGACAACTGGGACTTGAGACCTGCAGACGCCTTGTCCAGACTTAACAGGACATTCTGTGCCTAACTTCAGGGTCTGATTGTCAGCATCATGATGGAAGGAGATATGATTCTGACTATCTGTCCATGTGTGGAAAATTACCAGTTTTGTCTAGGTTTCTAAACCAATCAGAATCTTAGTAATGACGTAGTTAGTGGATTCTGTTAGAGTATAATTGTTGTGGAAATGTGAATGTACGAGAGAGAGCAGCCTACGAACTCCTTGTGAGACTTGAAGCTGCTTCTGCTGATGAAACTGCAAACTATTCTTTATTAAAATTTTCTTCAAATTATTTTTTTAAACTCTGACTCCAGGTCTTCATTTATCATATCTGGTCTTTTGGATCTTTAACTGTAAAATCCCCTACATTATCAACACCAAACTTTACACCTACACATGAAGGTGCTCTGAAGCAGATTGGAAATAAACACTGCAGGACAATGGGTCCCCCAAAAGACGGGTTCTGATAAAATAATATGAAGTCTTTGTGCTTATCAATATATTTTTATTTAGAAATAACAGATTTGAAATACAATCTCAAATGGCAATATATTATATAATTTCAACAAAGTTCCATATCTGTATTTCTATAATAAACTTGAAGGAGTGAACTTTCTTCACACAATTAATATGAAAGATCTGTGATTAGCTTGTCTTCACAGTTATATATAGTTAATACATGGAAATTGAACAGTAGAGAGGTTTAAACTCCCCAGTCACTACATCCCGAGTCATATTTCTTAATGAATATATGGTCTTAGCACAGATACAGGTGTTTAGATTTCAGTGTGAAAACATTCATATGAATTCATAGAAATTTAAGTGTTCGCATGGTTAGTGAACTGTTGTTAGGTAAACAGTAACAAACCTACAGATTTGTGATTCAATGAAAATTTAAAAAGAAACACAAAGCTGTTGAGCTGTCGTCAATACAAAATTTCAAATATCAAAAACATTTAAGAAAGAAATAACTACTGTCTTCTTATGAATTATGATAAAAGCAAATAATTGCTTTTGTTCAATTGACCCTTCACAAAGACCCGCCCCTTTTAGTTACTGTTGCTAAGCCAGACAGTTGCTATGTTTAATCGATAAATAGCGTCTAGTGTGTCTTTAATGTGTCGTGACAGATCGCTGTCGCTCCTCGTACTAGTTCATTTATAGCATCAAATAAACATGAATGAACATCAGAAGGAATGTTGTTTCAAGCACGGAAAGACGTGAGGACACACAATTTTTCAAGTTCAAGTTCGTCAATTGCAGTTGAATGTTGAAAGCACCTTTGAGCTATAGTACATAGAGGCCCATTAAACCCTTCAAATTGTTAAAACATTGAACAGAAATTGGAACAGACCTGAGACTGATAAAATATCAAAATACAGTACAATTGAAAATCCTTATTGGGTATTGCAGTGCAACTTAACCCTGCGTAGCACTTTTTAAAAGAGAGAGCTTAGAATTACTGAATTACAAACCTTAAAATGACCTGAATGACTAAATAGCTTACAAAAATGAGGGGAAAAAGCAGATCTACGACAAATAATGCAGAGACATTGTTAGCTTGCTTAAAGGAATAAAGTTTATAGCTTTTGGATATAATGGCTTTCACATACTGAGATCATTTAGCATTAATCATGATCGATAATCCAGCACAGATATCTAATGAAAATCAGCATGGAATTGCTTTGAAATGACTGGAAATGGACCTCAAACCATATTTCTATCCTCCTTTCTGACACTCATGTTGGTAACACACAGTATAGAACATGTGAATGTCGGAGATCTGGTCAATAGGGATGGAGAGAGGCTTGTAGACATTGGTGTTATTCTCCCAAAGGTAGGTCATACCATTCTCCAGGGCTGGAGAGCTGCAGTGATCCAGGGTCACGTAAAGCCAAGGGTCCTTGATGACGTTGACAATTTTTAACACAATTTTACGCTGATCGGCAAGTGCCAAACTCTCCACTTTGCCAAAGAGTACTAGAAACACACACAAACAGACAAGGCGTTTAGTCAAATTCCAAAAAAGAAAGAAAGGTATTTAGTTTTTCAGGTTGCACCACAAATTGTTCATGAACATCACCTGATTTATTGCATATGCCAGGAATCAGGTCCGTTAGTGGTTTAAGTCTGTATGCTGTATTATTCTCATTATGGCTCGGTGTTGGTTTGAGATGTTCAGCACAGCAGCTCCACACGGACGTGTTGTAGTAGTGATGCCCACAGCAATTGTGCTTAGATTTAGTGTCGTAAAGAATGGAAAGGGTTGAGGAAGAACAGCAAGTTTTTTTGCTGCCATGTTCCAGCAAGAGATTTCCACAGCACTCCGCTTTCTCTTTTTTTTGGTTAAGGTTGTAGAAACGACCCGAGCAGCACCTCATAGACTGGTTGTGGGGGTTATAGACATCTGAACCACAACAGAAATTACCGTACTTCTTGTTGTGGCTGAATAGAAGAAAGTTGGAAAGAAAGGTCATTCAATGGGCAGCACAGATACAAAGTGCCAATAGTCAATTTCTCTGCTGTGCTCTCACGAAACTTATTGAGAACCTTTTCCTTCACTGCATTTCTCTGGTGTCTGTATTCATTGTTGCAGTTCATATTTGTTTCTTACTAATTTTGGGGTGTTGATTACAAAATATTTGCTCTACCATGCCACTTTTGAGACGTTTTCCGACTTCCTAGGTTGTCTAAGAAAGCCTGTAGACTGATTTTTATGTGAAGGACCTTCATGCAAGCTATCAAGAGCCTCTCTTCCGTTCAATGACGTGAAGCGAATGCTTATACAATGTTCAGGATGATGCCGAAAAAGTCATTCTGTGCTTTAATGTCACATAGTGAGATGTATATAGTCTATAGTCTCAAATATACTTTATATAATCAAACTATCATAAATGTGTAATTTTAATTGACCCTTCGCAAAAAGACCCGCCCCCTTTAGTTACAGTTGTTATGCCCGACAAGCCATGCCACTCTCACGCCACACATCAGGTTATCATGCAGGGAAAATTACAAGAGGACACTGACAACGCATCGACAGACAAAACAGAGCAGGATACTTTTGATATGAAACAGTTTCATATTTAAAATATTGTCATTTGTTAGCAGAGCTGGTCCAAACATGACGTTTTCTTAACTGCTGCTTTCTCACCACTGTCATTTTTGTGGTGTGGTGGCGTTGGGATGGTCACTAACATTATTCTGCTGCACGCTTTATTTATCTCTATATATATCTCCAAGCGGAGAAAGAGAACGATATATAATGGGGCCGTGATTAAAGGATATCACCAGAAAAACTGCCACAAGGAACAATTATGGCCAGTGACAGAATGAAATGTAAAGAATGAAATCGTTTCCTGCTACATATCTGGATGTTCACATCCAAGCAGAAAATTACAGATTACATGGGAGGAAAAAAAGCTTATTTATAAACTTCATGTGAAGTGTTTATGTCGACATATTTTCCAAGTTAAATGATGCATTTTGAATACTTCTTTTTGATTGATTTTTTTATTTAGATAAGTGTATTAAAGCTGATACATACAGTACATCATTTAAAAAATATTCTTCTTTTTTTGTGAAAAAAGATCTTTACATGATGATGCAAAGTTTATCTCGTCAAATTAGTTAACATTACGTCGGTTTTATAATTATTTCTTTCATCTATTTTACATTTATTCCAGCTGATTTATAATTATTGATTAAATAATAATAAGTAAATCATTTAATTGTATTTATTCAACTGATTAGTAGTAAGAACATTATGGTTTTTTTTGGTGGCAAAATAAATGTAAAAGTACGTATGCACAGATAAGGAACAATGGTGTCACTTTTCCTAGCGTTTATTTTATAATTATTAATGCAAATTATGCTTTTGAGGCTTTTTTCATTTTTTTCAGGGGTTGTTAATGGCTAGCCAAAATGACTCACAGTCTCAAGCGGTGCCACATGAATAAGTCTTTGCATTTTCCACCACATGCAACAGTTAGAATTTAATTTCCAGTAAAAGACACCAACTCATTTGTCACAGCGTGGCACATCCTTCTATTTGTTAATGGTTTTACCTATATCTACTAGATTTTCAGAGAAGTACCGCTATTTGTTCTCTGACTTATTCGAGCAGGATTATATATATAATCAAAAAGTAATGTTTTACATTATACAAAGTGATTTACCCCTAAAGAAACGACCAATACTTTAGACAAATATGTTATTATACATCCTCACGGTAACGGTGTAGTTGGCTTTTTAGCATCTTAACCCATCCTGATCATTCAAAAGTAGCTGTGCATTGTGTTTTTGAGGCTTTTTTCTTTTTTTTTCAGGGGTTGTTAATGGCTAGCCAAAATGACTCACAGTCTCAAGCGGTGCCACATGAATAAGTCTTTGCATTTTCCTCTATATGCAACAGTTAGACTTTAATTTCCAGTAAAAGACAGACTCATTAGTCACAAACACAACGTGGCACATTCTTCTATTTGTTAATGGTTTTACCTAAATCTACTAGATTTTCAGAGAAGTACCGCTTTTTGTTCTCTGACTTATGCGAGCAGGATTATACATAATCAAAAAGTAATGTTTTACATTATACAAAGTGATTTACCCCTAAAGAAACGACCAATACTTTAGACAAATATGTTATTATACATCCTCACGGTAACGGTGTAGTTGGCTTTTTAGCATCTTAACCCATCCTGATCATTCAAAAGCAGCTGTGCATTGTAATGAAACACAAAGATGGCACTTGAGAATTTATATTGCACAACCAGCCGAATGCTACTTACATTTGGTTTCACGATTAAATTATTTAAAACATGAAAAAAAATATGAAGTGCACTTTTAATTCAAATCAAATCAAACCTACCTGTGTCCATTACAGCAAATATGCGTTTCAGGATTGAAGATATGTCCTCCGCAGCAGTACTCGCCATCACGGGGACGGGCAGACAGGTGGCAGGTGCTGTTAGTATACACGACATCTCCGACACATTCAGACTGCTTTGGCACGTTGTGATGAAGCGTTCCATTACAGCACAGCACATTTTCATCGAACGGAGTGTAAGTCAAATCACCACAGCACTGAAGGACACAAGTAAACATGGAAAGGATATTAATGCCTGCAGGGTTTTGCAATGCTGTATACAATTTCTCCAAACACCTGCTGGGTTCATCCCCAATTTATTTGCATTTATTTAAAGCCTAAGCGAAACGTCAGGTCAAAAGGCAACACTACCATAGTAAGTGCTGTTGCCCTAAACAAATTCCCTGAGCAACAGATTTCTTCCTTGGGATTGTAGGTTTCTGATCCACACGTAAATTCTAGAAGAGAAGAGAATGGGTGAGTGTGGAAACTGAAACTCAACGGTCTCTCTCAATCACTGTCTGATCGAGATTTGTAATAATATATATATATATATATATATATATATATATATATATATATATATATATATATATATATATATATATATATTAGTAGACAATGAGACAATGCCAAGTGCTTTACCTGGGTCTTTGGGTGGAGGGCTTGTAGAGATTTCCAGTAACGCATAAAAACACACACAAACACAAACACACAGTGGTGTAAAGTATTTAAGTAAATGTAATTAGTTACTGTATTCAAGTATATTTTTAGCTACTTTGAGTTTTAAAGATATCAGCAACTTTTTCTCTCTACTTGACTTCATTTTTTAATAATGGTGCCTTCACATGCTCTCGGAATTTATTTAGTTTTCTAGGTAAAAAAATTGCACATGAACGCCCTCACGTCGAAATTTGAATGCGATGAGTTTGTAATCACGATTTCAGAAGTGGTAATTTCCTATAGCACGTGAAGCCAGCATAAGTATATACTCTACTCATTTTGACCTAACTTTTTCTGCAGCAGTTTATTTCTGCTACAAAAGAAGCGATGTCGCCATCTGCAGGGCATTGAAGGTACTATATCTTGTGTGTTTTGCCCAAAGTATACTTCACTTTTTACGTGTATGCGAGGATCAGCATACAGTGTGCGACGTGAATTTCGTCATCAGAGGAGTACGTGTGTACTTTACACACACCGGCGCATTTTTATAACCACACATACTTGTTGTTTTTGCAGAAATCAGTTTATCCTCAAGGAGGCAACTGTGCGTTGGGGCCGTCGATTCACAAGGTAGTCGAAGAAAAACTGCATAAACAGAACAGACCGGAACGCATGCAAGCTACCGCGACGAACGAGGCCTTCATACACTAGCGTAAGCGTAAAAAATGAAGTATGCCCAGGGCTTTACCCACCCAAACAAGACTACTTAAAGGGATAGTTCACCCAAAAATGAAAATTGTGTCATCATTTACCCACCCTCAACCTGTATGAATTTCTTTCTTCTGTTGAACACAAAAGAAGATATTTTGAAGAATATCAGATGGACCCCCCCATTGACTTCCATAGTATTAATTTCCTATTATGGAAGTCAGTGGGGTCCATCAACTATTTGGTTACCCATATTCTTTAAAACATCTTCTCTTGTGTTCAACAGAAGAAAGATTTTTGGGTGAACTATGCCTTTAAGCCTTGCCCCAGACGAAAATGCATGTTTGAGCTGAAAGCAGCTTGCACAGACATATTTTAAAAGGTTTTTTTTCTAAGTCACATTTGTAAAAGCTACTTAAATGTCCTAATTTAATTAAAGCCTGCTCCTGACCTGATCCAAGACCTGTCTGTGAAACCAGGCGAATGACTTTTATTTAAGTCGCATTGGAATTGGTGACTTGTAACTTGTAAAGGAGTCATTTTCACTGTTAGGTATCTGCACTTTGACTCAATTACGGTCGCCGGGTACTCTTTAAACATCTCCAAACAAATACATTACATTATGATTAAATATACAGCACCTCCATTGTAAGAGAGTAACTGTAAAGGTATATTTTAGTGTGTTTGTTTTTACAACCCTCAGCTTGTAAAAGTGAAAAGGAAATTATTTTCTGTAGTACTCAACATATGCCACAGATGTTGTCTATAGTTTAACTTA
>CM076075.1:29938437-30045937 GCA_038088235.1 Zacco platypus
GGCTCTACTTAGGAGCTCTCTAAGGGAGCGCCCTGCCACCCTGCGGAGAAAGCTAATTTCGGCCGCCTGTATCCGGGATCTCATTCTTTCGGTCATGACCCAAAGCTCATGACCAAAGGTGAGAGTAGGAACGTAGATTGACCGGTAAATCGAGAGCT
This sequence comes from Zacco platypus, assembly GCA_038088235.1. Lineage (NCBI taxonomy): Eukaryota > Metazoa > Chordata > Actinopteri > Cypriniformes > Xenocyprididae > Zacco > Zacco platypus. Next base: position 29,938,596 of record CM076075.1, read on the forward strand.
TCGCCTTGTGGCTCAGCTCCTTCACCACGACAGACCGGCACATCGACCGCATCGCTGCACCGATCCGTCTCCTTCCTTACCTCACTCGTGAACAAGATCCCAAGATACTTGAACTCCTCCACCTGAGGCAGGAGCTCTCCACCAACCCGAAGAGGGCAAGCCACCCTTTTCCGACTGAGAACCGCGCTCTCAGACTTGGAGGTGCTGATCCTCCAAGAAGAAAAAAAACTTTAGCCAACAATTTTTGCATGTCATGCGCGGGACTCCGTAATTGCCAAATAAAAATCGCATGAAAAATGACCTCGCCACATGAGGTGAATGCAATTACAGTTTATTACAAATTATGGTTACACTTACAGTGTAATTACACATTTAAGTACTGAGTAATGACAATTAACAACATGTACTTACTGTAGGGTTTGTTTTAGGGTTAATTGCATGTAATTATGCATAATTTGTAGTTTTTACAATAGTAAGTACATGTAACATGTGTGACACTAAAATAAAACGTTACATGCAACTCCAACATGCATTTTTCTTTCTGAAAACTACTAGCTTTGCTCAGCATCATATTTCCACAACGCAGAAAAAAAAACAGACATGTCAAAACAGAAAGCCAATTCATTGCGCAATCTAATTTAAACGTTTGTAAGACAGTAAACATTTTTTGGAGCGACCCCAGCAAAGTCCAAAGACGCGTTTTTTTACACGTTAAACTCCTTCTGTGAACCCGTGTCACGCTGGACACGCGTTTGCAAAGAAAAACAACGACAAGAGCGCAGTGGAATCGCCAACAAGAGCGCGCTCTGTGCGAATGGTCCAAATCGTGCCCAGACTAATCGACTGCTACACTAACCCGGCCAAAAATGCGGTCCCTCGACGCCCCAGTCAACCTATATCCAAGTCTCGGTGGGTTTGTAACAGTTACTTGTTCACTGGCTGCCAGTATTTGCTAAACTTCCAGGTGCGTTATCAGCAATCTCTCCGCGCGCTCCAACCTTCCTCATTCCACCGACTGAAAGAGCTCACGGCTCGTGACCACAGTCAAGCGCGAGCTCGCTGTCTAAAGCGCGTCAAAACGTCCCCGCCTCCATCCAAAAAAAAAACAAAACCATATGACTGACTAAATTGTAGCTAATTTATCTCCACTTCAGTGGTTACACATAGAACTCATTTAACAAGGCACCACTAATATTGCACTTACTCAAAATTAAATTTAATGGAATATTATTATTATTATTATTATTATTATTATTAATGACAGTATTAGCTGACACACACACACTTAAAAAAAAAAAAAAAACCCAAGCAATTTTAATTGTAGAGTTGACTTACCTTGTGCAAAGAATGTGGCACTCAAGAAGAAGATTGTCACACCTGCAATAAAATAAATTCGTTTTAAAATAATATTTACACGAAGAAAAATCTAAAGCAACTCAAAACTTTAAAAATGTGGCTGTCATACACGAAGCTGATTTGTGGATCCCCATTGTCCCTGTAATAAAGCTTGAATGATAAAACGAGCCTAATTTATGTGATACATCTTTGCCCGCCCCTTAGCTCTGCATCATCAGCGGCACACAACGGAAATTACATGTATGGACAATTCGTTTTTCACGTGTCTGGCGTTTGGCACCGCTTGGATCACGAGGTTGATTCATGACCTGAACAGTGACTGAGACACTTTTAATGATCTCTGAGGAGTCTCCTCGAGTGCTGCAATACTGCAGGTTGCTCCGTTTGTTGCATCCATTGAGCATTATTTAATAACGTTACATTATAAGACATCTTAATTATTGAAAATGCGTTCAGCAGGAGTGAACTGGCTAGACGTCAAGATATCCACCTATTATGGGTCATACCAGACATTCTCTTTAATAGATCAAAAGTTGTATCAGCATAGTCCAGAGCTGAGGTGGGGAAAGTTTAGTGAAGATCTGCTTAGGTGGAGCTCGAAAAGGTAGGGGTTTGTTTTAACTAAATAATATGGTGGCAAAAGTTGTTAGATAATCATAAAAATTAGATTTAAGAAAAATTGGGGATTTAAGCAAGGATTCACAAGAAATAATCATTTTAATTCTGCAGAGTTGTTAGCTAAAATGTGAAGCAATTTGTTACGGAACCCCTTAAGAAACCTTTGCAATAAATACATATACATATATATATATATATATATATATATATATACATATTTCAGTATAGTCATACATATATATATATATATATACACATACATATTTCAGTATAGTCATACATATTTCAGTATAGTCATACATATATATATATATATATATACACATACATATTTCAGTATAGTCATACATATATATATATATATACACATACATATTTCAGTATAGTCATACATATATACATATACATATATATATATATATATATATATACATATATATATATATATGTGCATATATTTCAGCATATATATATATATATATATATATATATATATATATATATATGTGCATATATTTCAGCATATATATATATATATATATATATATATATATATATATATATATATATGTATATGTGCATATATATATATATATATATATATATATGATGCACGGACACATTTTTCTGTATTATACGTACCAGACAAGTAATTTGGCAATGTCTCTTTGTAGAAAAGACTACGCGTCTGCGCACGTACACATTCAAATGCAAGAGCGCATAAAATGTCTTCAGTTGGAAAGGTGTCATTTAAGTAAACACAAATAACAAAGACCTACTTGTGCTGCTGTGAAGCCAAAACAATCTCTTTCCATTCATTTTCAACTGAAACCATCTGTATTGTGTGTGTAATAGGTGATGATTTTCACAATCTCTGACGACCGAGAGACTGCGCCGTGACATGTGCTGAGAGCAACACTGCTGTGAGCAGTATGCCAAATTTTTTTTGGGATTTAGTTAGAGCAGTATGTCATATTTGTGTGAGTGAGTCACTGCCATGTTATACTCTAAAAATCATGTGCTAAAAACAACCCAGCATGGAATGAAAATTGACAAACCCACCAACTGAGCTGCTAACCGCTGCTAACCCCCGCTTTTGAAAAATCACATGAAGTGACGTAGCCAAACAAAAACAGTTCATGAAGCCTTTCCACTAAAAGCATGGGTGTTGTCTTATTTCAAAGCAGAGACTTTGCAGTTTATGGTAAAGTCATAATTATTTATTGTCAATGAAAAAATAATTATAAATAGCTTCCGTGTTTTGTAAAGTTTGTTTTTATGAAAAATCTTGCCTTTCTTTTAAGATCATGTCATGTGACTCTAAAATGCTAACTAACGTTTATAGCCTTCTTCCAAGCACCCGTTCAGTGTATTTGACTTGTTTTGTCAGTCTCAGTGCACCAGTCGCACAATTCACATCTCTCCGGCCTGGTTATGGCTCCAATTATTCCTTTCTTTTGTCTCTATTATAATTACTGTGTAACGCTGGCTGTGTAGAGAAACACGAAGACGAAGATAATGAACAGGTAAACTTTATATAATCCAAACAGGTTAATCCAACAGAGACACGGGAACACATCCAAAGCAGAAACATTCAATACCAGACAATCAGGGAAACACAGAACTGAACTTAAATACACAGAGAACATGGGGATAACGAGACAAGTGATTGGGAACAGCTGTGGTGATGAGATTAGTGTCCATAGAAACAGATTGTGGCGGGAACTTCAAACAAAGGAACATGTGACAGATAGAAAACAACAACAAAGTGACAGTCCATGTGGTGAAGACGTGACATACTGATGATGTTCTATTCAAGCAGACTTAATCACAGCATTTCTTTCATCAAACTTCTACCTTCACCTTGTTTGAAACTGTATCCCTTTGTGAAAAAAAGAAACATTTCACGTTAGGTGGCAGCATGACAGGTGTATCTACTAGCATGTCGCTTAGCACACCTTCAACACATGACAATTTATGAGATTAAAACCAAGTTTTTGCTCCAAGCTTACTTTATATCACAATTCAAGTGTTTTAAATAACCTTCTGTGATGTGATGTGGCTTTGGATCAAAAAGTCTGACCGAAAATACATTATTTTATGGTATTCTGCACAGTAAGAAAAGCTACCCCAATTAGCATTGCATTTATTATGAAAATACCCGACATGGCATGAAGAACACAGATAGACCATCATCACAATCCTGTCTTCAAAAGTGTCTATCTGCATGTTACAGCGATCTCTGGAAGCCTCTGTTATTACCTGGTCCGTCACATGGTATGCCTGTTCTTCCTCAATTCCATTTGTGGACTAAATGTGCACAGAGCGCCCTCTAGCTGCAAGTATGAATTGAAAACACAGTACAACTGTCAGAGTTTTTTGTCTTGTGTAGTGTTATTTTGGCCACTAGAGGTCTCCATTGGTCTCATAGCTTATCTAGGACCTTGTAATCAGGGTTATTGTTTTCACTTGTGTCTCGTTCTGTGCAGTGTATTTAAGCTGTGCCTTTTCTCAGGATCTTTGCTTGGTTATTGTGTTTTGTAGACCTGTGACTGCTATAGGTGCTTGTGTGCTCGAAGAGATCCTGGACTATTTTGCCTGAGTTTATTTTTGCCTTTTGTGAAGGTTTTTGTTTTTGGGAGATCACTGTTTTTCTCCTTTTGGAATTTTTCCCTTCCTATCTGGATTTTCTTCAGTTTTGTGATTGCTGTCTAAAAGGGGGATTGGAACCCTTTTTCCTTTGTTATAATAAAATCTTTTCAAGACATCCAAGAAGGCGTCTGACTTTTGGGTTCAACACCTTTCTGTGGCTCAGTGGGGGAAAGTTGGCCTTTCACCCCAAAGACCCGAGTTCGAGCCCCAGGGCTGACAGAATAACCAAGCCAACAATGGACCCAGAGACGCCTAATCCTCAAGAGCTTCTTGCCACAGTGGCGCAGCACGAATCCACAGTTCAACGCCATGAAGCAGCCCTAGCTCAGCAGGAGACATTGATGGTGAAACACTCACAGGTACTGGCTGATCTCATGACTTCTATCCATCAGATTTTTGATCGGCTGCCCTCCACTTCAGGTCCGGCTTCGGTTGCTGCCTCTGTACCCCTTCCGGATGCTCGTGTGCCCTCTCCTTTGGCTGAACCTCGCTTGCCTCCACCACAACGTTTCTCTGGCGATCCTAGTTCATGCGATGGGTTCCTGACTCAATGCTCTCTCACATTTGAATTGCAGCCATCTTCCTTCCCCACGGATCAGGCCAAGATGGCATATGTTATCACTCTCCTTTCTGGTAAGGCTCTCTCCTGGGCAACAGCGGTCTGGAAGGCACAGCCGCCCTTCTGTTCAAGATATGCTACGTTCATAGAGGAGTTCAAACGAGTCTTTGACCACCCCCTCAGCGGCCGGCAAGCCTCTAAGAGACTTCTTACCCTCAGACAAGGTAATGTCAGTGCCACAGAATATGCCATACAGTTTCGTACAATTGCGGCAGGGAGTGGCTGGAACGACGAATCCCTCATGGTGTGTTTCCTTAACGGTCTGTCTGAGGCGATCAAGGATGATCTGGCTATCAGAGAACCTGCTCGTGATCTTGAGACTCTTATCGATCAAGCAATACGGCTGGATAATCGCCTGAGGGAGAGAAACCTGCACCGCCCTTCTGTTTCCACTCTGTCTGCAAGCCCGGCTCCTGTTCAAATGCTACCATTGTCCCAAGATGCTTCAGAACCCATGCAATTGGGTAGGACTCGTCTTTCTGCTTCAGAACGAGACCGTCGCATGAGGGAGCGCTGTTGTCTATATTGTGGGTTGTATGGTCATTTTCGTTCCACCTGCCCCGAGCTCTCGGGAAACGCCCGGTCCCGCACAGGCAAGGAAGGACTGTAACGGGAGTCACACGCACTGCTTCACCTTCCGACTCTGGGTTGTTCCTTCCTATCACACTCACTTGGGGAGGCAAGAGACACCAACTCCAGGCCTTGATTGATTCCGGGGCGGCCGGGAACTTCATGGATATTTCCCTTGCCAAGAGGCTCCAGATCCCTACTAACTCCCTTCCTGCCCCCCTAACTGTGACTGCCTTGGATGGAAGACCTTTAGCTCCTGGGAAAATAACCCACCTCACCTCTCCCCTTAGTCTCTTCATTTACCAGCACCAGGAGACCATGTGTTTTCACCTAATTCAGTCTCCAGAGCTTCCTGTTATCCTTGGTCACCCCTGGCTCCTCCAGCATAACCCACACTTTGATTGGTCCACTGGGGCAGTCCTCAGTTGGGGTCCCACCTGTCAGACTACTTGCCTGGCCCAGAGCTCCCCTGATCCTGTTCTCGAGTCCCAAGAACCCCTAGATCCACTTCAAGTCCCTGCTCAGTACCACCACCTCAAGGCAGTGTTCAGCAAGGATAAAGCCACTACCTTACCACCTCATCGTCCCTACGACTGCGCCATCGAGCTACTCCCTGGAGCCTGTCCCCCTAGAGGACGTATATTCTCATTGTCTTCCCCGGAACGAACAGCTATGGACAAGTACATCAATGAATCCCTTGCGGCAGGGATCATCCGTCCATCCACTTCCCCTGCTGGAGCTGGATTGTTTTTCGTCGGGAAGAAGGATGGAGGACTTCGGCCATGTATTGATTACAGGGGACTTAATAAGATCACTATTCGTAACCGTTATCCCTTGCCTCTAATGGCTACTGCCTTTGAGATTCTTCAAGAAGCTTCAATCTTCACTAAGCTCGATTTGAGAAATGCCTACCATCTTGTGCGCATCAGACAAGGAGATGAATGGAAGACGGCCTTCAACACGCCCACAGGACATTATGAATACTTAGTCATGCCTTTTGGTCTCACTAATGCTCCTGCTGTCTTTCAAGCGCTCATTAACGATGTTCTCAGAGACATGCTTAATCAGTTTGTGTTCGTCTACTTAGACGATATCCTCATCTTCTCTAGCTCCCTCCAAGAGCATGTGAGACATGTCAGTAAGGTTCTCAGACGCCTTCTTGACAACCACCTGTATGTCAAACCTGAAAAGTGTGAATTCCATGTGACGCAGGTCCAGTTCCTGGGGTTCATCATAAGGCCTGGCCAGATACAAATGGATCCTCAGAAGGTTCAAGCAATTGTGGATTGGCCCTCCCCCTCGTCAGTTAAGGAGGTACAACGTTTCCTTGGTTTTGCCAATTTTTATCGCAAGTTTATCCTAAACTTCAGTTCGGTAGCAGCTCCTTTATCTGCACTCACCAAGGGGAATGCGGCCAGATTTTGTTGGGGAAGGGAAGCAGAGTTGGCTTTTAACAAACTCAAATGCCATTTTACCTCTGCACCTATTCTTATTCTCCCGAACCCAGATATTCCCTTCATTGTAGAGGTCGATGCCTCGGATGTAGGTGTTGGAGCTGTGCTGTCACAGAGGGGTAAGGACAACAAGCTGCACCCTTGTGCGTTCCTTTCCCACCGCCTGACACCAACTGAGAGGAACTATCACGTGGGGGATAGAGAGTTACTGGCAGTTAAGCTTGCACTTGAAGAATGGAGACATTGGCTTGAGGGGGCTAAACACCCATTCCAAGTTCTTACGGACCACAGAAATCTAGAATATGTTCAGCAAGCAAAGCGATTAAACCCCCGCCAGGCACGCTGGTCCCTGTTCTTCAATCGATTTCAGTTCATCTTGTCCTATCGCCCCGGCTCCAAGAACCTAAAGCCTGATGCGTTGTCCCGAGTTTATGTAAACACTCCTCAGGAAGATCCCATTACACCAATTATCCCCAGTTCCAAGATAATAGCTTCTATCAGGTGGGAGCTGGAGAATACGGTAAAACAAGCCCAAGCCAGAGAGCCTGACCCTGGAGGAGGACCTCCTAACTGTCTGTTTGTCCCTAAGACTGTCCGCTCCCAGATCCTCCAGTGGGGGCACTCCTCACGGCTCACTTGTCACCCTGGCATTCCTCGTACCCTTGAGTTCCTCCAGAGGCGGTTTTGGTGGCCAACTATTAAGAAGGATGTCACATCGTTTGTAGATGCCTGTCCCATGTGTAACCAAGGTAAAGCCTCTCACCGTGTTCGCCAGGGATTGTTGCACCCCCTTTCCATACCTCACAGACCTTGGTCTCACCTTTCCATGGATTTTATCACTGGACTTCCGCTCTCACAAGGCAACACCGCTATCATGGTCATCGTTGATAGATTCTCCAAGGCCGCTCGATTTATTCCCTTACCCAAACTGCCCACCGCTAAGGAGACTGCTGAATTGATTATAAATCATGTCTTTCGAATCTTTGGCATTCCTCAAGACATCGTCTCTGATCGGGGTCCGCAGTTTTCCTCTCGATTCTGGCGGGCATTTTGTCAATCTCTGGGAGCTTCTGTGAGTCTATCTTCTGGGTTCCACCCGGAGTCCAATGGGCAAACGGAGAGGGTTAACCAAGATCTTGAGACCACCCTGAGGTGTATGGTGGCTAACAACCCGTCTTCTTGGTCCTCCTTCATCATCTGGGCGGAATACGCTCACAACACCCTTCGCTCCTCCGCCACAGGCATGTCCCCTTTCGAGTGCCAGTTTGGGTACATCCCTCCTCTATTCTCTGAGCAAGAGGTAGAAGCTGCAGTTCCCTCCGCTCAGAGGTTCGTCAAACGTTGCCGCCAGACATGGAAGAAGGCCCGACTCCAGCTCCTTAAGACCTCTCAGCAGTACCAGCACCAGGCTAACCGCAGACGCAGACCCGCCCCCACTCTGCGCCCTGGTCAAAGAGTCTGGCTCTCCACCAAGAACATTCCCTTGCGGGTGGAGTCCCGTAAACTTTCCCAGAGGTTCATCGGTCCCTTCAAGATATCTAGGAAAGTTAACCCAGTTACTTATCGTTTGTACTTGCCTAAATCTTTAAAGATAAACCCCACTTTTCATGTGTCTTTGTTAAAACCTGTTTTGTCTTCTCCTTTTCTTGCGAAAGGTAAACCTCCCCCCCCTCGTATCATTGGAGGCCAGCCAGCCTACACAGTCCGCCGAATACTGGAGGTCCGTCAAGTACGTGGGTCCCGGCAGTATCTTGTGGACTGGGAAGGCTATGGTCCTGAGGAGCGCTCCTGGGTCCCTGCCAAGGACATCTTAGACCCCAAACTAATTAGGGAATTTCGCACTCGCAAACCCAGTCATCCTGGAAGGAACGTCAGGAGCCGTTCCTAGAGGGGGGGGTCCTGTCAGAGTTTTTTGTCTTGTGTAGTGTTATTTTGGCCACTAGAGGTCTCCATTGGTCTCATAGCTTATCTAGGACCTTGTAATCAGGGTTATTGTTTTCACTTGTGTCTCGTTCTGTGCAGTGTATTTAAGCTGTGCCTTTTCTCAGGATCTTTGCTTGGTTATTGTGTTTTGTAGACCTGTGACTGCTATAGGTGCTTGTGTGCTCGAAGAGATCCTGGACTATTTTGCCTGAGTTTATTTTTGCCTTTTGTGAAGGTTTTTGTTTTTGGGAGATCACTGTTTTTCTCCTTTTGGAATTTTTCCCTTCCTATCTGGATTTTCTTCAGTTTTGTGATTGCTGTCTAAAAGGGGGATTGGAACCCTTTTTCCTTTGTTATAATAAAATCTTTTCAAGACATCCAAGAAGGCGTCTGACTTTTGGGTTCAACACCTTTCTGTGGCTCAGTGGGGGAAAGTTGGCCTTTCACCCCAAAGACCCGAGTTCGAGCCCCAGGGCTGACAACAACAGAGTATCCAGCGCTCGAAATGATGACAACGGCCCTTTTTGGGGAAAAAATTGAATAAATATTACTCCTCTGTATAGAAATATGACACAAACATATGAAGATCCATCAATATTTCTCCAAATGTGCATGCTTTTGAGCTAAAAGCCCTGGAGTTTTGTTGATATCACAGGAGTTTATTCTCGATGGATGTGGCTGACGTTCCAAAAGTATCGACTCCGTTTTTCACACTCATAACTCCTGACGCATATTAACAAATTACGGTCACTATATGATATTGAGAGTAAGGCAGAGATTAAAAATTGAAGCTTGAGTCTTAGATCTTTTTAATGATGTATAGTTTGTCAAGGTAATTACATTGCAATGACAGTAAATTTGAGCTAATTTTAAAAAAGAAGCTCCGACAGAGATCAGTGATGCACGAGAGTCCCGGGATATAAAGAAACGAGGACATTTCATTCTGCTGAAATACTCCTCATACAGGTCAGTTTATTTGCGCAGCGCTGTTTCACTTGCTCTAACGTCACACTATCATACTAAACTGTATTTGAGTGTGTTGAAAGTTGTTGAAAGTTATGTATCCTACATTTTCATATTCCAAATATGAAAAGAGTTAAGAGCTTCAAGTTCCTTGGCATTCACATATCCGAGGATCATCCCTGGAGCTTACACTCGTAATGAGACCAGTCCGTCAGCGCCTCTCTTTCCTGCGGAGGCTGAAGAGGTTTGGCATCTCCTCTGACATGTCAAACTTCTTCCGTCGCACTACAGAGGGCCTTCTGACTGGCTGAATCACAGTCTCTTCTGAACACAAAGCTCTTCAGAGACTGGTGAGGGCAGTCATAAACTCGCACCCTCACTAGTCATAAACTCCCACCCTCACTAGTCATAAACTCCCAGCCTCACTAGTCATAAACTCCCAGCCTTACAGGACATTTTTTTAGACATGCTGCTTAAGAAAGGCCCGCAGCATCAATCAATCATCATCCTGCTCACCTCCCACACTGCCGTCTGGCAATGAGACTGAACAATCAGACCGAAGAAGAGCTTTTAAATTTCTTCAAGCCGTGGTCAACAGCAATTAACATACTCTTAACACTGTCCTTATTGTAACTATTACTGCCACTTATTTATATTTATATTTATGGTTCTGCCTGTGGAACAGCACATGCCACTTTTATCTCAGTGCCCTCCATTTGTCTATTTTTTGTATGTTCGTGTTTTACTTTTTCTTTTTTTTCTTGATTATTTATTTGTGGTTAATGTTTGGTCTCGTTTTTGTCACGGTATGTCTGAGCCTCGTCACAAGCATTTCACTGCACAGTTTTCCCCAGTGTTAACTATGTAAATGATAAATAAATGCCTCGACTTTGTTTTTACTGTTATTTTATTTCTTATGCATTAAAGAAAAAGATTATTGCGACTCTCAGAATTGTGAGATATAAAGTCAGAATTGCGAGTTATAGAGTCAGAATTGTAAGTTATAAAGTCAGAATTGTGAGCTATAAAGTCAGAATTGTGAGCTATAAAGTCAGAATTGTGAGCTAAAGTCAGAATTGTGAGCTAAAGTCAGAATTGCGAGTTATAGAGTCAGAATTGCGAGTTATAGAGTCAGAATTGCGAGTTATAGAGTCAGAATTGCGTGTTATAAAGTCAGAATTGTGAGCTATAAAGTCAGAATTGTGAGCTATAAAGTCAGAATTGTAAGTTATAAAGTCAGAATTGTGAGCTATAAAGTCAGAATTGTGAGCTATAAAGTCAGAATTGTGAGCTATAAAGTCAGAATTGTGAGCTATAAAGTCAGAATTGTAAGTTATAAAGTCAGAATTGTAAGTTATAGAGTCAGAATTGCGAGTTATAGAGTCAGAATTGCGTGTTATAAAGTCAGAATTGTGAGATAAAGTCAGAATTGTAAGTTATAAAGTCAGAATTGTGAGCTATAAAGTCAGAATTGTGAGCTATAAAGTCAGAATTGTGAGCTATAAAGTCAGAATTGTGAGCTATAAAGTCAGAATTGTAAGTTATAAAGTCAGAATTGTAAGTTATAAAGTCAGAATTGTGAGATAAAGTCAGAATTGTGAGCTATAAAGTCAGAATTGTGAGCTATAAAGTCAGAATTACGAGATATAAAGTCAGAATTGTTAGCTATAAAGTCAGAATTGTGAGCTATAAAGTCAGAATTGCGAGTTATAGAGTCAGAATTGCGAGTTATAGAGTCAGAATTTTGAGTTATAGTCAGAATTACGAGACAAAGTCAGAATTGCGAGTTATAGAGTCAGAATTTTGAGTTATAGTCAGAATTGTGAGTTATAAAGTCAGAATTATGAGACAAAGTCAGAATTGAGAGTTATAGAGCCAGAATTGCGAGTTATAGAGTCAGAATTGCGAGTTATAGAGTCAGAATTGCGAGTTATAGAGTCAGAATTGCGAGTTATAGAGTCAGAATTGCGAGTTATAAAGTCAGAATTGTGAGATAAAGTCAGAATTGTAAGCTATAAAGTCAGAATTGTGAGCTATAAAGTCAGAATTGTAAGTTATAAAGTCAGAATTGTAAGTTATAAAGTCAGAATTGTGAGCTATAAAGTCAGAATTGTGAGCTATAAAGTCAGAATTGTGAGCTATAAAGTCAGAATTGTGAGCTATAAAGTCAGAATTGTGAGCTATAAAGTCAGAATTGTGAGCTATAAAGTCAGAATTGTAAGTTATAAAGTCAGAATTGTAAGTTATAGAGTCAGAATTGCGAGTTATAGAGTCAGAATTGCGAGTTATAGAGTCAGAATTGCGAGTTATAAAGTCAGAATTGTGAGATAAAGTCAGAATTGTAAGTTATAAAGTCAGAATTGTGAGCTATAAAGTCAGAATTGTGAGCTATAAAGTCAGAATTGTAAGTTATAAAGTCAGAATTGTAAGTTATAAAGTCAGAATTGTGAGCTATAAAGTCAGAATTGTAAGTTATAAAGTCAGAATTGTGAGATATAAAGTCAGAATTGTGAGCTATAAAGTCAGAATTGTGAGCTATAAAGTCAGAATTGTGAGCTATAAAGTCAGAATTGTGAGCTATAAAGTCAGAATTGTGAGCTATAAAGTCAGAATTGTAAGTTATAAAGTCAGAATTGTAAGTTATAGAGTCAGAATTGCGAGTTATAGAGTCAGAATTGCGTGTTATAAAGTCAGAATTGTGAGATAAAGTCAGAATTGTAAGTTATAAAGTCAGAATTGTGAGCTATAAAGTCAGAATTGTGAGCTATAAAGTCAGAATTGTGAGCTATAAAGTCAGAATTGTGAGCTATAAAGTCAGAATTGTAAGTTATAAAGTCAGAATTGTAAGTTATAAAGTCAGAATTGTGAGATAAAGTCAGAATTGTGAGCTATAAAGTCAGAATTGTGAGCTATAAAGTCAGAATTACGAGATATAAAGTCAGAATTGTTAGCTATAAAGTCAGAATTGTGAGCTATAAAGTCAGAATTGTGAGTTATAGAGTCAGAATTGCGAGTTATAGAGTCAGAATTTTGAGTTATAGTCAGAATTACGAGACAAAGTCAGAATTGCGAGTTATAGAGTCAGAATTTTGAGTTATAGTCAGAATTGTGAGTTATAAAGTCAGAATTATGAGACAAAGTCAGAATTGCGAGTTATAGAGTCAGAATTGCGAGTTATAGAGTCAGAATTGCGAGTTATAGAGTCAGAATTGCGAGTTATAAAGTCAGAATTTTGAGATTAAAAAGTAGAAATAATTTTTTTTTTCCAGTGGTGGAAACGGGCTTCCATAGTTTCCTTTTTATGTAAAGCACTTTGAATTAGCACTGTGTATGAAATGTGCTATATAAATAAAATTGCCTTGCCTTATTATAGCGCCACCTAGTGAAAGACAGGTGCGTGTCCACCACAATGTTGTTGCACAGCATTTTGCAGATTCTTCTAAATCTTCCTTTAATTTGCAAAATGGAAAAAAAAAATACTCTTAAATCTGCCCCAGATGATCAAATCTGGTGTTAAATTCACTGTTTACCGCATGTCAACGATTACCTAAAACACTGTTTGTTTGAAATGAAGTTGGCCGTCCGGAAGCCTTGGTTTCCCAGCGCTCACTTCATCGCGACATGTTTTGCGCTTTTTGTTGCGCTTCTGTATGAACCCCGTAGAATCATCACATTAATAATTTGGCAAACGACAGGTAACGGGCAGCTTTCTCAAACCCATCCTCTTTGTATGGGGAGAAGAACTTTTCAGCGCCTCTCTTTCCTGCGGAGGCTGAAGAGGTTTGGCATTTCCTCTGACATGTCAAACTTCTACCGTCGCACTACAGAGGGCCTTCTGACTGGCTGCATCACAGTCTCTTCTGAACACAAAGCTCTTCAGAGACTGGTGAGGGCAGTCATAAACTCACAGCCTCACTAGTCATAAACTCCCAGCCTTACAGGACATTTTTTAGACATGCTGCTTAAGAAAGGCCCGCAGCATCAGCAAGGATCGCCCTCATCCTGCTCACCTCCCACACTGCCGTCTGGCAGACGCTTACGATCCATTCGATCACGCACAACCAGACTGAAGAACTGCTTTTAAACTTCTTCAAGCCATCATATTGCTTAACAGCCAGCTTTCCTTCATCTAGACCTGCAATCAGTTACTCTTGCCATTTTGAACACTGCGACTTCTTACTCAGGATACTAATGCTCTTAAAATGTACTACTTATTGTATTGTAATGCCACTTTTTATATTCTTTCATGTAACTCTGTGACACTGATTACCCCAGAATTCCTATCTTAGTACCTCAGGTCTACTCAATACTCTTAACACTGTCCTTATAGTATCTATTACTGCCACTTATTTGTATTTATGGTTCTGCCTGTGGAACAGCACATGCCACTTTTATCTCAGTGCCCTCCATTTGTCTATTTTTTGTGTGTTCGTGTTTTACTTTTTCTTTTTTTTCTTGATTATTTATTTGTGGTTTATGTTTGGTCTCGTTTTTGTCACTGTATGTCTGAGCCTCGTCACAAGCATTTCACTGCACAGTTTTCTCCAGTGTTAACTATGTAAATGATAAATAAATGCCTCGACTTTCTGTTTTTACTGTTATTTTATTTCTTATGCATTAAAGAAAAAGATTATTGCGACTCTCAGAATTGTGAGATATAAAGTCAGAATTGCGAGTTATAAAGTCAGAATTGCGAGATATAAAGTCAGAATTGCGAGTTATAAAGTAAGAATTGTGAGTTATAAAGTCAGAATTGTGAGATATAAAGTCAGAATTACGAGATATAAAGTCAGAATTGCGAGATATAAAGTCAGAATTGTCATTTATAAAGTCAGAATTACGAGATATAAAGTCAGAATTACGAGATATAAAGTCAGAATTGTCATTTATAAAGTCAGAATTGTCATTTATAAAGTCAGAATTGTGAGATATAAAGTCAGAATTGTCATTTATAAAGTCAGAATTGTCATTTATAAAGTCAGAATTGTGAGATATAAAGTCAGAATTGTGAGTTATAAAGTCAGAATTGTCATTTATAAAGTCAGAATTACGAGGCATAAAGTCAGAATTGTGAGTTATAGAGTCAGAATTATGAGATTAAAAAGTAGCAATAAATTTTTTTTTTCCAGTGGTGGAAACGGGCTTCCATAGTTTCCTTTTTATGTAAAGCACTTTGAATTAGCACTGTGTATGAAATGTGCTATATAAATAAAATTGCCTTGCCTTATTATAGCGCCACCTAGTGAAAGACGGGTGCGTGTCCACCACAATGTTGTTGCACAGCACTTTGCAGATTCTTCTAAATCTTCCTTTAATTTGCAAAATGGAAAAAAAAAATACTCTTAAATCTGCCCCAGATGATCAAATCTGGTGTTAAATTCACTGCTTACCGCATGTCAACGATTACCTAAAACACTGTTTGTTTGAAATGAAGTTGGCCGTCCGGAAGCCTTGGTTTCCCAGCGCTCACTTCATCGCGACATGTTTTGCGCTTTTTGTTGCGCTTCTGTATGAACCCCGTAGAATCATCACATTAATAATTTGGCAAACGACAGGTAACGGGCAGCTTTCTCAAACCCATCCTCTTTGTATGGGGAGAAGAACTTTTTTCATTCTGCCCATCAGCAAAAACAGCTGCATTCGTGGCAGATCACATGGTGCTTCTGGAGCATTTTCTATAACCAAATTCACAATTTTCGAAACCGCATTTTCAGCAAAGCCCTGCTGTGTGAACGGAGTATGCTAAAGTTACATTATACTACATTTTCAGGCCTCGACAATAAACCCTGGTGCTTGTCTGAGAGAAAATCACCCCGTTGGTTGTTCAGCTTTCCCAACCAGTGCACAAGAACAAAATCGGAAGCGATGAAAGCAAGCAAATGATGAAATCAAGAGAGCCTCTAGAAATCCCTGAGCCTACCGGGACCTGTGTAGACCTTAATCCAGCCGTTCCTGCGGGAATGCAGTTAGTATATTACTGCTGAGTGAAATGCGTAAAATGCAAAGCACAAAATCTGAGAACGGAACTCCATACTTAGCCACATGTCACATCACGTCCTGCCGGTTGTTGTGTTTGTTCAAGCGCTACTCTTGCAGTGGATGTGAGGAGACTCAAAAGCAAGCTTTTGTTGTCGCTAGTTTTTGTTTATGTTGTGTTTGATGTGTCTGGAGCAATTTTATCACATGATTATCTCAACGATTATGGTGGTTAAGGCGCTGTGATTCTCTTGATGTGACCTCCCAGAATTATCGCATGCATAAACTGGACACAAATGTTTGTAAATTGTTGATGATATAACATCAATTCAAATTCATATTTCTTCTTTTATCTTGAGGCTGTGTCAAAGTCGGGCCAATGTTGAGCCTATAGTTTTTGCGGCGTGTTCTGAACTGTTCGCACTAATCAAACTGCCAACTGTTACTTTTTGGCTGATTGAACATTTTCATCAAATATGTTTGTAGTAAGTGGGATTTAGTGTGTAAAAGGTAAGCAATCACGATGTAACACAGTTTTTAAGTACGGGAAGAAGGAGGCGGGAACCGGCGAACGTTCAACGTACTTTTAATAATAAAATAAACAAACAATAAAACGAACGTAAAATGGCGACAGTTCCTCACGGGCGACTGCCGCCCACCCAAACATAACAAAAACGCAACATAAAGTCCAGGCCTGGTCCTCTCTCGTCCTTCACTGTCGTCGCTCCTCTTTTATGCTTCCGGAGCTCCTCCGTGAGAGACACGAGACCGGTGTAGCGCGCAGCTGACACTCATTATCTTTCGCCTGCCCTGCTCGTCACTAGGGTTGGGTACCGAAACCCGGTGCCAATATGGCACCGGTACCTATATAACCGGTATGTACCGGATCGAATCAGAATGCGAATGTCGGTGCCTCATTTCGGTGCCACTTAAATGCCTGAAGTGATTGAAATATTTGTCCTCTGGTGCTATGACACGGACGTAAGAAGCATCAGATTCATCAACACGACTGGTCACTAGTTAAATTTAAATACTGCTTTCGTGGGGTGTCAGAATGCTCGGAAAAATTATTTCCCGAATGAGAAAACTCACGTGAACGTCGGAAAGCTTTGATGATACAAATCACAATTCGTCGGCAAGTGAGACCATCCGTGAAGCGCGTGAGCGCAGCAACTACGCTTGCGCTGACTGCAGTGCAGCAGGTGGTCTACCGTTAGCTTAGCTAGCTAAATTAAACGCACTTAAATTAAAATACTTAAAACTAAACGCTCCAAAGTGTGGCTATATTTCACCAGAAAGGATTATGACACCGCGACGTGCAGCAAATGTTTCACAACAGTTGCGTGTAAAGGCGTTAACACGTCAAACCTAACGAAACATTTGAGGGCACATGGAATATGCACCGTGTTTGACAGCTCGCGGACATCAGCTGGCACTATCAGTGTGGATGACCTCAGCCCCAGTAAGCGGGACAGTCTTCCCATATTGTCTGCACTTTCAAACACATACCTGTATGTGCAGGCCTCATCGACACCATCTGAGAGAGTTTTCTCCTGTGCAAGACATGCAATAATTCAGGAGAGGTGTCTATTTTGCCAGAGAAGGCAAATATGGTCATATCTCTGCAAAAAAAATTGCTGAAATTTGAAGCTGTTAAATTATTGTAGTTGAGCTAGTTGGCTTAGGTTTTACTGTTGTTGTGTTTTGTATTTACTTATATATTCATGTATACTTTAAACTTTTAATATATTGTTCAATTTAAAGAACTTTTTTTGTCCAATAAAAAGGTATTCTTGACTGAGTCTTTGACTGAGACTTTTTTTAAAGTATCGGTTCAGGCAGCGTTTTGGCACCGGTACCGTTTTAAAAGTATCGATTTGGCACCGGTATCGAAAAAAACCCAAACGATACCCAACCCTACTCATCACACATGACTTACGTTTATGATGTGTATCACTGGTATGCGGTAAATCTCTTTCTTTCACACTGGTGCGGAAAACAGTTCTCTGCTGGTTGTTGTCTTTGGTGTGTTTTCAAGCGCAGCTGTTTGGCCCGGACATGAGGAGACTCAACAGTGAGCTTTTGTTGTCGCTAGTTTTTTTATGTTTGCTTTAATGTATATGCCTTTTGTTGTGAATAGTTTTTTAGAAAGTCATTGCATGAGTCTTGCATCAGTTGCCTTTGTGATAATTTTTTTGTAATAGATCTCTCAATTTTGGCACAGTCATATCCTCTAAACCTCAAACAGATGCACATCTTTAACTACTGTATGATCTAGCGTTAACACCGCGCCAAGAAACTACTCTGGGTTTCTTAAATGTAGGCTTGTGTAATGCGTGTCACGGCACAGGTGCAACCCTCTCTCTCTAACAATGAAAATGAGTGTGAAAGGAGTGCACTGTTTCTAGCTTTGGACGAGTGACCAGAAGACCAGACTCGCTCAAGGCAACGGTGACGCTGGCTGCATTACAAACAGGTGAGATGTACTTGGGTAAAGTAATAAATAAAAAAATTAAAAAAAGCAGTGAAATTCAAAATATCACAACTTGACACAAAAGAAAATGGCAAAAAATACATCAAGACTTGTTCCAACCAAATTTACCTTCTTATATACCTTATGTGTATATTATATATATATATATATATTTTTTTTTTTTTTTTTTTTTTTTTTTCTATTTAATTAGAACTATTACTGGTTATTTCTTATTGACCTATTTAGATTCTAATGTGTGTATAAAATTTATTTTCACCTACTTGTTCAGTTTGTTTCTAACTGGATTATTGAATGTAGAGAGTAGTTTTAGAATAGAGTATAATTCTCTAAAATGTACAAAATGTTCAAATTCTTCACTCTTTATTTTATAGATAGATAGATAGATAGATAGATAGATAGAACAAAATAATTAAATGAAATAAAATACAATTGAATTTGGAAATATAAAATGACAATAGTAAAGAGGGGAAAAAAACAATAATTCAAATTAAATGCTCACAATTGTCATATTCGTATCCATTTTTATCTGTTTATCCTGTTTCCCCAGTCCTGTCGTAGTCATATGTTCCTTGTTTTGAGTTCAGTTCTGTCTTCTGTCATGTGTTCCTTGGTTGTGCTGTCAATTGTCACGTGGTCTTTTGTTTTGTATCTGTCATGTGATCTTTGTTTTGCCTTCCCATGTGCTTGTCTAATTATTAGTTCATTGTCTCCAGCCGTGTCTTGTTATCAGTTATGTCTGTCACCTGTGCCCCGCAAATCATCCTATTGTGTTCATCTGTATATATTCCCTCCATGTCTGTCCAGTCCTTGTCAGTTCTTATCGTTTCATGCGTGTATTTACCTGTGTCTTCCTGCATCCTGTTGTGAATTAAACCAGTTGAAATCAAGAAATCTCTTCGTGCGTGTTCCTATCCTACCACGGTGTTACAACAATAGCAGTCCCAATGTGAATCAAAACCTCGTAAATCTCAGTTCCAGTTCAATGCTGCTTACATGACATCCTTCTTCTGCAATTGAGTTCTGAGCAACACAGTTCAGTCAGAAAGGGATGAAAATGTTTGAACACTCCTACCACTCCGTTGATTCCTTGATCCACAAACCTCGGTCCTTATATGGGCATGGCTCGCCAATTCGCAATGACACTGTAGGGGTTCGATCTTCAAGTGGCTGGCAGGAGCCGCCATCAGTCAGAGCCTGGTGGCAGCTGCCAGTCGGATTCTGGCAGGTCACGTGTTCAGTCTCAGCCGCTGTAGATCTGAGAGTATAGCGTTCCCGAACACTCTTGCTGCAAGGAAAAACACTATTTTATTGTTGTGAATATATTTTTATGACTTTTTCATGATTGACGTTTTAGGTTGGTTTATCCAAATTAAAGTAGTCAAATGACCGTGATACAGGGCAGATATAGGAGTGGTAATGAACAACAGGTGCAAATCATAAACCAATGAAATCAAAGAAACACAAAACCAATGAAGACAAGGGAAATGACAACACACATGCTGCAGCCGAAATCGCCTACTTCTCTACTATATAGTAGGGGAAAAGCAGTAGGCGTATGTCCGAAACCTTAGTAGTCATAAAAGAGTGGCCGAGAATTACCACGTGACGTACTCTTTCTCACGAGATTCGGACGTACGCGTACTTCTCTGCTATATAGTAGGGGAAAAGCAGTAGGCGTATGTCCGAAACCTTAGTTGTCATAAAAGAGTGGGCGAGAATTACCTTGTGACGTACTATTTCTCAGGAGATTCGGACGTACGCCTACTTCTCTGCTATATAGTAGGGGAAAAGCAGTAAGGGAGTGAATATATATCTGAAACCTTAGTAGTCATAAAAGAGTGGGCGAGAATTACCTCGGTGACGTACTATTTCTCACGAGATTTGGACGTACGCCTACTTCTCTGCTATATAGTTGGGGAAAAGCAGTAGGCGTATGTCCGAAACCTTAGTAGTCATAAAAGAGTGGGCGAGAATTACCTTGTGACGTACTATTTCTCACGAGATTCGGACATACGCCTACTTCTCTACTATATAGTAGGGGAAAAGCAGTAGGCCTATGTCTGAAACCTTAGTTGTCATAAAAGAGTAGGCGAGAATTACCTCGGTGACGTACTATTTCTCACGAGATTTGGACGTACGCCTACTTCTCTGCTATATAGTTGGGGAAAAGCAGTAGGCGTATGTCCGAAACCTTAGTAGTCATAAAAGAGTGGGCGAGAATTACCTCGGTGAAGTACTATTTCTCACGAGATTCGGACGTACGCCTACTTCTCTGCTATATAGTAGGGGAAAAGCAGTAGGCGTATGTCCGAAACCTTAGTAGTCATAAAAGAGTGGGCGAGAATTACCTCGGTGACGTACTATTTCTCACGCTGCAAGGAAAAACACTATTTTATTGTTGTGAATATATTTTTATGACTTTTTCATGATTGATGTTTTAGGTTGGTTTATCCAAATTAAAGTAGTCAAATGACCGTGATACAGGGCAGATATAGGAGTGGTAATGAACAACAGGTGCAAATCATAAACCAATGAAATCAAAGAAACACAAAACCAATGAAGACAAGGGAAATGACAACACACATGCTGCAGCCGAAATCGCCTACTTCTCTACTATAAAGTAGGGGAAAAGCAGTAGGCAAGCGAATAAGTATGTCGGAAACCTTAGTAGCCATAAAAGAGTGGCCGAGAATTACCTCATGACGTACTATTTCTCACGAGATTCGGACGTACTCCTACTTCTCTTCTATATAGTACGGGAAAAGCAGTAGGCGTATGTCCGAAACCTTAGTAGTCATAAAAGAGTGGGCGAGAATTACCTCGGTGACGTACTATTTCTCAGGAGATTCGGACGTACGCCTACTTCTCTGCTATATAGTAGGGGAAAAGCAGTAGGCGTATGTCCGAAACCTTAGTAGTCATAAAAGAGTGGGCGAGAAGTTCCCGGATGGCCTACTGCTTCCACCCAGATTCTTGAGCACTCATCCGATGGATACTTTTCTATCCCAGGAGGCCATGGCAGAGGATACGTCATAATCAAACACGGAGGAGAAAGAGGCGTTGTCAAATGTGAGTATTGAAAACCAAAAACATGGTTCCTTGTGTTAAAATCGCATTTGTTGAACTACTGTAAACTGTTGAAGGTGTAAAGACGCTAGGCAGTACAGTATAGTTGTGATTTTGCTGTAAAAACACGTTTTATTATGTACAGTTAACAAGGGCGCTCTAGTAAGCTCGCGTACGTCACCAAAGTGGATTTACATGCATTCTAAACCATATACATCATAAAGACGCTAACTAAATGTGACAGGGAAATATTCAATAAGTATTGCAGATGATGAGCACAACATGACATAGACATCTGAGTGATTTATGTGTGCTATTATGTAGAATTTAACACTACTTACATGAATGTAAGTAATATAAATAAACAAAGGTACAAGTAACTAGACAGAAGTTATCTATTTTAATTGACCGTTAGTACTGTTCAGAAATTAAGGAACATTTGTATTGGATAAGAAGTCAGTCATACATCAGCAACTACCTCAACATGTAAATGCAGTGTTGAACACATAAATCACAGAGTAACGTGAATCTTGTCTGGATGTTACAGGGACGGATGAACACGTGTGTTTATCCGGTGGAGAGAGACTGATGCAGTCACAGGCTTGGAGTGAGTATACCACAGAAACAATTATTGTAAGTTATTACAGCACTTTTATGATTGTTGATTTCTGTGCATTCGTTGCAGATCTTCCGTGGTGGAGCAGGACCTGTGAGGAAAGCTGAGGGCGGCGTTTGTGGGGAAAAAGAAATCAGCTGGACAAACATAAATAAATAATGACTGAATTTATATGTGTGGATGAACTATCCCTTGAAGCCCCCAAACAGAAACTGTAATAAATCTATGTATGTGTTTACACACTACACCACAAAAGTAATAAAACTACAACGAATTTGAAATGTGAAAATATTAAATGAAAAATGGCAAGAAACGGAATGCTGACATGGATTGTGAAATGTTTTAATCTTTGCTGGATCTTTTATGTTTTGGGCCTGTTTTTCACTGGAGGTCCTGGACATCTTGTTCAAATACATGGTATCATAAATTCTATCAAATACCAACAGATTAAAACCGCCTCTGCTAGATATCCTATATTGGGCCGTGGTTGAATCGTCCATCAGGACAATGATCCAAAACAAACATCAAAACCAACACAAAAATGTGTCACAGAGCATAAAATGAAGCTTCTGCCATGGCCGTCCCATGAAATCTAAAGAAAATGAGCGGAGTGAACTGAAAGAATGGTCTCTGATCTCTAATCAGTTGTTCTCCAAACTCATCAGGCATTACAGATGAAGACTCAGAGCTGTTATCTTGGCAAAAAGAGGTTGCAAAAAGTATTGAATAAAAGTTGGCCAATAATTGTGGCCAACGTGTTTTGGAGAAAACATTCATAATGTGATTTCCCCCCCAATGAAAGGTCAAAGGTTCGATTAAAGGTCTAGCTATACTTCCTCACATACCGTTTACTTTCTTTGTTGTGGTTGGTCAGACAAACATTTTCAGGCCATTCACATCTGAATCTATTTTCCGTGTCCACTTTTCTTTTCTTCACACTTGCCTTGTTTTCGCTGACAGACTAGACGTATTGTAAATTTAAAATATTAACTATATACGCTTTAACTGCATTAAATCTTATATAATGCAAAACTTAATTCACATATTATTTCACAAAACGAAAAAATAAAGGATTCTTAATATTGAAAAACAGGTCAATTTTAATATATAACATTTGCATAAAAGAGTGTATTTTGAATTCATATTTTATTTACAGAATAATTTCTTGAATGGACATGAAATACGTAGTTTAAAATTTCTTGAAACATGTCAGCCATAACGGCCCTCATAATGAACATCACGCGTGACTTTTCCAACGTGATTACGTAAAGCACGGTGAGTGCAAGACGAGCATTTGTGGTTAAAAAGTATATAATTATTATTATAATTTTTTTTAGACTCTTATTCCTCGTCTGGGATCATGTAGAGTCTTTGAAGCTGCACTGAAACTGACATTTGGACCCGTTGAACCCCAATGAAGTCCATTATATGGAGAAAAATCCTGGAATGTTTTCCTCAAAAACCTTCATTTCTTTTCCACTGAAGAAAGAAAGACATAAACAATTTGGATGACATGGGGGTGAATAAATTATCAGGAATTTTTAATTCTGAAGTGAACTGATCCTCTGCAACTGCGTAACGCTTGGGTGTGCAGGAACAGGTTACTGAAGTAACTTCAAACAGTTTAATATTAAATGACAGGAAACAGGATGCACCAGCTATGATACTTTAACAACGGACAAAGACTGGACTGACACAGAGGGAATATATACACAGAAACACATGAGAATAATGAACGGGGCACAGGTGACAGACATAACTAACCGACACAGCTGACTTAAATGAACTAATAACGAGACAAAGACAAACGGGAAATCAAAACAGAGAACACATGACAGGACTTGAACTCAAAACAAGGATCATGTGACCAGGGTTGGGGAGTAACGAAATACCTGTAACTTAGTTACGTATTTAAAATACAAAATTTGAGTAACTGTATTTCATTACAGTTACATTTTAAATGGGTGGTAATCAGATTACAGTTACATCTGAAAAGTGTTTTAGATTACCAAAGTGATTACTTTGAATTTTAATGTCATTTAAACAGCGATTGGTGATTCTCTGACTCTGACCGTCTGAAAAAGCGGAGTTAAGTTTCATCAACATTTTAATACTTTTAAGAGAGATCATAAAAATGTTGTTATTTTCATTTAGTTCTGTCCTGAACAAGACAAAGTGACTGAATTTATTAAAAAAAAATGCCCAACGGTCAACTTAACTGTCCTGTCATGACCTGATGATCCACGACTGTTTTCATGTTTTGTTGTTTGAGAGTCATTTTATAATTCACTCGTCACTGCAACTTTTTCTCACAATTTGTTTTTTTCCCCTCACAATTGTGAGTTTGCATTTCACAATTCTGACTTCTTTTCTCAGAATTGAGAAACTCACAATTCTCAAGTTATAAAGTCAGAATTGGGAGATATAAACTTGCAATACTGACTTTTTTCTTGCAATTGTGAATTTAGTATATGAGTTTATATCTCATAATTCTGACTTTTCTCAATATTGTGAGTTTATATCTCATAATTCTGACTTTTCTCAATATTGTGAGTTTATATCTCATAATTCTGACTTTTCTCAATATTGTCGGTTTATATCTCATAATTCTGACTTTTCTCAATATTGCGAGTTTATATCTCATGATTCAGACTTTATAACTCACAATTGCAACTTTATATCACACAATTCTAAGGGAAAAAGTCAGAATTGTGAGATAAAAACTTGCAATGACCTTTTTTGTGTTTGTTCCACACTTATTAGTATTCCAAAGTATTCTAAAGTATTTAGATTAAGTTACTAAACTTGAGTAATGTAACAAAATACATTACAAATGACTTTTTAAAGCATGTATTTTGTAATCTATAGTGAAATACATTTTAAAAGTAACCCAGCCCTGCATGTGACTAATGACAGGACTGGGGAACAGACAAACACATCATTATGACAAGCTGAAAACACACAAAACTAATTAAAATTATCCCTCTGTTTTTTCACATCACATCACATCCGCTTTATGTGTGTGCTTGAGCGCTGATTAGGTTATGTATTATATATATATAGGTGACTAAAGGCTCAATATTATGATTTAGACGGCTTACTTATATAAACGCGCGATTTGTCAACTAACCGCTTAAATAAAAAAAGCCCCAGTGAAAACTATTTCGAGGTAAATTATGTTTTTTGTGCAAACAAACCATAAAATTGAGGATAAAACACTGAAGACATTGCTTTAGTTATGTCTTAACTTCCTTTCCGGACGTTGAATGTGCATAGGCTGTCAATGGAGGGACAGAAAGTTCTCAGACTTCATTAAAAAATTGTGTGTCCCGAAGATGAATAAAGCTATTAAGGGTTTGGCACAACATGAGATAATTAATGTCAACTTTCAGTTTTGGGTGAATAAAACAAGTTGACCAACATGGTCATAATAAAACGGTTCTAAAAACCACAAAAATGATGCTGAATTTTTACCATTAACTTGGGATCACTTCTAACACAGCCAAACAACAAAGGCCGTATTTTACAGCCGCTGGCTGTATTTTTAAAAATATCTTGTTTGCTGATGGTTGTGAATAGCTTTGAAGTGGCTGCATGCTTTTAAAGTAAAAGAACAATGAAAGCTGTGTAAATTATAAAAGCTCCTTGTGGTTTCTCGGTTTGAGCTATTTGAACAACCATAGATATATATATATATAAATGACTTCCTGCACCACAGCAATGATGTCATATGCAAACAATTTATTATATACAGCCAAATATAGCTGTACTTTTTACAGTAGTGTGAATCTATTGGACAGAACTTGCTTTTTAGGCAAAATAATGAATGATGCAATCTTAAACTGGTATTGCGTCATAGATGATGTTATTCTGATGCAATCATAATGAAACTTACATCACTCTGCTGAACGAGCTGCCATATCAGCTCTAGAAATCAAACGATTTATTCATTCATCAGTTTCATGCTCCAACACACATATGCCTGTAGTTTTCAAATAACCCTGAAGGATTTGATGAGCTGGATCCGGAGTGATTCATTCGGGTTGAAGCCGAACTGTGCAGGGCTGTGATTGTGAGATTTGTACCCCTGTCATACAGTGTTGTGCTCTCTTGTCAGGGTTTGATTTTGCAAAGGAACATTTCTGTTTAGCACAAGTGAGCAGAGATGCCTGTGAACAGTGCAGATGACTTCAAATGCTTGTAGACTATTGCTGGACAGTGACAAGAGAAGCTCCAGGGACGAGAAAGGTAGACACTGAATAGGACATGACTATGTCTATTATATGACTATGTTGGGCGGCAGTGGTTCAGTGGTTCATGTGGGTTGTCTACTAACTGGAAGGTTGGTGGTTCAATCCCCGGTTCCACCTGACCAAGTGTCGAGGTGTCCATGAGCAAGACACCTAACCCCAGCTGCTCCCGATGAGCTGGATGGCGCCTTGTATGGCTGACGTCGCCGTCGGTGTATGAATGTGTGTGTGAATGGGTGAATGTGAGGCAAAAATTGTAAAGTGCTTTGGTGGCCATAGGTCTGTGAAAGCGCTATATAAATGCAGTCCATTTACCATATGTATATAACTGTTTTTTTAAAAATAAAATGTGTGTGTCCATGTTGCTTTGCCATTTTCCGGATTATCAGCATTGGTTTCTATAACATTGTGTTGGTAGACAGGGCTGGGTGGGTCACTTTTAAAATGTATTTCACTACAAATACATGCTTTAAAAAGTAGTCCGTAACATATTTTGTTAGATTACCCAAGTTTAGTAACTTAATCTAAATACTTTAGAATACTAATAAGTATGTAACAAACAAAAAAAAGGTAATTTTTATCTCAGAATTCGGACTTTTTTTGACAGAATTGCGAGTTATAAAGTCAGAATTGTGAGATATAAATTTGCAATTTTGAGAAAAGAAGTCCTGAGATATAAACTCTGAATTTGAGAAAAAAGTCAGAATTGCGAGAAAAGAAGTCAAAATTGTGAGATATAAACAAGCAATTTTACAGAAAAAAGTTAGAATTGCAAGTTTTTAAAAAACACAATTCTTACTTTATAACTTGCAGTTGTGAGTTTATATCTCACAGTTTTGACGTTATAAAATGCAATTGTGAGATCCAAACTCGCAGTTGTGAGGAAAAAAGTCAGAAATGTGAGAAAGTCACAAATTCCTCTTTTTTTTTTTTTTTTTTTTACACAATTACATGGACTCACAAAGAACTATTACAAAACATGAAATCAGTCATGGATCATCCAGTATTGACAGGAAAGGTATTCAACTTTTTGGGGCAATTTTTATAAATTCAGTCATTTTGTTTTGTGAAGTGTATGTAAGGAAGCCACTGAAAAAAAAAGAAAATAAAAAGAAGACTTTTTTTTCACAGAATTGTAAGATAAAAAGTTGCAATAATCTTTTTATTTTTTGTAATTTTGTAATTTGTATCTCGCAACTGTGACTTTATATCATATAATTCTGTGAAAAAAGTCAGAATTGTGAGATAAAAAGTCACAATAATCTTTTCTCTTTTTTTTCATACAGGATATATAAAATAACATGCAATTTTTATGATCCCTCTTATTTAGTTAAAATTATTAAAATGTTGGATATTCTGCAAGGCTTATGAGCAGATTTGTAGTTTATGATGCTTTTTCAGACTGTCAGAGTCTCCAGTTGCCGTTTACATTAACGTCACAATCTACAATAATGTTTAAATGACATTAAAATTCAAAGTAATCACTTTGGTTGTCACAGAACAGAAGGGATCAGACAGGATGCATAAAGAACAGTCTGTATTAAACAGAGGCACGGAGCTGACTGGGAATGCTGAAGGGGTGAGTAGACACAAGTATGATGAAAGTGGGCATTGTGAATGAACACCCCTTCGAGACCATGACCTAATTGCCTCACTTATAAGTCACTTTGGATGAAAGCGTCCGCTAAATGACTAAATGTAAATGATGTAATGATTTGATGACTTAGCTGAATGGTAACCATAGTCTCTTGTAGATGGGGATCTCGGGAAAAGTAGACAGATGGCAGGAGGCAGACGCAAGGACAGGATGCAGGTAAGGAGTCTGTATGTGTATGTGTAGGTTGAGTGTCTCTTAAGTAGTGACAGTGGTGATGAGGTGCAGGTGCGGGTAATCAGCAATCAGGGGCGAGTGAACGAGTGGGCGGAGCTTGACGATCTGGTGACGTTGGTGTGGCTTGTAATGGCTGTGACATTGGTAATCTAAAATACTTTTCAGATGTAACTGTAATCTGATTACCACCCATTTAAAATGTAACTGTAATGAAATACAGTGACTCAAATTTTGTATTTTAAATACGTAACTAAGTTACATGTATTTCGTTACTCCCCAACTCTGTTGGTAGGCATATACCAAAAACAACAACAGCAATACGGAGGGGTTTGCAATACAGATGTTGTCTTATAGCATGACGATATGCGGCGGCCGCCGGCAAATGATGAGGCGACGGCAGATACATGAGGGCCGACTGATATGAGCGGATTTTTCCGTGCTGTCGTCTCCGCCGGTTTGTCTCGATTATATTGTTAATCTTCTCATCTGGCACTTTGCAACAACACAACCTTGTTTTTGCAACAACTTGCAGCATGTTTACAACAAAAATGTCGATGTTTGTGTTTTACGAGGAGAAAGTCACAACAAAATCCGATCAGCTCAGTCAGACTGAAACGTATTTCTAGAAATGCGATTTGAAGTGGACTCAGAGACTGAAACAAGAAAAAATGACTGCATCTCTACAAATGAAGATTATCTTTCTGTAAAGATGGAAGAGCATAACAACATATTGAGATATGTCATTTAAGTTGGGTCGACTAATGCAATATGTAACCCGCTCTTGTGATTTGATGTACAAAAGTTTCCTCCGCAAAGAGAATTTTATGTATTTATTTATTATTTTTATTATGAGTTACTTATTTATTTTATTATTCATCTGTCCCTCATTTGTAAGGGGTTTGAATGTTGGGGATGTTCTGTAAAAATATAAAAAGTTCAAGAAAAAAGAAAAAAAAAAAGAAATGCAATTTGAATAGGATTTCAAACCACGTAATGTAAAAAATCATATTTCATGTGATTTTTGCCCATTCAGACTTGCTAAATCCGATCGGATTCAATCTGATTTGCACAAAAATGGGATTTGGACTGACATTCGACCTGAATGATCATAGTAACACATTGCTTTCACTTATTGATGACATCACTGCCTCGGGCGACAGCAGATTTCGCTTTAGTTGCAGTGTTGCATAACATACATGTGAATGTTATCACAAATATGATCAAGATAAGGGTGTAATAGTGTTGTACTCTTATTTATTTATTTTTTTTGGATTTCAAATATCAAGAGCGTTTACAAGAAATCTCTTGCATCCTTAATGACGGACAAGACATAAAAAGGCAAAAATATCTCATTGCCTGGGGTGTTTGATATGTTAGTCATGTCAGTTTAGATATTATTACCGTTTTGGTTGTGAAAAGTTTTTGAGTAAAGGTATGCCACTCACGGTTGCGTTTGATGCTCATTGGTTTATTAAATTTATTCGGTTGCTTTTTGACTATTACTAATACTCTTGTGTTAGATTTGGATGGAGGTTATAGAGGTTATGAATTTATCAGGCTACTCGGATGAAAATAATGACGTGTGTCCTTTACAAAGCAGTGTGTTTGGATGGTATTTCTCTGATGCTTTACAGTGTACTTCTTGTTTGTGTCCGGTTAAAACATTTTTTTTTTTGCATGTGGCTGACTTGCTACACCACTGCAGACAATTTACTGCTTCCATTCCACCTATCCTGCAGGTTTTTGACATTTACATTTACATTGAGTCATTTAGCAGACGCTTTTATCCAAAGCGACTTACAAGGGGGTATTAGGGGTTAGGTGTTTTCCTCAAGGGCACCTATCAAAGGTGGAGAGAGAGCTGTTTATTCACAATCCCTACCTTCAATTCCTACCAGCAACCTTCAGGTTAAAAGCCCAACTCCCTCACCATTAGGCCACGACTACCCACTATTATGGGTGAAACCAACAACAAAATTGGGACGGTATGCATGCTCCACCAAAAATGCTTCAAGTAGGGGAAAACCTTTTGAATCGGAAAAATGTCACTGTGATACTAGGTATTTTCCTGACTTGATTAGACATGATAAGAATCAAGCATCTCTACTATTCATTGAATAAGTTCCAAAATAAACAAAGGATTTATATGTAAGTAATTGCAAAGGAATTTTTTGCCAATTTGTTTGCAAACTCCTGAGGCCCATTCTTCATTCAAATCTTAAATCCCGATATGAGTGATTTTATTTCATGATAATGAAGATTAAAATTTCATTGTTTTAATGTTATTTAGATATATAATTAAATGTATATTCTATTTAAAAGAGTGTAATGCATGAGAGTTGAGTTTGCATGTTATGCAGGGGAGAAGAGATCATTTTGGCTTCACAGGAATGTGTACTGTATTCTAAAGTGTACATTTAAACACCTAATGATGTACAGAATTCCCTACGAGGTTGGGTAGGATGTGTATGTATGAAGCATACGTTCTATT
The DNA here is from genome assembly GCA_038088235.1 of Zacco platypus. Taxonomy (NCBI): domain Eukaryota; kingdom Metazoa; phylum Chordata; class Actinopteri; order Cypriniformes; family Xenocyprididae; genus Zacco; species Zacco platypus. The sequence goes on from CM076075.1 coordinate 29,969,475, forward strand.
TTAAAGAAACCAACTTGTTTTTCTCAACCTTGTAAGGACTTGTATGATCCCTAGTGATGGAATCTAAGCTGAAGTAACATGTTGGTCCTCAGAGAAGAGAGGCACATGAAGCTTGAAGACATAGAATAAACTTCTCTCCTGACGCACAATAAAAGTTTTCCTTGGCAAGGCAACTTGGCATCTGGTCCTGTGATTCAACTATACGGGGGACAAAAGCTGCAATTTCAGATCAACAATAATGATAGATATCGCAATATAGTTATTTTTGCTTTATTAAGATAAATGAATTATGTCAAAATGTTTAACACCACTGAAATTTCATAATTCTCATCACCAATTTCATTGTCACAAAAAACAAAGCAGCCTAACTAACAGTCAGTGATAAAATAGGAACAAAAAAACTAATTACAAGCAGTAGGATAAAACGCAGCAAAATGACAAATGAAATGGATATAGGTTACTACATAAACTGTATAAAGTAATCAAATGTACAGTAACACTACATAATAATTTTGTAAATGAAAAATACATTTATTCTTATTAAAGTTACAAAGGTGATTCAGTCAAGAGGAATGAGATTAATATATATAGATATATTATGCTGCCGTCACTTTAAGACTGAATGCGTTATAAATCTAATATATTCAGTGGTTCAGATCGCATATCAAACTGCCAAAATCATGTGATCTATTAAAATTGTGAATCACTTATGACGTAACCAAGCCTCGTTTACTGAAATCATGTGACTTTGGCGCTCCGAACCACTGATTCGACACAAAAGATTCGTATAAAGCTTCATGAATCAGTGTTTTGAGATCGTTCATCACTAGATATTGTTGAAAAGTTGTTATTTTGGTGCACAAAAAGTATTCTTGTCGCTTTATAATATTAAAGTTGATCCACTGTAGTCACATGACCTGTTTTAAATATGTTTTAGTATCTTTCTGGGCATTGAAAGTGTTCATTATCTTTCTGGCAATGGATTTAATCAAAAATATCTTAATTTGTATTCTGAAGAAAACTTGCAGGTGTAGATATGAGGGCGAGTAATAAATGATTCATTTTTGGGTGAACTAACCCTTTAAAAACGCATTTAAATGATAAGCATTCATGCTGACGCATCACAGTAATCATGATAGAAACTGAAAATCAACAGAACGGTCAACAGAAAGTGAGTGTTCCTGGCTACTTACCTCTCTCTACACACTAAGCTATATTCATTTAGTCATTTACATTTACATTTAGTCATTTAGCAGACGCTTTTAACCAAAGCGACTTACAAGTGAGGAATACAAACAAGCGATTCTTCATGAATTGGCAAATAGACACAGGAAGTGCTAGATGGGTGCTAGTGCTAAAAGGGAAGGATAGATTTTTTTTTTTTTTATGAAGGGATTAAGTGTTCACGGAAGAGATGAGTTTTCAGCTGTCTCTTGAATATTGCCAGGGATTCTGCCTTCCTGATGAAGGTAGGGAGATCATTCCACCGGCAGGGAACAGTGAACGATTCAATGATTCAAACAAAATCCGATCAGCGCAGTCAGACTGAAACATATTTCCAGAAATGCGATTTGAAGTGGACTCAGAGACTGAAACAGGAAAAAATGACTGCATGTCTACAAATGAAGATTATCTTTCTGCAAAGATGGAAGAGCACAACAACATATTGAGATATGTCATTTAAGTTGGGTCGACTAATGCAATATGTAACCCGCTCTTGTGATTTGATGTACAAAAGTTTCCTCCGCAAAGAGAATTTTATGTATTTATGTATTATTTTTATTATGATATTACTTATTTATTTTATTATTCATCTGTCCCTCATTTGTGAGGGGTTTGAATGTTGGGGATGTTCTGTAAAAATATAAAAAGTTCAAGAAAGAAGAAAAAAAAAAAGAAATGCAATTTGAATAGGATTTCAAACCACGTAATGTAAAAAATCATATTTCATGTGATTTTTGCCCATTCAGACTTGCTAAATCTGATCGGATTCAATCAGATTTGCACAAAAATGGGATTCGGACTGACATTCGACCTGAATGATCATAGTAACACATTGCTTTCACTTATTGATGACATCACTGCCTCGGGCGACAGCAGATTTCGCTTTAGTTGCAGTGTTGCATAACATACATGTGAATGTTATCACAAATATGATCAAGATAAGGGTGTTGTAACGTAATAACTGACGCGAGGCGAAGGCATTAACTAAGCAAAGAGTTTTATTCACAGATTCACAGAACAGACACGCAACAGTAACCGACAACTGAATCAGATACGGGCAGGAACTTAATTACGCAGATAATGATTACTAACTGATAAGAGGTGATAACACTTTAACTAATAGGACAGGGGCAGACATGACGTAACAGAATGAAATAAGACTGAACTGAACTAAACAAGACATAACTATGACAGGTGTAATAGTGTTGTATTCTTTTTTTTTTTTGGATTCCAAATATCAAGAGCGTTTACAAGAAATCCTTAATGATGGACAAGACATAAAAAGGCAAAAATATCTCATTGCCTGGGGTGTTTGATATGTTAGTCATGTCAGTTTAGATATTATTACCGTTTTGGTTGTGAAAAGTTTTTGAGTAAAGGTATGCCACTCACGGTTGCGTTTGATGCTCATTGGTTTATTAAATTTATTAGGTTGCTTTTTGACTATTACTAATACTCTTGTGTTAGATTTGGATGGAGGTTATAGAGGTTATGAATTTATCAGGCTACTCGGATGAAAATAATGACGTGTGTCCTTTACAAAGCAGTGTGTTTGGATGGTATTTCTCTGATGCTTTACAGTGTACTTCGTCGCACTTGTTTGTATCCGGTTAAAACATTTTTTTTGCTCGTGGCTGGCTTGAGTTTTCAGCTGTCTTTTGAAAATTGCCAGGGATTCTGCGTTCCTGATGAAGGTAGGGAGATCATTCCACCGGCAGGGAGCAGTGAACGAGAATGTTCTGGAGAGTGATTTTATGCCTCTCTGTCTCTTGGCTCCTTCAGTGATCGCAGGCTTCTGGTGGTGACATAGAGTTGTAGTAGTGAGTGGAGGCAGGAGGTGCGCAGCCTGTGGTGGATCTGGACGCAAACGTCAGCGCCTTGAACTTGATGCCAGCAGCGAGTGTTAGCCAGTGCAGAGAGATGAAGAGGTTTGATTGCACTTGACGGCAGTCCAGCCAGAAGAGCATTGCAGTAATCAAGCCTTGAAATGACCAGGGCCTGGACGAGAAGTCGTGTTGCATGCTCAGTCAGAAAGGGCCGGATTTTCCTGATGTTGTGAAGTGCAAATCTGCATGACCGCAAAACCTGTTCAAAAAACAGGAAACGCTATCAGATAAATACACACCTCCACCTGTGTGACCAAAATACCCAGAAATGCATACTGAAAATACTAAATAAAAGACATTAATTTTCCGCACTTACAATGTCTACCAGTATATCGCCCTCTCATAATAACTCTATTGGTGACAGAATGGAGAAAAAACCACGCTCAGTCCACCTCTGGCCAGGCAAACCAACATGGTGTGGTTATGATTCAAGGCCCTTATATTGGTAGACAAGGCTGCATCACAAGTCAGATTGTGCACCGATTTCATTCAGAATAGTTTATTGAGTTCTTCTGCTTGAAAGACGCACCTCATCATTTGCACTGATATGGCAGTCAATAGTCCTTTCAGACAGCACACCTCTACAAACAACCCCATAAAACGTGAATCATACGCATACACTGAACTGGTAATGATTTATCAAGCTAGACAGTCCTAACCTGATTGGCTGACTTCTACAGGATACAAAGCTATACTTAAAAAAATTCCACACTGAAACGTCATAAGGAAAAGCATAAATTATCAAGCTTATAAGCACTTGTGAATGATGCAATTTTGTTAATTGTTTGTTCTCTCACAGAATTTCTGAGCGTTTTCACATTGGAGAGCGTTTTCACATTTGGCTCCGAAACTCTGGAATAGCCTTCCTGATAATGTTAGGGGTTCAGACTCACTCACCCAGTTTAAATCTAGATTAAAGACACATCTCTTTAGCCAAGCATTCACATAAATGCATCTCATATCAGATCAATTGCTCATTATGACTATCTTTGCTTAAAGTTATGAACAGCAGCTACGCTAATTATTCTCCTTTTGCTTTTCTGTTTGACCTCGGGACATCCGCCCCGAGGTGACTAGAGAGCACATCAGCTTCAGTCTGGATCCAGCCTCTTCAGAAGACCATGGATGATCATCACCTGTGAAGAGACGGCTGCAGTTCCTGCGAGGACTTCAGAAGACGCAATCATCTGGATCAACATGCACATTGCCCAATTCTATATCCTAATTATTGTTAATGTAATTTATTTTCCGGGAGCTCTTTGCTTCCAACTTCGGTTAAACTGCTAACTCTGATTGTAAATTAATTAACTAAATTATGTTATTTGCTAACTGCATTCTTTAAATTGTAATGTTGACATCCGTTCTCTGTAAAGCTGCTTTGAAATGATATGTATCGTGAAAAGCGCTATACAAATAAATTTGAATTGAATTGAATTGAATTGAAATTGCAGTGGATATTCACTTTTAATCTCCAAAATGTTTGTGAGCTCTAAAAAGTGGATACACATGTTCCATACAGATGTTACTATGATTATTATACACTCTCAGAAAAATAGAGTACTATTATTGGTACTTGTCACTGGGGAATACCTTTAACTGGACATCTTTGTACCTTATTTACACCTAAAATGTCAATGTTAATGTCAAGTTTATTTCTAGAGCACAGTTTAAAACAACTAAAAGTTGAACAAAGTGCGTCACAGCGATCAAAATAAAACAACATTCAAATAAAACATAATGCAGGAGATTACACTCATCTCTACGATACATTAAAAACAAATGTTTTTTTGTTTTTTTTACTTAAGATTTAAAATCAGAACCAGTTTGAGCAGTTTCAACACACAGTAGAAGTCTGTTCCACAGTTTTGGGCAACTACAGAAAAAGCCCGGTCCCTCTCAAGTTTAGTCTTGCCCTAGGAATGGTCAACAACCTCTGATCTGAAGATCGCAATGGATTGTGCATAGACAGAAGGCTCGAAAGATACGTAGGTACCAGTCTATTTGTTTAAAGATTTAAAAACATTAAATAAATTCTATCGAACATCCAATAAAAGTAGATGCGAAATGGTTTATATCTACATAGAAGCAATTGCTGTAATCAAGTAAAGGCATTACCATTTCCAAACATCCTTTGTTGATAAAAGTTTTTTATGGCCGAGTTTATCGGCTTATCAATGAAGTCACTCAAGTTTTTATAGGTGGTTTACAGAAGCAAGACGACTGCTCCAGATTAAGATTTTAGATTAAGATTATACTCATCAGATGGACTAAACAGGTTCACTTTATTTTACAGTACGTGCACTTACAGTGAACTTACCTAAGAAAGTACTGGATAATATAATGTAACTACATGCGTTAAGGTTAGGTGTAGAGGTAGGTTCAGGGTTAGTACCAAGTTATTACCCAGTTATTACAATTAAGTACATAGTATGTACATGGGGAACAGGACTGTAAAATAAAGTTGTAACACTAAACACATCAATCTCTGCTTTAGATTCATTTAGTTAAGAAAGTTTAGTGACACCCGAAGTTTTAGATCGGTTAAGCAAGCCAATAAAGGTTGTAAGGCATTTCAATCATTCAGTGTCAACGGCAGATATGTGTCATCTGCAAAACAACAAAATGAATGGAAGCATGACTAAGTTCTTTGCGGGACACCAAATTCCTCAAGATAAACTGATGTTTGACAGATAAGAGCTGAACCATTTACACTTTTTCTGCAAAGTGTTCAAGGTGGGAGATGAGGGTATTATGGTCCACTACAGTATCAAATACTACACCGATAGTACACTCAAAAAAATATTTCAGTCTAACTATAAGTTTTATGTAATTTAATTACATAGCAAATTTCCATCCATTTGGATGACATAGTTTTAACATAAACAAACTAATAAACTTAATGTGATTCATATTTGTCAGTCATATGTAAATGAAATAGGTAAGATTTATGTAATAGTTGAGTATATGAATAGTGAGATATTAAATGTCTTTTATCTTCAGTTGTAGTTCTTGTGCTTCTCTGTCCTTCAGTGATTCTGCTTGTTAACAGCAGGTGTTCATCATTAATGTTCAATCATCACTTAATGATCTCATTAACTCTGACACTGCTTCAATGGTACTTTAACTCAGTAGTGTGCACACACATGACCACTAAACAGTGCTAATTAACCTGGGCATTTTTCTGTGAACTATTACATAAATCTTACCCATTTCATTTACGTATGACTGACAAATATGAATCACATTAAGTTTATTAGTTTGTTTATGTTAAAACTATGTAATCCAAATGGATGGAAAATTGCTATGTAATTAAATTACATAAAACTTATGTTTAGACTGAAATATAGTCCACAGTTAAAAGAATGTCATTTAACAACTATCAATAAAACAGTCTCAATATGCTATGGTATTTCTTAAAACCCGACCGAAATGTTTCGAAGACGCTGAAGCGCATCGGTTTTTGGTCACGATCTTGTATTGACGATGCACTCTGTAAAGTCTCCTCCAGTCAGTGAATTTAAGGTCTGGACTCAGAGATGCTGATTCATGTGTGAAAATGATTCTTCACGCTCTCTCACAACCATTCGTTCACAATTTGAGTCTGATGAATCTTGGCTTTGTCATCCTGGAATATGGCCATGATGTGTCTTCCTACATGGTTATGAAAAGCTGCACATTTCCTCAATTAGGGTTCGAAGAACTGTTTCCAAACATATAACAAGCTAGAAACATCATAATCACTGCAATTATGATCTAATCATAGACTCTTTTGCCTATTTAAATCCAAACAGTGCCTGTTTTTGGCAGGGCCAAAAAATAGTACATATATGTTCAAATATATTTATACACAAACCATATTTTATCACATGTATATCTACATATTATGACGTGAATTATTGAATATAAAATTACGTACATGTAAGTAAATATATTGTCACATTTTTCAGTAGAGCCTGTATGAAAAGTGGCAATTCCTCATTTATTATTCAATATAACGCAATATACACTCACCTAAAGGATTATTAGGAACACCACACTAATACTGTGTTTGACCCCCTTTTGCCTTCACAACTGCCTTAATTCTATGTGGCATTGATTCAACAAGGTGCTGAAAGCATTCTTTAGAAATGTTGGCCCATATTGATAGGATAGCATCTTGCAGTTGATGGAGATTTGTGGGATGCACATCCAGGGCACGAAGCTCCCGTTCCACCACATCCCAAAGATGCTCTATTGGGTTGAGATCTGGTGACTGTGGGGGCCATTTTAGTGCTGTGAACTCATTGTCATGTTCAAGAAACCAATTTGAAATGATTCGAGCTTTGTGACATGGTGCATTATCCTGCTGGAAGTAGCCATCAGAGGATGGGTACATGGTGGTCATGAAGGGATGGACATGGTCAGAAACACTGCTCAGGTAGGCCGTGGCATTTAAACGATGCCCAATTGGCACTAAGGGGCCTAAAGTGTGCCAAGAAAAACACCCCACACCATTACAACACCACCACCACCAGCCTGCACATGATGGATCCATGTTCTCATTCTGTTTACGCCAAATTCTGACTCTACCATCTGAATGTCTCAACAGAAATCGAGACTCATCAGACCAGGCAACATTTCTCCAGTCTTCAACTGTCCAATTTTGGTGAGCTCGTACAAATTGTAGCCTCTTTTTCCATTTTGTAGTGGAGATGAGTGGTACCCGGTGGGGTCTTCTGCTGTTGTAGCCCATCCGCCTCAAGGTTGTACGTGTTGTGGCTTCACAAATGCTTTGCTGCAAACCTCCTCGGTTGTAACAAGTGGTTATTTCAGTCAAAGTTGCTCTTCTATCAGCTTGAATCAGTCGGCCCATTCTCCTCTGACCTCTCGCATCAAAAAGGCATTTTCGCCCACAGGACTGCCGCATACTGGATGTTTTTCCTTTTTCACACCATTCTTTGTAAACCCTAGAAATGGTTGTGCGTGAAAACCCCAGTAACTGAGCAGATTGTGAAATACTCAGACCGGCCCGTCTGGCACCAACAACCATGCCACGCTCAAAATTACTTAAATCACCTTTCTTTCCCATTCTGACATTCAGTTTGGAGTTCAGGAGATTGTCTTGACCAGGACCACACCCCTAAATGCATTGAAGCAACTGCCATGTGATTGGTTGATTAGATCATTGCATTAATGAGAAATTGAACAGGTGTTCCTAATAATCTTTTAGGTGAGTATAGTAGCACAATATATTATTCTGTATATTTTCAATATATATTAAAAGTATAAACGGTAACACTTTACAGTAAGGTTCATTAGTTAAACATTAATGTATTAACTAACATGAACTAACCATGGGCGATACATTTGTTAATGTATTTACTAATCTTCGTTAACGTTAGTTAATGAAAATACCGTTAGTTCACAGTGCATTAATGTTAAAAATATCTGAATAATGTATTAGTAAATGTTGAAATTAACATTAATAAAGATTAATAAATGCTGTGTAAGTGCAGTTCATTATTAGTTCATGTTAACTCATGAACATTATATCGTAAAATGTTACCATATAAATATATTCATTGTTAATACATAAGGAAATATATTTTCTTTGCGTAAAGGATGACAAGCTGCTGTACCCCAATTTTTGAGGTTGTTCAGAGTGGGAATGGGAGTAGACAAATTGTACACCAATTAAGTCAAGTTAAATTTATTTATATGGCACTTTATTTTAAAAAAGCAATGCTTCAAAGCAGCTTTACGGTACAAATCAGTGTTAAAGTTTAATCATTTTCAAACACAATTTCAAGTACAACACAGCAGCTCTACAGGGAATAACACAGTGTATTAAGTGCTACAGTAGACTAAGTGAGTTATTTATAGTTTCACAACAGTCTTCCCTGAAGATGACGCTGAACAAAATTGGCTTGGTCGCTGGGTCACATGATATATATCTTCCTCTCATGGTTTATGGCCAGTTAAAGCTGTGTTAGAGCGCAGGCCATTTGCCGTGACTAACAGGCGCTTACCAAAAACAGTAAAACACATCTATCATAAAACACAAGGCGCGTGAGCACCGGCGCTCTACTTCATTTCATGTGGCCAGCACATTCATTTCATTAAACTGTGACCGTCGTATTTTCTACCTTATTGAACTCACAAGATAATTTCCGAAAACCATATGAATGAAATGTCTCCGTTAGCACTTGTGAATTTTAACCCTTCCTGTGTATCACACGTGTACAGATCATTCAGCGTGTGATACGGATATCATTGCCATTCTTAAAGACAATAATTGAATGTAACAACATAAATCAAAAGGCCAAGTCCTGACTGTGGACGAGAGCAGCTGAGATGGAGGAGGGTCATTAGTGGCTGAAAACACTGGATGGACCTTATGATGCTGTGACAGACGTCATATCCTTACAGGATCAACTGAGTCAGCTGATACGTGACTATGCTTTTTTGCCTGAAGTACAGATGTCAAAACATAATTATGTATAACTGACACTGTATTAGACATCACACTGCAGATAGTCCTCCACCTCTTTTTATTACATCAATATGCCTGAATTCACCAGCCAAGAAAACATCACTCCCATCATTCTAGCATTATTCAGTTAACATATCATAGGTCAGCTAACACAGAGTCGACTTCTTGGAAATAATTGCTAATGTCCAAAATATATTCAGCTGATTTTAGATCAAATTTCAAAAAAGATTTGAAGGAGGAGAAGCTGCTTTTCATATGCTTTAAAATGACAAACAAGCAAAAGGTTTGACAATGATACATGGGATATTATCGTAATTGACATACTGTAAATCACAGAATCGGTAGACACAGAGACGCACACAAAATGAATTTTGGATAATATTTGGAATTCAGACAGGACCACTTTGGCAAGTTACTTTGAGTTTATTGAAACACAGTTATCTTTTGCAGTATGGTTCCTTATGGGGGTTCTTGCTCCGAAATTAATTGAAAATACAAGAGATTTAGCACTAACCCCCCCATGCAAACATCAGCTTGGGAATTACACACATGATTAATACACTTTAGTAATGTCTTTAAGCTTTATACGCTGTTCGATTTCTTTTTTAATTGGATTCAATGCGATTCCTCAAAAATCACAGTATGAAAAACAACAAAGATTCAGGTACGAACTGTAAACTTTTAATATCAACATTAGTCAAATATTCCAAAAATATATATATATCTGAAGATATGACTTAATGAAAATGTTTTTTAACCATTTTTTAAAACTGTTTTGTTTTTGACAAAATTTGAAAATAAACAGTACATTTTTAAATACAATAAATACATTTTTTTAACTTTTTTTTTCTTAGAACATGATAACTGAACAATTAAATGTAGCTGTATAATGAAAATATGTACTTTTCCTAAGTTGGCTGTTTTGTAAACTCATTTCATAAAGTCAAGAAGTTTCTTCTGACATGATGAGCTTTCTGCATATGAACTTCACACACATGCTGCTGGTTAAAACGTTTTACTGTATTGAAATAAGTGTGGAAAACCTCATTTTTTAGCTTCATAAGGTAGTAAAAAAATAAAATAACAAAATATAACCAAGAAATGTTATTATTTTGGGTCAGTACAGTTGCCTTAGAGCGTTAAAATATGCGGGTCAAATTGACCCGGCGACCGTAACAGTAATTTTGTTTGTATATGTCAAAAAACACCAGCATGTTGAAACTTTGCATGCATGTTCATGAAGATAAATGAGAAAAAGTCACAAAATATCAAGAAAAAAAAACAGTAATTCCAACAACTAGAAAATCTAAACGGGTCAAATTGACCCAGGACATAACACAAGGGTTAAAAGTGAAACAGTGGTAACGTGTCGACGCAGCAGTGTGATGTCCATACTGTAGCTTGGCTATGAGGACGAGTGTCTCGCAGAAGTGAGGTCCATGCCAGCTAGGACTTGGAAGCCTTGGTAATCTGAAACAAAAAGAAGACGATAACCAGAAGGTGAGCAGTAATATACTGATGCTTATAGTGGGAAGGGAGGGAGGGGTACGTACAGTTTGAGCATATCTACCCAATACTAATGGCACATATATATAATAGGAGAATAGTAGTGATTGGAGCGATCTGGCCGCTGACCGCATGAGCCTACGTGGCATGACCGAACTAATGCTGCGCTCCGTAAGTTATGAGTTCTTGGAAAAATCCGTATATCTTCAGAGCGCTAGGTGGCTCTGTCTTTAAACTTCTCAGATATCTTCAGAACATGCTGTCACTGAAATGTACCAATTTTTGTGCAGATAAGTCAAAGCTTTTTTTTTTTTTAAAAATAGGATAATTTATTTCTCACGGAGAGGCGATTCATCCGTTTCCAGCAAATTTAAAAATCATTCACGCAACCATTTCTTTCAGAAAGTGGATTAATTCAGAAATGATTGAGGGGCTTTATCTTGAACTAGCACCTATTCATTTCTAACTGAACAGTTTAAACAAACACTAATAAAGGCAGAGTCCTTATTAGGCAATCTCTAACACGGTGATGACGTACTGTATTTATTTTGCTCTAAGATGCACAAAATGTTTTTGTAAAATATGTGCTGAGAATGCAGGGAAACCCCCAATAACGTTAAACACAATGTGTTACATCATACTAGGCTTGCTATTGCTCACTTTGAGTGCAATAAAAATCCCCCAGTGAAATCGGCTACGAAAATCTTGCCACGTGTAAGAAGAAGAAAAAAAAGGGTCTTTTTTCACAACCTCATCCCTCATGTCCACAATATTGCTTACTTATTCCATCTCCCATAGGAACAAGGGAAAGTTTTTTGATGTTTTGTTGGACTGAATTGAATTGCAATGATCAACAGAGACTGTTTAATAGCTCGATGGAGAACAGCTGTGTGTGAGGGATTTGAGAGTCACCGAGGCTCTTCTAAACTGGAAGAGTGGCACCAGTGTATATAGGCCACGACCATCCTGCATTATCCTCACATATTTTACAAAGCACACATTCAGTGGTTCTTATCAGAGCAAAGTATAAATAATTTCGTCACAAAAGTAAATACAGTATGACTTCACCAGATTGTAGATGAAATCAGAGTGTGAGTGAGATTAAGTAGATTAATAGTTTAGTTATCTGATTTGGCAGGACTGTGCGCGCGCGTGTGCGTGTGCGTGTGTGTGTGTGTGTGTGTGTGTGTGCGTGTTTTTGTGACATATCAGGACACAAATGTGTGTAATGACATGGGTATGACACTGGTATTACAATGGATTACATTTCATATGTCCCCACTCTTCAAACAGCTTTAAAAACATACTAAACAATGTTTTATTAAAAATGTAAAAATGCAGAATGTTTTCAGTGAGGGTTAAGTTTAGGGGTGGGGGGGCAGAATGTACAGTTTGTACAGTATAAAAACCATTACGCCTATGGAATGTCCCCACTTTGATAGAAAAACGAACATGAGTGTGTGTGTGTGTGTGTGTGTGTGTGTGTGTGTGTGTGTGTGTGTGTGTGTGTATTCCCTACGTTATGGGGACCAAATGTCCCCACAGGTATAGTAATACTAGTAAATTTTGATCTTGTAGGGACATTTTTTTGGTCCCTATGAGGAAACAAGCTTATAAATCATACAGAATGATCTTTTTTGAAAATCTAAAATAGCAGAACATTTTCTGTGATGGGTAGGTTTAGGGGTAGGGGGACAGAATGTACAGTTTGTACAGTATAAAAACCATTACGCCTTTGGAATGTCCCCATAAAACATGAAAACACAACGTGTGTGTGTGTGTGTGTGTGTGTGTGTGTTTCTATCACGGTAGGGATCCAGAATGAGTTTCTTTTTAAAGTGTAAAACTGCAGAAAGTTTTCTGTGATGGGTAGGTTTAGTGTAGGGGGATAGAATATACAGTTTGTACAGTATAAAAACCATTACGTCTACGGAGAGTCCCCACAAATACAGACGCGCGTGTGTGTGTGTGCGTATGTGCAACACTCAATGTATAAACATATACAAGTTTAGTTCTTTAAAAAGAATGACATTGGGGCCAACTTAAAGGCCTTCATCAGACATCAAGTGTTTCTCAGCTAAACAGAGTTTTTAAAGGAACTTTTACAATAACTGCAGGTGTGTGTCTCTAATAAAGGGCGCGTCTTCCCCTCACCCCAAAAAAGGATCATAGTGTACATTTAACAATATTTGTTATTGGGATTTAGGAGATATAGAGACAGTGCCAGCCTTGACTGTAATTTTTTTCCCACTATAAAATGATATGATTGGAGAATGCTCAAAAATTCTAAGCAGAATTAAAGCTAAATCTTTTTTTTAATTCAATATTGCTGAATTTAACAGGGATCCTAGATATAAATGTGCATACAGATTTTATACTTATTATTTTCCAGGTCAGAATCTAAATCTTAATCAGTTAATTATTGGATGATTTTGGTGATCATTTTGATGTGATTTTGATATAAGTCAGTTTGTGAATGTAATCTGGAATTTTTTGTATAGATCAATTTGTTGATATTATTATTTTCCATATTAGAATCCAATTGTCAGTTAGTTAATTACTGGATGATTTGGATGTCACCACTCTCACCTGTGTATAATTATCCCCTTTATTTATACTATTCTCCATTTTGTGACGCTATTCCTTGACAAAGGCTACTAAGCCGAAATGTTGGTGGTAAATAAATAGCCTATGCTTAAGTGAATGTGCAATTGTTCTCCTTCAATAAATGAAGCATTGAGTACTAACAGGAACTGTGCTAATGTATTCACAATGCACCCAATTTTTGCCATAGCTCTCCAAGCCTTAAGCACAAGGGTGTAACAACCGGGCCGATCAAACACACCATTGTTCTACTTAACCCTCACAACCGGAAGACTCTGAGATATCTGATTTAGATATCCCACTGAGAATCATCACCCCTTTTGCTTCAAGACACTTGAGACATTGATTGTTCTCAATGAGAGAACAGTACAAGTTACAGGAAACAGACATGCGGTCCCATAAAAATGGAATTCTACCTAATGAATAATGCATTTCCCCAGGACTTTTTGTGTGTTATTACTGTTTTTATGCCGTCTTTTAATATTGTATAGTGTTATGCATGGCTGATGATAGAACTACTAGTTAATGAAGCCCAAACTGTGTGGTGTCTACAACCAAAATAGTCATCATTTAATGACTTTAATAACTACAATACGATTTCTTGGAGTTATCTTTGATGACCAACTGACTTTCAGAGACCCTACAGAGACACTGCACAACATCAGGAAAATGAGGCCCTTTCTAACTTCTCGTCCAGGCCCTGGTCATTTCTAGGCTTGATTGCTGCAATGCTCTTCTGGCTGGACTGCCGTTGTGTGCAATCAAACCTGTTGAAATGATCCAGAACGCTGCTGCACGTCTCGTCTTCAACGAGCCCAAGAGAGCCCACGTCACGCCCCTCTTCATCTCTCTGCACTGGCTAACACTCGCTGCTGGCATCAAGTTCAAGGCGCTGACGCTTGCGTCCAGATCCACCACAGGCTCCGCACCTCCTGTCTCCACTCACTGTTACAACTCTACGTCTCCACCAGAAGCCTGTGATCACTGAAGGAGCCAAGAGACACAGAGAGGCACAAAATCACTCTCCAGAACATTCTCGTTCACTGCTCCCTGCCGGTGGAATGATCTCCCTACCTTCATCAGGAACGCAGAATTCAAAAGACAGCTGAAAACTCATCTCTTTCATGAGCACTTGGCCCCTTCATAAAATAAATAAATAAATAAAATTCTATTCTTTCTTTTCCCTCCTTATTCTAGCATATACTGCTCTGAGCAATGTCTGAAACTTGTGTTGTGAGCACTTCCTGTGTCTATTTGCCTCTGCCAAATGAATAAATGTAAATGTAAATGACTCACACTTCACATCACCATCTCATAAAATGCATTGTACATTTTACATTTACATTTACAAAATGCATTGTATGCTTGTTATATTAACTTATTGGCTCACAAACTACCAGAACTCTATGATCAGCTTTCAAAATAAGTATCTTTCCCGCTTGGAAATCGCACCTTTCTCATTGGTCAAGCCAAAACTTCAGTGGTGTGACCTCTGTGGAACTTCCAAGGGAACTGCTTCTACTGATTGCTGTTCACCTGACCCAGAGCCGGCACAGCCGTGCAAACAGGCCTCATCAGCAAGCCGTGTGTAACGTTCTCGACCACAGAGTCAAATTAACAATGCAAGTTCGTCGCCGTTTCTTCATTCAACGCGGAAGATATTGATTACAACTTCAGCACCAGTGGACCAAACCGTTAAGAATTTCTCCCGAGACTGCATATCCAGACGCTCTTCTACAGCTAATGCAATTGACCGTTCGCAAAGACCCGCCCCCTTTAGTTACTGTTGCTATGTCCGACAAGCCATGCGCTCTCACGCCACACATCATGTTCTCACAGAGTGAAAAATACATCAAGAGGACACTGACAGCACATCAATCGACAAGACAGAGCAGGTTACTTTTGATAACAGTTTCATAAACAAATATCGTAATTTTTAAAAGAAGTTTAATCAATAAATAGCGTCTAGTGTGTGTTTAATGTGTGGTGACAGATCGCTGTAGCTCCTCGTGAACCGATCATCTCTTCATACTAGTTCATTTATAGCATCAAATAAACATGAATGAACATCAGAAGGAATGTTGTTTCAAGTGTGGAAAGACGTGAGGACACAATTTTTCAAGTTCAAGTTCACCAACATTAATCTACTAACTCCCCTGACTGCTTTGTCGGACAAAATGGCGGATTTGGGCTTATGATTGGTCAGATCGCCTGTCAATCAAACTGCCGGCGAAGGGTCAATTATAAGTATCATACATTTCACCACTAAAAAGCAATTTAGTATTAAGTTGTGAACCCCTTTGTTAAGAAGATGTTTCTTCCAGCTTGTTCAATGACTCTTCTCACAGCTCCATTCCTCTGTTATGCTACAGTTTCATTCATTCATTTCCCATGTATGCGTGATTTGTGTGTATGTGTTTGTTAGATTAGTTATGTGATCGTGATTTAGTTAAATGAAACTTTTGTGCACATTCTTGCGAGTTGATTCTGGTCTGCTTATACACCAATGTCAATTTAACGATTGTGCTCACAGCTACATGCTAAGAAAGAGTTATTTTTCTGTGGCCATGGAAAATATCCTTTCTGTTGAGTTGATAGACGATCAATGCATACGCATAGATGCGCGTTACCTTATCGGGCTGCATGGACAACGAGCTCTCAAAGCCAAATGATAATTCTTTAATGAAGTCACCACACTCTGGGACAACTAAATTATCAATCTGACCAGAAGCAGTGGAAAACAGGTGATCAGTTACAATAGGCGAAGCATCAAGGTTAAGTCTTGCCAAAGCTTTTAATTTAGCACATAATTTCAGCTCATCGCAATCTAAACTCCACGACTTGAACGCACTGATACTAGACTTAACACTGTGTCTGTCATGATAGGTTGTGCAACAAAAAGGAAGTCTGATGGAGACACTGAAACCACATCATTCTTCAAGCAAGAAGTAGTTTAAGTTTTTCCATTATGCTGCTCCATCAAAGCCAAACGTGGCTGAATCAGGCCCATACCCTCAGACAGCTGATCCACCATGTGCTCCAACTCAAAGGGGATATTTGACCTATTTTCTTAGTTTTCTTCAGCCTTTTATTTTCACAGTCTGAAGAGGTTGCACCCATTGTGGAAAATGATCTGATTCATCATTTTAACATGCAAGGAGGGTTTCATGAATTGCCAATGGCATAAAACCACAGTTAGGACAAGGATTTGAAAGGGCTGTTGCTAAGGTTTTAAATGAGAGACAACGACCAATAGATGAGTCACACAGCGTGCGGCTCGCCATTGAACCGAGAGAGACAAAGTAAGGCTGCTTCGGTGACACAAGCAGCCCTTTAATACTAGTTACTTAATAGTACAGCAAAGTAGTAAATGAGAAAAAGAATTGCTCGCCTATGTAGCTCTCCTGTAAAGGAAAGGAGTTCAAGTGATGCTGCTTCTCCAATGTTTTTTTATTTTTATTATTTAAGCTTTATTTTACCAGGAAATAATCCCATTGAGATTCAGAATCTCTTTTTCAAGGGAGTCCTGGCCAAGACAGCAGAATAACATTCCATATTAAAACATATACAACGATAACAACAACAACAGCATTTAACAGAAAAAGACAATCAGTAGTTCAACATCATCTCACAGAAACAGCACATGTGCATGTAGTACTCAGATAGTCCTTAATCATGTTTTTAAACTGTATCATTGTGGGTAAATAGTCCAATTTTAGTTGTTTCTGCAATTTATACCAAGAATGAATGAAGCTTCACGCACGATGACGCGCACGTTTACTTTTAACCAATCGCACACATCCATCTCCAGTTACAATTATATAACATTGATTTGCAGTACTAACTCTTATAATAGAACCCAAAATAGTTGTAACAAGCATTTTGATCAACACAGTAACAATAATACAGTTTTTCTCGATTGCCAAGACACATTTCTTGAAAGCTGCTCTCCTTTTCTCTAAACTGTGAACACAAAACCCAATTCAATCTGTGCTCAAAACTGAACCACGTTCTCAAATCGCGTCCCGAGTCGATCAAAATTAAAAACACTTCTGAACAGTCACTAAACACTACGTAGAAAAATAGAAAACACAATGCTCAGGACATGAAGCTGGAGAAATAAATGTTTATTGCATGTTGCAAAACAAAAAAAAACCTGTGCATTTAGCACTTGTACAAAAAGACAAAACAGAAATCGTATGCGTTTGCCACTTGTGTACAGTAAGCCCATGTAAAAATGAAGTACAAAAATATACAAATAAGTGCATTACTCAGCCACAGCATCATGTCTCCGTACTGGGTCAGGCCACACGACTTCATCCACATCACAGGCCACATTTTGTCTGGCCAGGCAACGGGGGAAAAAAAACCCTGGCATGCCGTATCCAGGCTTGGCATGCCTCCACACCTATGTCACCACAGGCAAGTCCCATGGCTTGCAGGAGATTTACCCTGGTGTAAGGTTGGCGTTCATATACCTTCCACCGCCATGAGGAGAAGAATTCCTCAATGGGGTTTAGGAAAGAGGAGTACGGTGGAAGGCAAAGATTGATAAAACCTTGGTTCATATTGAACCACTCTCTAACCTGGAGGGCTCTGTGAAAACTCACATTGTCCCAAACAACAACGTAGATGGGATGCTCATCCTGCTGCCCTAACAGAGCATCTCGCAGTAGCTGGTGAGTGTTGTAGGGCCCCAGGTTGGCATGATGGTGGACAACCCCGTGATTGCTGATGGCAGCACATAATGTGACATTGCCACCACGCTGCCCAGGAACACCAACAATGGCCCGATGGCCAATCACATTACGGCCTCTCCTTCTCCTTTTGGTGAGATTTAACCCAGCTTCATCCATGTAGATGTATTCATGGGGTCTTTCCATTGCATCCAGCTGAAAAACCCTCAGTAGAAATAGATATAGTTTTGTAAGTGATACGGAAAAAGTGATTTAGGCCACTACAATAAATCACTACTTAGAGTAATCAACATTGAATGTTGACTGTTCTTGGTCTTCGCTGACCACCTCGACCTCCTCTCACATGAACTCTTCCTCTCAGATTTATATCCATTGTAGGGCCTCACAAACCAGTGCTCCCTGAACTGGCTTACTTTATATGTTCCCTCACATCATTAGCCACAAGTGTGATCGATTTTGAGTTGTTCTGTTCAAGTGGTGACATCTGTGCTTTAATTGTGTTTGACTTTTCACCTGTCCTCACCATTATGCAGCACGGGTGCATCACAATGAAAATGTGTTGGCAAGTTGTGTCTAAAAAAAAGTGAAAAGTGCTTATGGTTTTGCCAAAAGAGTGATTGATTCAATCAGTGGGTTCAGGCAACTGAGCATTTGGTTCAGACAATAGGGTTTAGTGTTTTAGCAATTGAGAAAAACTGTAATAATCATACGAATCGAATATGAATATGTAAATAATTCCTTAAAGGAGAAACACATTTAAATCAGCATGGATAGTGATAATTATGCAACATATCACAGGAATGTATATATACATATATATATATCTTCTCCTCTCCAGTCATCCCACCACCTGCCCTCTAGAGCCCATCCTCTCACACCTTCTACAAGACATCTCTCCCGCTGTTTTACCAGCACTTACACACATTATCTCTCCGCGCAGGCACTTTCCCTACCGCATTCAAGCAGGCCCGGGTGCTTAAAAAACCCACATTAAACACACCACTTGTATTTCATTCATAGCAAAAACACGAACGAGTTGTGTTCAACCAGGTGTCATCTTTCCTCACACACCTGCAACTCAACCTGGCAAAGACTGAGCTTCTAATCTCCCCTGCCACTCCTACTCTACAACACGATTTCAACATCCAGCTAGGTACAATAGCGATTACCCCATCAAAGTCGGCCAGAAATCTTGGAGTTATCTTCGATGACCGACTGACCTTCAGAGACCACATCTCAAAGACGGCTCGGTCATGCACATTTGCAGTACACAAAATCAGGAAAATCAGGCCCTTTCTGACTGAGCATGCAACACAACTTCTCGTCCAGGCCCTGGTCATTTCTAGGCTTAAATGCAGAATCCCTGGCAATATTCATTTACATTTACATTTAGTCATTTAGCAGACGCTTTTATCCAAAGCGACTTACAAGTGAGGAAAACAAACAAGCGATTCTTCATGAATTGGCAAATAACACAGGAAGTGCTCACAATACAAGTTTCATACATTGCTCAGTACCATAAGCTAGAGTAGGAAGGGAAAAGGGAAGGAAAGGTTTTTTTCTTTTTTTTTATGAGGGGATTAAGTGTTCACGGAAGAGATGAGTTTTCAGCTGTCTCTTGAATATTGCCAGGGATTCTGCGTTCCTGATGAAAGTAGGGAGATCATTCCACCAGCAGGGAGCAGTGAAGGAGAATGTTCTGGAGAGTGATTTTGTGCCTCTCTGTGACGGCACCACAAGCCTTCGTTCCTTTAGTGATCGCAGGCTTCTGGTGGGGACGTAGCGTTGTAGCAGTGTGTGGAGGTAGGATATTCAAAAGAAATCCTATCTTTTTTCCCCTCCCTATTGTAGCTTATGGTACTCTGAGCAATGTCTGAAACTTGTGTTGTGAGCACTTCCTGTGTCTATTTGCCTCTACATGATGAATCGCTTGTTTGATCTCGTCACTTGTAAGTCGCTTTGGATAAATGTAAATGTGTATATATATATATATATATATATATATATATATATATATATATATGAAGAATAAACTGATTATAATTGAATAGAGAATAAACTGAGTATTGTTCTATATACCACACCTACGAGCATCCCAGGGTATCTACAGATCAAGCTCCATATCTTCACCCTCAGCAGATGTAGGGTAGATGAGAATTGGACAGAGAACACTCATTATGTCATAACATGCCATTATAGACAGTCATGGTCATGGGGGACATGACATTGTTATTGATACTTCGCAAAGATACGAGCACTAGGAAAACACTCCACTTGATAAGTTAGGATAGTGCTCTGCTGGTCCATGAAATCAACACGGTCTCACCCCTATTCGTCACATGCCGCCGTTTAGTCATTTCCCCTATTCGTCAATAAGCTGACGTTTAGGGTCTTCCGATAGATTTGAATGCAAATCCCTCATCGTCGGATTTTGACGAAAGGGGTTTAGGCATCCAGCCGTTTTCCTGCGCTGGAAAGTATTGCTTCAGGCGATTGGTTTTGTGCTGCAAATGTGTATTTTGCAGTAGCGTGCGTCGTCGCATGGACTGTTGGTGCGGTGACCATACATTTTCGTGGGGCAGAAACCCTTGTCTGAATTGCTACCACGACTTTTATATATACAACAAATCTAACAATTGTGTTCTAGGATGTTTCTCTTAAAATTATTGCCTATTTTAGAATCCATTGACACAAGTGATCTGTGATCTACGATCTGCTTGCGAAGCTTGTGGGAAATGTAGGCCTGGTTGGTTTAGCATGTAGGCCTAAGTGTGAATTAGTGGCAGCTTTGTGCAGTTTTTTATAGACCGAACAAGCCCCTTAACGGCATACAGTACAAGTAAAACATGATTAAATGACTCATTGAGTTATAATTCAAATTACGATTAAAAAGTGTTTGTCAGCAATGGCAAATTTACAGTCACCACTGCATTTTAGTCAGGACCTTTGGATAGAGAGCAGGTCAAGTTCACTAGATGGGCTGTGAGGGTGTAGAAACTCAGAGATATAGCAGTGAAATCATTATTAGTGTGATGTCATCAAACTTGCATTTCACCTTTAGTAGTCTGGCAGCACTCACTGAACATGAGAGAGAGAGAGAATAATGAGAAATGCCAAAACAAAGGGAGTTGCGGTAATCGAGGCATGAGAAAACAATTATGGTTTCCAGTTATCTTATGGACAGGAAGAGACTTACTTTCGCCAATAAATGAAGATTTCAAAAACACAATTTAACCACAGCGCTTATTTGTTTATCAAATTTAAGTCTACTGTCAAACAGAACACCGAACTTCTTGGCATACAGAGTATTATATGAGGCAAGAGATTAAGATTACCATGTTCTTCTAAGCAAGCGAAAAGCAACTGTAAAGCATGCTTTTTATTATGCTTTAGGGGGAAATAGAGCTGGGTATCGCCTGCATAACAGTGGAAAGATGACATATTTGTTGAAATAGAGCCTAACGGGAGCATAAATAAATAAAACAATACCGGGCCAAGAATAGAGCCATGTGGCACGCCACAACAGAGGTGCGCTGCAGAAGGAGAATGTTGTCAAACAAATCAAAGGCTGTAATAAGGCCTAATAGGACCAGAGTTTTCCTAAAATCCATATCAATGGGCACATGTTAGGCTTTGGGTGGTCAATAATATCTGAAGATGTTTGCAAAGAGATGGGCTTGAAAACAGATCATGTAAAGGAACAGGATGCAGCACTGGATGAGGCATACAAAGAAAGAATAATCTGGGATTTTACTAAGGTGATCTTATCAAAAAAGATCCTCAAAAAGTGCTCACAGAAAGAGACAATCTGTCAATAGAGGAGAACAGGACTTTAGGTTAGAGTTATGTATGTAACCATGTATCTAATCATGTTATCACAAAAAGTTACTGTAATCTGATTATGAGCTTTTTTTAGAAGGTTGTATAATTTAATTGCAAGGATGGAATTTTTGGAATCTGATTATGCAATTCATATTTCATCAGTTACTGATTGCAGATCACAAAACTGACAGTTGCTCAGGTGGAAAACTTACTGTAACTGAAACGTTCAGACGCGATGCACAGCACTGTCAGCATTGCGCAACCCTGGAGGCACGCCAACAATAGCATACACGTATCAGATGTCTCCCTTATCTGATTTTTCTATTTCAGGTCTTGGAGACTCTACACCAGGGGTGTCCAATCCCGCTCCTGGAGGGCCACTATCCTGGAAAGTTTAGCTCCAACCCCAATTAAACACACCTGAACCAGCTAATCAAGGTTTTTAGGCATACAGGCAACTTCCAGGCAGAAGTTGGAGCTAAACTCTGCAGGACAGTGGCCCTCCAGGACTGAGTTTGGACACCCTTGCTCTACACAGTCATAATTATTTCATGAATAATGCCTATGTTGATTTTAACTCTACTCTTTAAACCTATAAATAAAATTAGATGAATTTTGTAATCATTTATAAGGTTACAGGTACAGGTTTTGCTTATCCATTGTGTAAGGTTAATAATAAAACATGAAAGCTTCTAAAAAATATTTTTGAACTATTAACCTGAGGCACTAAGGCACGCCCAAACCAGAAACCGTTGCATATTTCTCTTCTTAGATGCATCCTGTAGACATAAATGTTGTGCTGGCTCTAGATGTTGGGTGTGGGGCTACAGAAATCTGTGAGATTCATTAGTTGCCTTTAGAAATATGTTGACCCTTTTTTCCCTCTCTGTTTCCCGGCGTTGGCTAGTATTTTCAGACATTCCAAGCAAAACTCCTAATTCCAAAGGTATGTGAAAAACAAGGAGAGAGAGAGAGACTCCACCCAACAAGATCTAATAAACAACCAAATTTCCACTCAGTATTCAAGAGGGTATTCCTCTGAAAACTGAAAGTTTATCCAGCATGTGTGTGCAGTGTGCTGCTCTCTCCTCTCACACACCGGGTTTCTTTTGGTACTTTATTGAGCTTTTTATTGAGAGAGAATCAGAAATATAACATTTTCTAATTGTTGTTGTCATAAATCGACATAAGAGACGCGATTTGATCAGGTTGTCCGCGTCCCGGATCCTTTAAAAGTCTAATTAGCATTAAAATGCAACCAAACTCACCGAAATGAAGATTTAAATTTTTCACTCGTTGCTTTCTGAAATCTTAAAACCATGTCGCATTAGAGCGATGAAAAAATAAAAGTTTGATAAGTTATTAAAAGCACAATAAACCGTGCAACTGCCAGGCAGCCTTGCGCACACACACTCGACGCTCGCGCACAGAAACCCGTCCGTCAATCAAACAAACACAAACACTTATGTGTCAAAATCACACTATTAACTGTGTCATAATACCCTGGCATTAAATTACAAAAAAAACAAAAAACATTGCTGCGAGGGTGTTTCTTACACCGCCGCTGAGGGAGTGATTTAACATCCTTCTCTCTGACTGCCATCATCCGTCTATATGTTTTTAATCTATTTGAAAGTCATAGAAAGGCAATAGTGGATTTTTTTCTATCACCATTGGAGCAAATTGTAATGCTAGAATTATATTTGCTATGGTCACCTAGATAGACCCTGTTATAATTCACTTAAACATGTCCGTTGTTCAGTTGTTTATCTCTGTTGAGCAGGGTGATTTTGAGTGTTCGCAGGAAATGATGTGCAGGTCTTAAATTGTTTTTTTTGGAGCGGTCTTAAGTATGGTATTAAAAAGTATTAAATTTGGAAGTGCTGATACCTGCAGAGACCCTGAGGAATAGAAACGCTGATATAAATGCGCATATTCATACAACGCAGGTTTCTATTATTCAGTAAGGTTTTAGTTGGTGAACTATGCCAATGGTACAAACATTGCAGTGTTGAAGTAGGAGCGTAAAATGAGTATATTAAAGTGTGTCCAAGAACTGTGCCTGAGAGAGAGACGAATTTTGTCTGAAATAGTTGGTGGTGGAGTGGAACGGTTTTGTATCCCTGCTGAAAAATCCAGCATAAACCATCATGAATTCCTTGTTGGTCCAGGCTGGTTTATGATGGTTAGAGCCGCTTATAGGTCTGGTGTAGCTGGTTAACCACATGCTGCACACGAGCAAACCAGCATCCCCACATGCAAAACATCCAGCAATGCTAGATTTTTCAGGAGGAATTGCTCATGCTTACTTCATCCTCTCATTATTATACTGAAATGTGTACTTGCATTTCACTCATTTTACTTGTGTGGAACTCTGATATATATATATATATATACATATGGGGATTTCACTTTTAGCTTCAGAAACTGAGGGTTCCTATAGAAAAACATGCAAAGTTCATGCCTTCATCAATCAGACTTGAACAGCTGTTCAAGTGGGAAACATTTAACACTATGCTGACACTAAATAGCACAACACATTGACTTCAAAGACACAACATTCAAACAAAAACTACATTCTGCAAGACTTACTTGAATAAAATCTGCTGTCTTCTTAATGAAATCTCTAAAAACGTAGGCTTGGATTTGGGGATGACTGCCTTGTGATCTGTATTCTTCTCCTGCAGCAGATAGAAAGACTGGCAAATATTGTCAAAATTAAAGACTGTGAGGGGAGGGAATACGGAGAAAAGAGCGTAAGAGAACCAAGGAAAAATACAAGCCCTGCCCTGGACTGAGATGTCTGTTTATGTGCGCATGGGAATCACAAAGCACCTTCATATGAATAAATTCTATTAATAATTAATAATAATAAAACCTTTTCATTTTTTACTTTTCTGAAGGGTCACTTGTGCTCTTGCATTTGTATGACTCTTGCTTACTCCTGAAACTTTGCGGTACTGCAAGTATTGCTCTCTCTCGTAAGATAACTTGCTTGTGATGTTCCTCATTTGATCCTTGGGATAAAAGCATATGTGAAATGACTAAATGTAAATTTAATATTCGGGTTTGTCAACAGAAGACTTTGTGTAGCTATAAATGTATTGCAATAAGACAAGCAAGGCCAGAAAAACGACAAAAGGGAATGGCACAACGAAAAACAACAGAAAGAGCATTGAATAGACATTTCAAAACATTGCTTGAGAAGTTAATATATTGTTTATTTAATTTCCAAGTCACACAAGCCTCACACTGGCATTCAGTCGGGGCCAGTTCCAGGAGAGTTTAACATGTGACGCATACCGGGTTTAATGAAGCACACGAGGAAAGAGAGAGAACTGGAGAAAACACACAACCCACTGATAAGGCACCAATTATTTTCATGTTATTGTTTTCATAACTAATAAATAATTCATATTAAAGTTCTATACGATTGTGCTTTAATAAAGAACAATAAAACAAGTGAGTTTAGACATCACAACATTTTGTGTGAACAGCATGAAAGATTTGCTAAAGGTTACTTTTAATAGTGTTGTTCAATTATTAACCTTTTTAAACATTCATTTAAAATGAGTGATGAAGTGATGAAATGGAAAAGGTCACATAAATGGAAAAATAGGGGAAATTTACAATTTAATATCCAATGTCGACATATAGTGCTAAAAATCTCTAATATTGCAGATGTAATGTAGATATAATATATATAATTGCAATAATAATCTAAGCAACTGCCATCTATATAGTACTCCTGTGACTAGCATACGAGCATTCCCTAGAAAAATCCATCCAGCCTTCAATGCAAAGCAAACCATTTTAAGTTTTGCAATCAAGTTGTCATAGCATCGTGTCTTTGCTGTTTTTCAGCATCTCACGCCATGAGTGTATAGCTGGTGAAATTGCTGTTGCTCTGATAAAGCTGCCTTTAAATACTATAAGTCATACAGCTACAACTGCACATAATTAGTTAGATATGTGTGTCAGCATGAGTTTTGTTGAATAAAGTAACACTAATGGCCTGACTTGGTATGTGTATCTCGCTGTACTGCCAAATGGCTTAAACATCAAGGGCCATTAGTTGAGAATTCGACCCCCCCCCCAAAAAAAAAATAATGTGGCTTGGCAAAAATATATTTTAAAATGGATCCCATTCATACAGAGGATCGTGCGGATGGATTCCTGAAATTCTGCCATCAGGTTTGATGCACTTTTGGAAAAGGTGTGTACCGCTGTGGGACTTTTGGTGGAATACGAGGGAATGTAGGAAAACCGCAACCCTGCTACTGAAGGTGAGCTAAAACGGGCCTCTTTGGAATATAAACATTGTGAAGATTTGGAGATGGATGCTCTGCTGAATCTCCCGTCCCTGCTGGTCCAACCGAGCACAAAGTTTTGTCATTGTTGCTGGTCTTGCCAAGCCCCAAGTTTCCTGTCTCTTCCTTGTCGTCCATGCCCAGCTCAAAATCTTCAGTGTCTTCATCACCGCTGGTCCTGCCCAGCATAAAGTCTATTTCGTCACCCTATATCAAGTTTTTCATTGTCAGTAATCCCACCCAGCCTCTCTCTCCCACCTCCACATCCTGATTTAGCCAGTCCGTCAGCCCCACCCTTTGCTGGTTCGCGCCCCTCAAATTCTCCTCTAACACCTCCAGCTGCTGATCCCATCACTCCACCTTTGTCCGTCAAGCTGTTGGCTCCACATTGGCTCCCTCATCCCTCCGGCTTTGCCTTGGTCAGACGTCACCCTGCCTGCGGCACGGATTTACGAGCCGTCCGCTGCTCTCCATCTCTCCACCCCTTCAGCTCCACATTCCCTCCTGCTCCGCCTTGGTCCTCAGTCACACCGGCTCCGCCTCTGATGCTCATCGCTGCAGCTCCACCTCGGCCTTCAGGACCATCAGTATTGCCCGGCCCCATCTGTGGCCAGGGCTCCACTACCTTCGGCTTTCTCTCTGTCAGTCGTCCGGGTGTCGTCAGTCAAGTCTCCACCATGGCTCTTCCCTCCGTCGACTCTGCCGTGAGCTTTTATCCTGGCTGTGCTCTGGATCACCACCTGGCTGCTCCGCCGATCCTTGGCTTCTCCCACCATCATCAGTTATGCTCTGTTTAGTTTCATTTTCATGGACTTTTATTTGGTTTCTTTTTTCCATTTTCCCACATCTATTCATTTGATACCGTTGTTGATTAATTAGTTGACATCAGTCTGTATTTGAGATCAACACCATGTGTATTTAAGTTCCTCATTTCCTCTTGTTCATAGGTGGGCATTGTTTGTGCTAAGCACTCCGTTTCATCTCTGTTCCCGGTTTGGATTGCTTGTTGAACACACTTTTACATCGCCTATATTATCTTCATCCTCAGACTAAACATGTCAAAATTGATCACATTTGTTTATTTTATCACGGCTGGATTTCTGTAACACTCTCTATTTTGGCATCACCGCCACATTTTTGTCTCGACTACAATAAGTACAAAATTCTGCGGCGAGACTTTTAAGGAGGGTAAAGAAATCTGGACCAATTACTCTCGTATTAGCGTCTCGAAATTGGCTCCCAGTCCACTGTAGAATCAGATATAAAATTTTCCTCTTCATGCACAAATCTTTAAACAACCAGGCCTCATCGTATTTGGCAAACCTTTTAATTTCATATCCTTCCAGAACACTACACTCACAGAATCAGAAACTACTTGTAGTGCCTAGAACAAATCGCCTGCATAAAGGCGATAACTACTTATCTGGTCTGCCAAATCGCTGTCAATGTTCAAGAACTTGTTGAAAGCGTACTTAATGCTGGTAGCATACAATGGTTAGATGTGGTGTTTTATGTTGTAAAGCACTTTGGTTTAACCTCAGTTGTGCTATATATATATATATATATATATAAACAAGACAAGAAAACTTAGACATCTCAAATAACCGATGAGTGGAGAACATTCTTTTCCTTCTACCACGCGCTCTCTACTGTTTGTGGTGGCTTCTCCAAACAGCAGCTGTCGCAGCCATGTCAAGCGTGAAGTGGGTTAAGAGTAAGACATGCTTCTTTGGGGCATTAAATTATGCCAAAATACCAGTAAATCGACCACAAACCTTAGGATTTATTCCTCTCATACAGGAAAAGGAAAAGCAATAAGGTCAGCCACAAAAATAATTGCATTTTCACTCTAAATACTGAGAATTGTTTTTGCTGGCACAAAAACGTTAGAGATTTATTTATTTTTTCTGCAGGTTTGGACCTCCATACACAAGGGCCATGAATCTATTTATCTAATAACGTATCTGCCTATGTGACCATGAGCTGGAAAAGGCTAACGTTTAATGACGCACGTCATGGTCAACTTGCATTTTTAGGTAGCCATGGCCATCTTAACAGCAATGACGGACACAGAGAGTGTTTTCATGGATATGAATTCCTCTGTTTATCTTGGTCCGGCAGATAACAGCTGTGGTCAAAAATAAAATCCATCTCAGTTTGGTTTGTTTTTGTTGATTTGTGCCACACTTAGCAAAATAAATAAACCACAAGAATTTAAAAAGGCAAAAGTGCTTTACTGAAAGCTTGTGGAAACTTTCTACAGGGTTTGTTTTTTTGTTGTCCTTCCAGATAATTCGGACTGTTGGCTTTCACAATACCGAGCATAAAAGTTGAGCGTAACTGCAATGGAAATGCTCATATTTGGATCTCATCGCATCCTCTATGGGAAAAAAAATCATTTCCTGAAAAATGCAGCCAACACCCAAATGGTCTTATTTATGTTAAGAGAATCACGGAAATTGTTAAGTCTATTTAGATAACCTTGCTATTCTGATTGTATCACCTGTCTGTCTTTTGATGCTCAGGCAGAGATCAGACAATCAGTACATGCTTTACAGTCTCTTTACTTTCGTCAATGTATTTTTTCCTATCCGCACACCGACATTGGTTTGTTCAAGCACTGTTAACTGAAAACCATGTGATGCGGAGGGGCGGAGGCTTAGGAGGAGGGCGTGGAGCTGGAGACGGGCAGTGTTCAGGGATGGTTGGGTCCCGACCCCATGGTGGCGCTGACGGTGGGAGGAGCCAGGGAGGAGTCCAGGTTGCAGGGCGGGATGATGTCCTGGGGCCGATCGCCGGCAGCGGAACCATGGCGCAGGTAGGGGGACCCGGCGGAACTTTCCGGCCGACGGACCTGGGCGACACCGCCGGACCGGAAGTTCGGCGCCGAGCCGCAGGCTCACGGGACTGAGCAGGTGATGGCTGGCCGGGGCGAAGGTGGTGGGACCGAGGATGACTGGGAGGTACTGAGGAGGGAGGAGTCCGATAACGCCAGAGGGGTGACGGGCGGAGGCGTGGCCGAAGTCCCGGATGTCCGGAGCGGCAGCTTGGCGACGACCCCCGAATGCCGACCAGGAGGGACGAGGGAGCCCAGCTGAGCATCCGGACAGCCGGGCCGAGGAGCTGGTGAAGGAGGCGTGGGACCAGGCGCTGGTGACGGGCTGACGGGACGCGGTGGTGACGTGGGCCTGGAGGCCTGAAGGGGACTCCGCCTCAAGCTGGGCTGGTGGCAGGGAAGCCCGAGGTGCTGGAGCGGAACCGCATGGAATGGGCGATGGGAGCAGAGCCGAGGAGCTAGCTGGCAGCAGGGGGACCGACAGATCCAGGGGACTGGTCGTAACCAGTGACGGAACCGGGGAGACAGGCAGGGGGGCAGACGGAACCGGAAGGACAGGAGAAGGCTGAAGGGTGGGTATTTGGGTGGGGAAAGGATCCGCGGTCCACAGCTCTATGAGGCGGCGGGCTGTTTCTCGCTCTAGGCTGGGCTCACTCGCTCGTGGTTTTATCGGGGTCCCGAACTCGTCCAGCTCCGCTCCGATCTCGGAGCGCACCCCGGGCTGCCACGCTGAGGCGGAACGTTCGTCCCTCCGGCACATCCAGGCCCAGTAGCCCAGGTGCGGTCGAGCTTCCGGGCTCATCAGGAAATCCAGAGCGGGTGAGTCCATATTTAATTCTTTTCTCGCAATGTGCGGTCGGTTATTCTGTAACGCTCGGCGGATGACAGGAAGACGGGAGACAAGGTTCACGAATAACAAACAGGGTTTTAATCCAAAGACAGGGCAGACACGTACAGCAGTGCATAGCACAAACAATAACCGACAAAGACAAAGACCAGAGGAGGAACTTAAATACACTGATGACGAAGGTTAAGCAGGTGATGACAATAACTAATTACGTGGAAACAGGTGCAGACCATGACAGATTACCAAGACTAAACTAAACAAGACACGACTGAACTAAACAAGAGAAGACTGAACATGTTACACATCCGACTACTTACTTGCCATCCTGTTTTCCTTTGTCTTCATCATCCTCCTCCTCCTCATCCGGCAGTCCCGGAATCCTCTTCAGTTCTGAGATCTGCATCAGATAGGGACATTGTTATTATCATTCTACGCTGCCTGTGTGGATACTTAACACTGGTTTACGTTCCTGGATTGTTTTCCAGTACCCTCATTACAGCTTTGTGTTTATTTATCCTCGCGCCTGTCTGCATCAGTCGTGGCACAGTTAACTAACCCTAAACCAAACCTTAACCCTTTCTGTAACTCTAAGTATTGATGAAATATTTTATTTATCCAATAGAAAACAACTGTAGAAAAAGTGGTAACACTTTATTTTACAGTGTCATTGTTACACATGTTACATTACTGTAGTAATAACTAGAAATGATTAATAATTACATGCAACTAACTCTAAGCCACTCCCTCATCCTAACCATAACCTATAATAAGTACATGAAGTTAACTGTTATTACGCTGTACTTAAGTGTATAATTACACTGTAATACACGGCTGTGAGCAAAAATAAAGCACATGTTGCTTAGACAGGGTTTTCCAGTAAAGAACTATGACACATAAGACTTTTATAAAAAGGTGTCACATTGAGCCTTCTGGGTACGAGTTTATTGTCCTTTGCATCTGATGAAGGGTTTACCGTAAACGGCAGCTTTTCACAATCAGAGAGAAAGGCAAGAGAAGAAAGACTTAATTGTGTGAAACAGGAGTGCTGAATCTTGCCAGAGAATTAAATCATTTGGTTATTGCGAAATAACAGATAAGAAAAGGTCAGAGACGAATTCGGATGTCCTGCAGGCATCTTGGGTGAGAAAATGATGACTGCATTTTTATTTCTGCTGAAAGATCGCTTTAACCAGTATTAATTAGTGCTATAAAAGTATTGCTGATGATTAGTTCATTATCCCTAATGCACTGTCCTTTACTGTAGGGGTTACTGTTAACAACTTCTTGGTGATATTACTTTTTAACCCTCTGAGGTCGGCCGTCACGCCCGCGTGATTTACTCACTTTTTTCTTGTCAGTGTGAAAGAGACTCAAAATGCTCCGTCAATTTTGAACATACAATTAAGAGATATATACCATTGCAATCTGTGAAATGTCTACTTTTACTTGTGCACACTCATAGTAAAAACAAAATGTTGTGCTTTTTGCAAAATAAACAAAACTAACATGATGCGTGAGCTGCGATCTCTCTCCGAATGAAATCCATTCTGATAGTCATAAGAAAATGAACGGTAACTTCGTGAATACTATTCACACATAAACGCATGTCTAAATAAACGTTGAAATGTCAGGTTTTAAACCATGTAAGTCAAATCTAAAACAAATATTCTCTGTTTATGTAATCTGTTTGAAAACAGAGAGAAATCAGTCGTTCGCGAGCCAGCTCATTATCTGTAATGTGACCACGCCCACGGAGAGCGCGCGCTATTCAAACACAAATTCTGAGGCGATTACTGTAACAGAGAGTTAACGCCCACATAACATTCTTAGTTCAAGATGCTTCACAGCTTTGGCCTTTGGATGGGCCGTTAGCCACTGGGGGAGTGTCTTTCTCCCCTGGTGTGAATTACTAATGTATTCATGGCCATCACCACTCCCACGCATACAGCAGTGGTGACACAAAAACTGATTTACAAAATTTAAATCATTATATTGTTGTTTGTGTTGAAGCATTCAGAATGATTTCCACATCATTGTGTAGTAAAAATTCTAGCCTACAAGCTTGATAACTCAAAAGTCTTGTGAACAACTATTCAGTATGTGTTTTATGGCCTTATTGCAAGGGCATTTTTTTTGCCAAAACTTACTAACCACGCATAATCTTTATTTTTAAAAAGATGCAAACATGTACATCTATTTTGCTCACATATTATTGTAGCAGAGTTTGTGCTGAATACAGCAAAATTACATGTTGGCCAATAGTATGTTATAAGTAGCTGAAATAAGCACAAATGTCAGAGCATGTAAAACTACTCCAGGACCCCAAATCAGCCTCAGACCCCAGAGGGTTAATCAGGTTGTGAAATGAATTGTAAAGACAGACAACACTGGAATGTCACTTGTAGACGATACGGAGACAATCTTGTTGCTTTATGTCTCATTTGGGTTAGAGTTGTCTGCCTTCTAGTTTTTTCATTTTTCATTTTTCCAAAGCGACTTACAAGGGGAGCAATTAGGGAATAGGTTCCTTGCTCAAGGGCACTTTAGTCATGGTATCGAAGGTGGAGAGAGTGCTGTTTATTCACAATCCCCACTTTCAATTCCTGCCGGCGTGGGAATCGAACCGGCAACCTTCAGATTACAAGCCCGACTCCCTCACCACTAGGCCAACAGATAATGGTGTGAAGTAGCGCTGGATATCAAGATCTTAATTTTGATAACCTTAAACACCAGACTAATTGGAAAGTGCAAACTGAAATGATAAATACAGGTACACCCACATTACTACACCCTCAGGGTAATGGCAGCAGAGTGACTGTGTGGGAGAGAAAGCAGAACAATCAAACTATTGAGATCATGTTGTTGCTATCAATCATTCTGGGATGGTAAAAAATGATCCTACTAAGAAAAAATGATTGTAAATATATTGCAAAGTCAAGCTTAAGGACAGGACTTGTCCAGACAACAGTACTGTAGACATCAAGAGACACCTACAACGTGTTTTGACGCTATTGAGCAGATGCATCAGACCTAATGACGCACATTTGTCTGGACATGTGTGAGAAGCGTGAGAAGTTTGAGAATTGTCTGAGATTTTAATGAGGTACATGTGTTGGACATCACAGAAGACCATGTTCACAGAGGAGAAACTGGTTAAGGTTGTTTGGGTTTATCAGAATGGTTGTTTGGGTTTATGTTAAGTCCTACACTGAGAGCAAATTTCCCAAACACATTAGAAAGGGGTAAATAAGTGAAGGTTAGTGTAAGATTAATACTCCGAGGGGTCTTCTTCTTATTCTTCTAGACATAAATAAGGTTACACAAACATCAAATGGAGAAACTTCAGGACATCAATGCTGTGTCAGTTGCTGATGATAAATGTGGGGACGTTGATACACACTACTAAAGATTGATCTTGGGATTTAGAATCGATATCGGTTCATTTCAAAATCAAGCCATAGATGCAAACTGTGAAGATGTAAAGCATGGGTGAGTGATATCTGCTCAATGTACTGTATAATGATATTGTAAATGCCCTGTATGAATGTAGTAAGCCATATTAAAAGCATAAGATACATTAAAATCAAGCCTGGTTGGATTAAGAGCACCAGGCTAAAGCTCAGGAAGATGCTTATGGTAAGTAGACCCAGACAAGAGCCTGAGTTTGAGTATAAGAAACGTACTAATGCAAGATACAATGCTATTTGTTATGGCTTTGAAGCTGTTTGTAACCATCATCGGCTGAAATGCCCGTTAGATCCCCTAGAGGGCACTTCAGCAAGGACTGTGCATCACACACTCACTCACAACACGAACTACATTTCCCAGAATCCCCGCACCTGTCACTGATCGCTGCTCCAGCTGACACTCATCATTCCACCATATTTAAGTCCTACGCACACACACTCATGTGTGAGGTCTTGTTATTTCCTAGAGTGTAACATTTCTGAGCGTTGTTTTCTTGTCTTGTCTGCATGTTTCATCGTTTTTGTTGTTTACCTGCCTGCCTTCTGACCTATTGCCTGGACTATTACGACGAGCCTGCCTGTTCCCTGCCATTACTGTTTGCTGTTTCATTGACCATTGCCTGTTTGACTACGTTTTTGAATAAAGCTCGCAATTGGATATCATCCCGCTGACTCATCATTACACTGTTAAATAACTTTTGAATTTTTAACATCTGTTTAAGATTTTAAGAGAGCCAACCTGATCGGCATTACAGAAACATGGCTGATGGACATAAAACTGAATCTGTTGGGACTGTGACTGTTACGGTCAGGTATGTCACAGAGGAGCGCCACAACAGAAAATAACATACACAGTTTTAATCATAAACAGGAGAAATAACCACACAAGACACTAATCCTCAATGACAAATGACAAGGGAATGGAAGACACACAGGGTTTAAATACAGAGGCAACACAAGGGTCAAACAAGACTGATTACCAGTTTCTGGTTCAAATGTGATTACGTCACAGATAATTGACTTGAAACTGTTACTCTTTGACCAAACCTGAGGTTTTCATTTTGAGTCAAGTAACCAGATCAAACGGGACTTTCCTCTACCGTCATGCTTTTCGTGGGACTGAATTGGGATGTTGAAATAAAGTGTTGTTTTATGGCGTTTTTTTTTTTTATATAGCAAGATCAGAAATGGAGAGACATGTTAATGTTTACTTACATAGATACACTCAAAAAAATATTTCAGTCTAAACATAAGTTTTATGTAATTTAATTACATAGCAATTTTCCATGCATTTGCATTACATAGTTTTAACATAAACAAACTGATAAACTTAATGTGATTCATATTTGTCAGTCATACGTAAATCAAATAGGTAAGATTTATGTAATAGTTCACAGAAAAATGCCCAAGTTAATTAACACTGTTTAGTGGTCATGTGTGTGCACACTACTGAGTTAAAGTACCATTGAAGCAGTGTCATAGTTAATGAGATCATTAAGTGATGATTGAGCATTAATGATGAACACCTGCTGTTAACAAGCAGAATCACTGAAGGACAGAGAAACACAAGAACTACAACTGACTTCACAGCCTTCGATGAAATCAAATGAAGATAAAAGACATTTAATCTCTCACTAATCATATACTCAACTATTACATAAATCTTACCTATTTCATTTACATATGACTGACAAATATGAATCACATTAAGTTTATTAGTTTATGTTAAAACTATGTAATCCAAATGGATGGAAAATTGCTATGTAATTAAATTACCTAAAACTTATGTTTAGACAGAAATATTTTTTTTGAGTGTATTTAAAAGTTTCTGTTATGTTAGCAAGCACTGTGGTCGTGCTGTGGATGAAACGGTACCACTTCTAGACCAAACACAGTCTGCTATGTAAATCACAGGACTAAACAAGAAGCACTGTGCAAATTCTGTTGTTTGAACAAAGAATGTCAGAATTGACCCAAAATAACAAACCATGGATTAACAAAGATTTGAAACACTATTTAAATATGAAGATTCATGCAGAATGATCTGCAGAAAGTAATAAAGCTAAATAAAGAAGATGAAAAGTGGACAGAAGGAATATAAAGAGAATGTTGAGGAGAAACTCAAAAAGGAAATGCATGAGTTGCTGGAGGGGTTTGAATATAACGTGAAACCAGTTGATCAGTATGAGGACTCTTTGTTTTCAAGATTTGGTAATATTTTAAGTGATTTGATTGACTCAATGAAGACCATGACTCAATCTCAGCCTACTGCTGTGTCCCAGTTCACCTACTTATATTATGCCCTAAAAGCTGTTTTTGTGAAGAAAAAAAGTACACACTTTTGAGAGTTGGCAAGCTTTAGGAAACTCTACTTCATCATAACTGTGTTTTATTCCCGTACTCTCTGGCGCTTAGCCATGTGCACACTGACACCAGTTAAACTGCCCTGTCAATCATCCTGTCCCTTCAATTTAATTGAATTTCCTACAGTTTTGGAGAGAAATGTTGCTCTGCCAGTCGTGGGTCTTTTATGTGGAGACTCTCCTCATGTGCTCGAATATGATGCATTTAAAAGTTAATGATCAAACATATCGTTAAAAAAGTTCACAATGCTGTTGCAGATAATTGATTTGAAACCGTTACTCTTTGACTAAAATTGAGGTTTTCATTTTGAGCATATTTGAGTCAAGTAACCAAATCAAACGTGACTTTCCTCTACCATCATGCTTTCCGTGGGACTGAATTGGGAGAGTAAATATTAAAACAAAATGTTGCTTCATGCAGTTATTTTTAGCAAGATGAGAAATGGCGAGACCTGTTAATGTTCAATTACAAAGATCTTCAACTAGATGGAACTGGTTTAAATATTTTGACTGTTGCGATTCCAAATCGGATTAATGACCTGTAACTCTGTCTGAGTATCGGGCAAGTGTTCACTGTTGACCAGAGGAGAACTGGCCCCCCCACTAAGCCAGGTTTCTCCCAAGGTTTTTTTCTCCATTTTGTTGGAGTTTTGGTTCCTTGTTTAAGTTGGGGACACTTGCTTGATATTCAGCAATGTTTTTGATATGCCTGCATTGGCGCCGTTGTATGTGAACTGAGCTGAGCCGGATGATTACGTCACTGTTTTCTCCAGTGCTGATATACATACATTAACTAGACTAATAACTATTGATCTTTGCAACGGAATGAATCAATAATATATAGAATAAGCTGGACAATGACACCATTTTCTTTGGGAGCTGCTGTGCAGCCAAAAATGATTTGCCAATTACTACTGTAAAGCTGCTTTGCCACAATTTGCACTGTAAAAAGTGCTATATAAATAAAGGTGACTTGACTTGACTTGATATTTAAAAGTTTCTGTTATGTTAGTGGTTGTGGTGAAGTGCTTGTGTTTGGGCTGAGGACCTGCTAATGAAAATTCAAATCACTTTAATAGTAAAGCAAGCAGTGGCGGAGCCAGGGCCACCCTTGATATAATCACGGCCACCCCACTGGCCACCCAGATAGTAATAGCATTTTTAAAATAATTTCTTACGTTTGAGCACACAAACACATCTTTTTAGGAGAGTTATTAAAAGTGATAAAAATGTTATTTTATTTCCTTTAAATTATTTTAGAGACAACAGTGTCAGTGAAGTTTTATCAATGTCCTCTTTGCTTTGCTGCTAAACTTTCAAATTGGCAGAAACTTTAAAAAATGTATGTTACAAGCAAAGGGCTCCATCGTTGCAGTGTCCAGAAAACTGTCAACATTCGTCAGCAAAACAGAATGCCGTCTCTCTATTCATTCGAGTGGCCAAAGGTAAAAAATGCGAATGGCGTCAGTCACTTTTTACGGTCAGAGTTGATTTTTTTTCCAACTTCAGGTGCTCCAAGCGCTCCTGCAAAAACACGAGACGCAGCAGGCGGTTAAAACAGGAGGCGCCCGGGGCGCATAAACAGCACGCAGAACACTCACTGCCATAGAAAAACAAATCAAAAGAGGCGCTATTAGGAAGTTATTATTTACTTCTATGTCGGTTTTATATACTGTATACTGTGCCACCCGAGTAACTGCTGGCCCCTGTCTGGCCACCCCTACAAATAATTCTTGGCTCTGCCACTGAAAGCAACTACTCTGATCGTGCTCTCGAGGAAACAGTCTAGACTGGAAACACAATCACTTCTACATCACATATAAAGAAACGTTATATTTAGGTTGTGTAAATGTGTAAATTCTGTTGTTCAAACAAAGAATGTCAGAATTGACCCAAAATAACAAACCATGGATTAACAAAGATTTGAAACACTATTTAAATATGAAGATTCATGCAGAATGATCTGCAGAAAGTAATAAAGGTAAATAAAGAAGATGAAAAGTGGACAGAAGGAATATAAAGAGAATGTTGAGGAGAAACTCAAAAAGGAAAAGCATGAGTTGCTGGAGGGGTTTGAATATAACGTGAAACCAGTTGATCAGTATAAGGACTCTTTGTTTTCAAGATTTGGTAATATTTT
Source organism: Zacco platypus (assembly GCA_038088235.1). Taxonomy (NCBI): domain Eukaryota; kingdom Metazoa; phylum Chordata; class Actinopteri; order Cypriniformes; family Xenocyprididae; genus Zacco; species Zacco platypus. Next base: position 30,007,649 of record CM076075.1, read on the forward strand.
AAGTGATTTGATTGACTCAATGAAGACCATGACTCAATCTCAGCCTACTGCTGTGTCCCAGTTCACCTACTTATATTATGCCCTAAAAGCAGTTTTTGTGAAGAAAAAAAGTACACACTTTTGAGAGTTGGCAAGCTTTAGGAAACTCTACTTCATCATAACTGTGTTTTATTCCCGTACTCTCTGGCGCTTAGCCATGTGCACACTGACACCAGTTAAACTGCCCTGTCAATCATCCTGTCCCTTCAATTTAATTGAATTTCTTACAGTTTCGGAGAGAAATGTTGCTCTGCCAGTCGTGGGTCTTTTATGTGGAGACTCTCCTCATGTGCTCGAATATGATGCATTTAACAGTTAATGATGAAACATATCGTTAAAAAAGTTCACGATGCTGTTGAGATCGAATATAATGAGCATAACATTGAATAAATATCTTTTCTTTACGATAGATTTCTGATTATTAATCACTCAAATCCCTTTATCTTTGTTAGGATTACCAGCCGAAGTCTGGCACTCTACCGTGGAACTGTTATTTGTTACCGAACTCCATTTCCCATAATTCACACACACACACACACACACACACACAGGTTTTTGTGGTTTAGCAGGACTTTGATAGCCAAACCAGTTGAATGGTGGTTTAAGGGGACACACCTTTCCCAATGTCCTACAGAAATGATAAAACAATCAAAAATTTTGTTTTACTCTGCAGAACACAAATATCACTTTGGATTTTCTTTACACACAAAAGAACGGATAATACAGGGAGTGCAGAATTATTAGGCAAATGAGTATTTTGACCACATCATCCTCGTTATGCATGTTGTCTTACTCCAAGCTGTATAGGCTGGAAAGCCTACTACCAATTAAGCATATTAGGTGATGTGCATCTCTGCAATGAGAAGGGGTGTGGTCTAATGACATCAACACCCTATATCAGGTGTGCATAATTATTAGGCAACTTCCTTTCCTTTGGCAAAATGGGTCAAAAGAAGGACTTGACAGGCTCAGAAAAGTCAAAAATAGTGAGATATATTGCAGAGGGATGCAGAAGTCTTAAAATAGCCAAGCTTCTGAAGCGTGATCATCGAACAATCAAGCGTTTCATTCAAAATAGTCAACAGGGTCGCAAGAAGCGTGTGGAAAAACCAAGGCGCAAAATAACTGCCCGTGAACTGAGAAAAGTCAAGCGTGCAGCTGCCAAGATGCCACTTGCCACCAGTTTGGCCATATTTCAGAGCTGCAACATCACTGGAGTGCCCAAAAGCACAAGGTGTGCAATACTCAGAGACATGGCCAAGGTAAGAAAGGCAGAAAGTCGACCACCACTGAACAAGACACACAAGCTGAAACGTCAAGACTGGGCCAAGAAATATCTCAAGACTGATTTTTCTAAGGTTTTATGGACTGATGAAATGAGAGTGAGTCTTGATGGGCCAGATGGATGGGCCCGTGGCTGGATTGGTAAAGGGCAGAGAGCTCCAGTCCGACTCAGACGCCAGCAAGGTGGAGGTGGAGTACTGGTTTGGGCTGGTATCATCAAAGATGAGCTTGTGGGGCCTTTTCGGGTTGAGGATGGAGTCAAGCTCAACTCCCAGTCCTACTGCCAGTTTCTGGAAGACACCTTCTTCAAGCAGTGGTACAGGAAGAAGTCTACATCCTTCAAGAAAAACATGATTTTCATGCAGGACAATGCTCCATCACACGCGTCCAAGTACTCCACAGCGTGGCTGGCAAGAAAGGGTATAAAAGAAGAAAATTTAATGATATGGCCTCCTTGTTCACCTGATCTGAACCCCATTGAGAACCTGTGGTCCATCATCAAATGTGCGATTTACAAGGAGGGAAAACAGTACACCTCTCTGAACAGTGTCTGGGAGGCTGTGGTTGCTGCTGCACGCAATGTTGATGGTGAACAGATCAAAACACTGACAGAATCCATGGATGGCAGGCTTTTGAGTGTCCTTGCAAAGAAAGGTGGCTATATTGGTCACTGATTTGTTTTTGTTTGGTTTTTGAATGTCAGAAATGTATATTTGTGAATGTTGAGATGTTATATTGGTTTCACTGGTAAAAATAAATAATTGAAATGGGTATAAATTTGTTTTTTGTTAAGGTGCCTAATAATTATGCACAGTAATAGTCACCTGCACACACAGATATCCCCCTAAAATAGCTAAAACTAAAAACTAAAAACTAAAACTTCCAAAAATATTCAGCTTTGATATTAATGAGTTTTTTGTGTTCATTGAGAACATGGTTGTTGTTCAATAATAAAATTAATCCTCAAAAATACAACTTGCCTATTAATTCTGCACTCCCTGTATGACAATATGATATTTTGGTGGTACACAAGGACAGCCACGCCCCTCCTAAAATGTTCCCGCCTATTACATAATTGGGATTTATAGGGTCTTATCGATTTATGAGGACACTCGTTTTACAATACACAAAACATGTCAGTTCCCTGGATTACAGGGACCAATGTGATTTACTGGTACATGACCCTACACAACACACAAACGTGTCAATATGCTGAATTACCAGGACTGAGGTGGTTAAAGAGTACTGGATAATAAACAATACACAACAAAACATACAACATTACAGGGACCAATGTGTTTTAGAAGTTTTTACTTTAATAACTTAAAATTGTGGCATAAAAACAAAAACTGAAAAAGTGAAATCCACCAACTTAAAAAAACAAATCAAAAGGCATGCCACATGTTGGCCAATTATATTAGATTGGCATCAAAAGAGACACAGGATGTACTGTAACATCACTTACTTTGGGTTTTTCTTTTTAAGCTAATTCCTCGGTTTCTTACAAAATCCCGTATGTTCTGTGCACTGCGTCTCACCAAAACAGGATCCTCAGCCGTCTTACACTGCTGGCATTCAGTCAATGTGGCCAGTTTTCCTTTAGTTATATGGCCCTTAAAATGTTTCATTACAGCTGTAATTTCAGCATTTGACCAGGCCACTTTCTGCCCTCTCCGTGGGTTCTCAGTTTGTGCCTCACTCTCTGTAAAGAAGAACACATACATCAGTGAGTTCTAACACGATGAGTGTGAGCTCATGTACAATCAATGTTGCAATAACATTTTGATGGTGGTATTGTAATTTAAACCTCTGGTACCTTCGGGAACTTCAGTGGTGCTCTCAATGGGCATCTTCTGAACACCTGCAGAAAATCAGTCATATAATGATCAGGAAATTCAGAAGTAACTCAAGAAACAATAAAAAATAATAAGAATTTATTTATATATATATATATATATATATATATATATATATATTTTTTTTTTTTTTTTTTTTTTAACTCCATTCATTCTAAAGTACTTGGCCTGTTAAACATTTTTTTTAAGAGTCATTTATCAGTTTTTGCCTTAACATGTTAAGTCTCAACCTATTGGTATAGCCAGATGTACTGTCGTGAAGGCACGTCCACAAGAGAAATCTTGTAATAAGTGATTTCAATGTCCTGCATATTAATAATTGCTCCCTGATGCTACAGTTTATATACAGGACAATTGCCCAACAATTTAATTGTGAGAGAAATTGAGAGAAATCATATTTATTCCCTTTAGGATTGCCAAAGTACAAATCATTACCTTTACGAATACCGTATATCGGATTTGGGCACATCCCTACAGATACCAATAGAATACTGGTGTATCCCTAATTTTAGTAAAAACTCTTAGAAATGCTGAACTAATATAATATAATTTTTGGCTTACTGAAACAACAACTTAGTTGACACATACCAGCATTACTGGAGACTCCTGCAGCTCCAGCAAGAGCATCATCGTCAGAATCACTTTCTTCAGGATCACTGTCATCAGAATCCGTCATATTGATCTCATCTTCAATGAAAAATGAAATTCAGAACATGAAAAACATCAGCATTCAGAAGTCAAATAACACAATCACGCCCCATTTGTGAAACATGCTAAATGACACTTAATCCTACAGTGAACAAGACATTTCAGAGACGAGTTTCCTTTAACCTCCCTGTGAATGTAAGACCAATGCAGCCCACACTAGGATGGACGTACCTTCAATCTCAATGTCATCAAGCGATTTCCCTTGAAGATTAGGAAGGCAGCCCTTTTCCATGGCTAACAGTAGCTTTGATATTTTAGCAAGCTGAGTAGTGGCTTCTGGCAGCCTGTAATAGTCGCGGTGGACGCGGATGTCATGTCCTAAGAAATCGGCGACCTGATCTAACTCATTGTTTTTCAGGTTTAGGATTTGTGAGAGAGTAGCCACGTGCTTTCGCAGATGAGTTGATCTGATAAATTCTGGATTCTGAGCTCCACATTCACTTGCATACACTCTGAGGGAGTCCTGTCCTCTGTAGTGACTTTGGCAGTTTGGCCGAGCAAACAAGAAGGCATTAGTGTCCAGCACTCCACACTCACTTCTCATCCTGACCAGCAGCGTCAGGGCATCGACCATATCAGGCGAGAGAAGAACAGCAACCTTTCTTCCCCTCTTTCCCCTGATCTCAACGCGACTAAAATGGCTGCAGAGTTTCTGCTCAAACTTGCTCAGGCCCATGGCAACATCATCATGAAGAGAAGTGCCATCCCTTTCGTTGAAGCCTTTCAGCGGCATTTTAGAGACCTCTCCCGCGCGTCTGCGGTTGAACACAATGATTCTGGCGAGTGTTGCTTTGGCCAGTTCTGCATAGCTTTGAGGAGATGCAGTCTCTTTTAGTTTGTGAAATGCCGTATATGCAGTCTTCTCAAGGAACTGATGAAGGGACTGGACATCCTGAGTGAAGGGAAGAGTTGATGGCTTGTTAAATTTGGCCTCATTCAGTGTCACCAAAGCAGTGTGTGAGATCATCTCAGACCACTTTGAGGAGTAGAGCTTTTTAAAGGTCTCTGTTGATGCGATCAGTTCCTTGTCTTCAGACATCAGAGCTCGGCAGTGAATGATTTCACTAATCTTATTCAACGAATGCCCCAGTTTTAGAGCAAGGCTTGGGCTTTGGTAGAAGTGACCCCTTCACAGCTTCTTCAAGACTGTATATCGAAAACTCTCTACGCAAAGTCAACAACAATCTTGCAACTTCACGGAGTTTTTGTCGAATGTACTCAAATTTGGTAGGGTCATGTCCATGTTTGTTAAAGAAAGACTGTGGAAGCTGAAGAATACTCAGGTCATTTTTGACAACAGCTGAAATGTCATCCTGCTTCATCACACTTAAGAGTTTCCAAACTCCTTGAGAAATGTGCTGACTGAATGAAGACTGCGCCATGGACGCCAGGCCCAAAACTCTTCTCCTCCCTTGGTTTTCACTGTCAGCTGCTGGTTTTGAGGAACATCGTCTCAAATGACGCCACAGATCTCTCCGTACAAACATCCCTTTGCAGTACATGCAATGCACAAACTGCTTTGAATCACACTTTCTCTTTGGTGCCCGTTTTATTTTAAGAGCACCATCTCCACACTGTAAAACATCTGTGTTATGCTGAAAGTTGCCCTTGTTCCTGAGCTTTAGCAGCATTGCTTTACGTTCTTTCGAGTGAACCGGGAGTGACAAAGCCTGTGCAACTTCAACTTCATCCTTATGAGTTTTCAAATGGCGTGCTAACTTAGACTGAGGTTTCCCACAGATGTAACAATAATTCTTATTATTTGCTGAACAGGAGATTTTTGCTGACTGCACACACTGATCTTCTTCAGCCACACTGCTTTCCCTCTCTTCCTCTCTCAACATTGCTGTGCTTTTTGCATTCAAAAGCTTCTCACTACTGTCCTTTCTATTGTGTGATTGGGGTGATATAAGCACAGCTGTTGACCTGCGTACCTCTGAGCCTTGCTTTCTGGGAAGGTGACGTTCACCAGAACGGTCAGAATCACTGTCTGTCTCAACATCAGTTAACTGCTCCTCATGGCAAAGTAAGTCAGACTCATCATACACACTTGCTGCCCCCCTGGCCTTTAAGACTCCTTTTCCTTTGCCCTTAGACACATTCAGGGCAGTTACTTCTGATCTCTGAGGTTCATTAAACTTAGAGGATGCAGCTTCCTGTATATCTGAGACGAGTTTAGCATGATCGTAACTCGCTGGTCTTGTTGTCAACTCATCTGAACTGTCTGATTGATTGTCTGACTCAGACTGTGGTATATATTCCTCATCTGACAGCTCGTCTTCCTCTGAACTTACTACCTATTGTCAAGATATTTATGATTAATTTACAGAACCGATAACTCATAAAAATAACAAACAAAGGCATAGAATCAAATATTCTCTTACCCACGATGACCATTTTCCACTCCATTCATGAAGCTTCGAATAGCAGGACTTGTGCCAAAAACTGGAGCACACTATGAGAGAAATGTCATGTGTCAGGACATGTTCAACTGCTAACATGGGATTCTATGCCTAAACATAGAATAAAGGTGAAAACAATATTACACCCCTACCATTGTTACAAACAATTGTCGATATCTCCTACTGATCACACACTTCAACAGTTATACAATTTTGAGCTGAATTCATAACATAAATTAGTGATATTAAAATGAATTGTTAAGACGCATCACGCTGCATATAGAACAAGACGACACCATACTAACATTTACATCTCAGGCCAATCCACTTGAGCGCTGCTACAGGTCCCACACATTCAGCACATTTGTCCATGCTTGAGATTGCAGAAGTGACCACAACATGTTTGCAGACCTGTGAAGAAAAAATATCAGTGAATGTAAAATTACAGCAAAAAAGAAAGATCCTATAACATGCATGTGGAACTACATGAGCTGCATTGTCTTTCAATAATCATTTAATGTATTTTGAGTGACAGTGAAGTTGTGATCATTCAGTTAATAAGATCACTTACAATCATTAAAGAACATTTACGTTACAGACCTTAAAAAAGGTACTGGTTTATAGATTACTACAAATATGTATTTGGACCAGGGGTGCACAAACTCAGTCCTGGAGGGCCGGTGTCCTGCAGGGTTCCGCTCCAACCCCAATTAGACACCTGAACCTGCTAATCAAGCTCTTTCTAGGCATACTAGAAACTTCCTGGCAGGTGTGTTGAGGCAAGTTGGATAGAAATATCCTAATAGACTGACAATTAGTGTAAATGCGCTAGCTGCTTTCTAACTAACCAGCAAAGACTGCAAAGAGCCTTCAAGACACTCACAAACAAACGAAACTGAGCCACAAATTCTCAGAGAAACGGTTTAACAGCAGCATAACTTACCTTTCGTATAATGGTTGTCTCAAACAGGTTAACAGCACATGTCTTCAGTCAGGTGCGGAGATTCCGTCAGATCCAAACAGGAAGTTATAAGATGTCACACTCGCTCTGATTAGAGCACGTGTAAACGCGATTTATAATATTAATATGCATTTAAATAACCATCTATAAGCCTTGGTGTTAACTTTACAGTTAGGATTAACGTTACACTAATAGCATTACATTAATTTCTCTATATTAAACTGCCTGATTACAGCTTTTTTTACAGCAGTATGAAGTCAGTTTCATACTTTATAATATGAAATTTAAGGAATACATTTAATTGTAGGATCACTATGCACTTATATATTCATATGCAATCGATTAATTCTAGAAAATAATGTTTAAATAATTAGCATACTGCATTAACTCACTTGTTCGAAGCTACAAGGTAGAATGTAGCCCCGCCCACCGGCGCCATCTTGTTTTCGCAATTAGCCAATCAGCGGCCTCCAAACTTACACAAGTGTAAAATATGCAAATTTTCGATGACGTGGTTGTAGTACCGGGTCCGGGCTACAGGGGCGCAGTCTCGAGCTCAGAGGATACACTGTGTATAGTAAAATTTCAGGGTTTTGTGGTATGTAAGGACATGGCGCAAAACTTTGAGAGGGAGCTTTTGGGACATAGAGAAGGGCATCTACACTGTCGGAATTATAAGGACATGGCCCCTGTCCTCATAAACCCAAATGTCCCCTTAATGCTGGTGCGTATTCAGGTCAAAAGTCCTCGTAAACCACAAAAACCAACACACACACACACACACACACACACACCCACCTCACTACATTACCCAGAAGCCTTCACACCTGGTCTGGTTGCACTCTCACCTGATTCATATCACTTCTCACTATTTAAGCTCCACACTCACTCACACAGTCGTGAAGTCTTGATTAGGTTCCCTGTCAGTTCTGAGCGTTATTCCCCGTTTCTTGTGTTCTTGGTTCTGTTTCCTGCCTGTCTGTCCCGGTTTTGATTGTTTGCCTGCCGCTTACACCGACCCCTCGCCTGTTTACTGACCACGAACCTGCTTACCTCTGATATTCCTGTTTGCCACTGTTTGACCCTGCCTGTTACGACCATTCTGTTCTATATTAAAGCCTGCAATTGGATCTCATGCCGCTGACTCGCCCTTCATTACAATCTTAACCTCTCGATTTATCAATTGGACTCGCACATCCACCATGTTTGTAGTTTTTTAAACACTTTATTTGTGTTTGTAGCTCTAATCGAATCCTCATCCAATGCACAATGGGTTGAGGGAAATATTAGCCGTTAGTATGTGCACGGATCGGCACTTCGGATTCTAACCAGACAAATGAGACCATCCGGATATCTTTGGAATACTACATATATACATTAATATACATTTCAACATAGTACGATTTGGGAGTCATTCATTTAGAAAACTATATAGGACAGTTAGTATGCGGGACGCTGCACATGACTATACAGGAGAGAGAGGTTATGACAATTCTTTATTAAACCGCACAAGACACCTGGCCTGAAGGGGGACATGTACAGTACAACTGAAACGTGGCTGTATTAGGCTGTATTCACATTTTCCTGGACAGTGGTTTTGTACCTTTGGCCGGGCACGATTGGGCTCACATCTGTTCTTTGCAAATGTGTGAAGCATAGTGTGTAAAGAACTATCATTTCATTTTTGATCTGCCTGCACTGACACCATTGTATGTGAACTGAACTGAGCTGGACGATGACATCAGCTGATGTATAGATAAATTAATTTAATTAACAACTAATCATTTTTACAATAGAATGAATCAATATTGGACAATGACACTATTTTCTTCTAGAGCTGCACTACACAGCATGTTTTCACAGCCTTTGCCATGACACTCAAAATTGAGCTCAGGTACATCCGGTTTCCACTGATCATCCTTGAGATGTTTCTACAACTTGACTGGAGTCCACCAGTGGTAAATAGGACATGATTCAGAAAGCCACACGCTTGTCTATATAAGGTCCCACAGTTAACAGTGTTACGTGTGTTTCTGTCTTGGACAGTTTGCCGTCATGTCTCACAGGTGCTCTTTGTTTTGGTTTCCCGCCACTCATTAGTCATCATCATCAGCTGCGTCTTGTTAACTACCCTTTGTTTGCACTTATATATCCCCTGTGTTCTCCCACAGTCCTTGTCCGTTCTCGTTTATGTAAAGACGTGTTTTGTAGTATGTTTCCCCGAATCTTCATTAAAAGACTTTGTTCTCTCTTTCAACCATCGCCTTGTGCTTTCCTGGATCACGAAACGTAACAAACAGTGCATGTCAGATCACAAACCAAGACATGAAGTCCAAGGACCTCCGAGAGAGGGTTGTATTGAGGCACCAATGTGGGGGAGGGTACAGAAAAATTTCTGCAGCATTGAAGGTCCCAATGAGTACAGTGTTTCTCTGTGGAGAGAGCAGGACCTTCCAGAAGAACAACCATCTCTGCAGTACTCCACCGATCAGGCCTGTAGGGTAAACAAAATGATCTGACCTGATGAAACAAAGATTGAACTCTTTGGCCTGAATAGCGTCATGTCTGGAGGATGCAGGCACCGCTCATCACCTGGACAATACCATCCCAACAGTGAAGTATGGTGGTGGCAGCATCATGCTGTGGGGACTTTTTCAGCAGCAGGAACTGGGAGGATGAATGCAGCAATGTACAGAGGCATCCTTGATGAAAACCTGCTCCAGAGCACTCTGGACTCTGGTTCCAACAAGACAACGACCCTCAGCACACAGCCTAGATCAGTGGTTCTCAAACTTTTTAGCCAGCGACCCCCAAACTAACATCGACGAGAACTCGCGACCCACTACCACCGAATACACAAACAATAAACAAAAAAAGTTGTTTTAAATCCACATCCACTTCCTTTGGAAGCTTGTTTCCACCACAGAATAAAAAATACAAAAGGTAATTGCGACTTTATGTCATTTATAACTTTATAACTCACACTGTAAGTTTATATTTCACAATGAGAAAACAAGTCAGAATAGCGAGATGTATAATCGCAATTTTTTAACACACTGAGGATGATCCACATCGTTGACAGTAGAGCAAGTGAATCCATACTTTATGAATTCCTCTTGATATTTCCGACGTTTCCTACATTGGTCAGAAGGGGTCTTGTGCTTTGTAGACGTAGAGGTACACGGTTCAGATGATTCAGGCAGACTGTCCACAATTTCCTCAACATTTTTAGTCTTGCGAATTACAAATTTATCCATTCTTGCAGTTTCCACGTGCAGTTGCGTGCAGTATCGATAACTACTAGCGATCAGTCGCCGCACGGTGACGTCATATTTTAGAGTCACGAAATATTATTTACATTTTTTTTTTTTAAAAACCCTTCTAATCAATTCTGTCTTTAGAAATAAAAAAAATTTATTTGTAATCTTAATTTTTTAGTATTGAAAAATATTTGTTGTAATCAGAAAATACAGAATTTTTTCAAACCAACTCGCGACCCCTTGAGGTCGCGACCCCCAGTTTGAGAACCACTGGCCTAGATGACAAAGGAGTGGCTGCGGGACAACTCTGTGAGTGGCCCAACCAGAGCCCTCTGGAGAGATCTGAAAATGTCTGTGCAGCGACGCTCCCCTGATGGAGCTCGAGCGGTCCTGCAAAGAAGAATGGGAGAAACTGTCCCAAAATAGGTGTCCCAAGCATGTAGTGTAACCCCTCTACCCAGGTCCTACTCAACCCGCTCCAAGCGGGCCTCGAACCCAGATCTTCTGGCATGAGAGTCGAACGCTCTAACAAGGAGGCTAAAAGCTGCAACCTTGTAAGAGCATCTCTTGAGGTCAGAGGAGTGAGATTTACTCTCACTGCAACTACTAGCTGGCCTCCGTTACACTAGCATCATACCCAAGAAGACTGTAATTGCTGCCAAAGGTGCTTCAACAAAGTATTGAGCAAAGGCTGTGAATGCTTATGTACGTGTGATTTTTTTTTCGCTTTTATTTTTAATAAATTTGCAAAGATTTCACACAAACTTCTTTCACGTTGTCATTATGGGGTATTGTTTGTGGAATTTTGAGGGAAATAATGAATTTAAAGGCTGTAACAACAAAATGTTTCTGTCTTCTGTCTCTTCCCTCTATTACTGTAAAGTTGCTTTGATGCAATCTGTTTTCACAATCCAGTCCAATTACCCTTTGACTCCCTCCTAAATAGTTTTCATCTTTTCCTTTCTGAAATTCCAAACATTTCTGGCATCTTCCTGGGTAAATGCAAAGTATGTGGGTGTTTATTAAGGGCTGGAATGTCCGACGCCGCACTGGGAATAAACACAAAGAGCATCTGTCTGCCCAAATCTTGATTCCATCCATAAACCTTTCTGACTATTTACATTCTTAATAGATGATTAACACAGTGTGTTTGAATGGGAAAAAAATCAGTCTACATTTTTCCCAGATATACCTAATTTATTCCAACTCAATAACCCTTATGTATAAAACACTGATGTCATCAACGAAAAGCAAAACATCGGTGAGAATGCATTCCTGAGTTTACAAGGTGTTTGATTCATTGGTTTGAAATGTATGGGAACATTGTAGGTTGTGTCAGGGTTGATTTTGTTTGTTTTTTTACTCCAATGCTACATTCTTTGGCATCTGAAACTATGTAGTGGTTAGCTGGGTGTGTGTAAATGGGTTTTTCATCAAATCAAGAGGAAAAATGCATCCATACTCGCCAAAAAACTCAGCGTGAACCACACCAGTTCATTACACCGTCTCAGGTTGTAGTGCTGGTCTCTGCTTAACCCTTCAGGCCCTTGAAGAAAGAACAAACATACAGTAATAAGTTGATATCATGACTACATGCAAAGTCCTTCTGCATTAGTGTACCCAAAGAAGAATCTACATCAGACAGCTTTTCTATATATAGATAGATAGATAGATAGATAGATAGAAAAGACATAGCATTTTAATTTGTTCATTTTGAGAAGCACAGCAGGATTTGGCATGTTGTCATCTTTCATGCTTGAACATAATGGTAATAAAACATCCCTAATGTTCAACATGCTTCACTGACTTCTTCTTCTTGTTCTGAATCAGATCCAAAGTAACTAGTAACTCAATACTTGAGTAGTTTTTTTTTCATTGGACACTTTTGAAATCTTACCCAAGTAATTATTAACTTTTACTTGTACTTGCATAATTATGTCAAGAAGTACTTTTACTTGGGTACAGATTTTGGTTACTCTACCCAACTACTGCCATAATATATAGCAGAAGAATTTAAAGAGAAAATGAGCATTATTAGTTTGACAGCATTGGGGTTTAGTACCCCAAACATAAAGAAAATTAAAACTGTAGGAGGAGTTCGTTAAAGTATGAGGCCTGAAAATGGCAAAAACTGCACAAAAACGTCCCGTTGCGTTTAGGACTTGACTCCAAGAGACTTTTTTATAGGTAACGGAACCTCACATATATGTTCCGAATTTCGTAAATGCACGTCAAACGTAGCTGAAAGTTTTATAGGTGGCGCTATCAAGCCATTTTGCCCCACACAATTCTGAAACCTACATCAGATGTAAATGTTCGCCAGTTCTGAGGTACGTGCAAAGTTTGTGAGTTTTCGAGCATGTTTAGGCCCTCAAAAAAGCGATTCATTTCGGAAAATAATATCAAATATTATTTATATAATAATAATAAACAGAGCAATTCCAAGAGGGTCCTCGCATTTGGTGCTCGGGCCCTAATAAAGTCAATGTCAACAGAACATGAGAGGTAATCCCAGATAACTGACCTGCTAACCTGTTTCTTCGTGGCTTTGCTGGCCCACGTTGATCTATTCAGAGCGGCATGAAGTACAAAAAACCAGGATCGTCTTCCCCGTCTCCTGGCACCTGTCTCATGTGTGAGTTTCTCGCATGTCTTGGCACTTTGTCAGCGATGAAGATAACACAACCCTGATAAAAATGTAAACATATTTCTGTGGTTTATTATGTGACTCATATTTTTTAAAAGATCTTTTATCAAGATAAAACATAACTCATGGTTCAGTAGGTTTTGGGGGCCTAAAGGAATTTAATCCTCCTGAATGTGGTTTAGATGCAAAACAACGGACTTCACCATAAATGTTTTGGGATTCTTGTTTTTTCCAGGAACAGTAAATAACACACTTTAGGGCTTTATTTTATTTTTTTAATGTTTTATTTGCTACGGGAAACAACTGAGGGATCAGAGGAAAGATATCATAAATTGATTCCGGCCAGCCACTAGAACATCCGCACTAAATAATATTCAGAGATCATTATTCGTTCCATTTGTAGGTTAATTAAAGTGTGCACTGAATGACTGACTACACATTTGATTACATGAAGGTAAATAGTAAAACATGTAACAAGCTTGATCTCACACCAATAACGGCAACAACACAACAAGTAAGGTCATGTGCTGTGAATGCCTTGAGTTCTGCTCTTTTTTTTTTTTTTTTTAGGTAACGGGTCATAAACAATTTAACTAATAGTCACACCTACATTTTTTGGCCTGTTACCTTGATTTGACACTGCATATTTGCTGGCTTTCTGGGGATTTTTGATTAAACATGTCTATTCACATTTTGAAAGAAAAACCCATATAAACATGTTTGGTTTGGCTTTTAGTATATAGTATTTGTAAACCACTCTCTGACTGCACACCACATTTTAAAATGTGTTTTGGTGTATAGAAAGGTTTTGACTTTCATCTAACTTGGCATCACTCTGGGACATTGTGGCATGGCAACATTAAACTTCTGGCAGTGGAAATCTCCAAATAAACTGGATTTTCTATAGTTGAATACCTCAGTTTGGGATGAAGGTCCACCCCACAGGAAAATATGCAGACAGGAGACACATTTACTGTGAATTACAAATGTAATGTCTCTCAAGTGACTACTTTTGATGGGACAGACCGATAAAGTTGCCAAAATGTGTTCTAACACTTACCACATTGTCTCAGTTTCAGACGAACACTTTTACTTACAATGATGATGCAATGCAAATTATTAAACCGATTTCAAAACAGTCGAAATCCACTGACTCATTACACTATATGGCACCACTACCACATATTTACCACGGTATATATCAGCATGCCATCTTATACTGTTACTGTATTATAGTGCCACTACAGTATTTTTTTTAAACATGGAAAGGAAAGACTACACACCCCGTCCACAGACAGTATTTCAGAGCTGTGGGAATTTAAACGTTCTGAATCCGTTTGCTATTTGCCTAGACTCCCAATTGAACAGTCTAATTATTGTCTGATAGACATTGTCTGTCATTTGCTCCAAATGTCTGAATTCCTAGACTATAGCAGCTGCATCCCGCTATTTCTGTCTACACAGTGTCTCCTTTTAAAAGTGCATGTGATTGCTCAACTGTTCATGCTCTGCATGAACAGATTTACAGTATGTTGTCTGTGATGTTTCCAGGCTGCAGATGGAGACGATAGTCTTTGATCGTTTTGGGCACTGCAAGTTCGAGTCTTGGCTTGTGGTCCCATTCCTGGCCACATTCTCCTCCCTGACTCTGTTTCTTGTCAGTCCTTGGCTCTGCGGTTTCAATAAAAGCAAAAATGATCCAAAAATGTTTCCAGTCTACACCTGTCTTTAATTCCTAGTCTCAACATCCATATCAGGAATGCATTAGCAGTGTTTGTTCATCTAGTATATTTATTAGAATAAGTATGCTAAGTATTCATTTGATCAGAAGTTCTAGTGTTTGATATTTTGTTCTTATTTTGCTGTTTTTATGGTAGCTGTCAAGTCAAGTCATCTTTATTTATATAGCGCTTTCTAAAATGCAAATTGTGGCAAAGCAGCTTTACATTAATAATTGGCAAATAATTTTGGCTGCACAGCAGCTCCCAAAGAAAATGGTGTCATTGTCCAGCTTATTCTATATATTATTTATTCATTCCGTTGCAAATATCAGTAGTTATTAGTCTAGTTAATGTATGTATATCAGCACTGGAGAAAACAGTGACGTAATCGTCCGGCTCAGCTCAGTTCACATACAACGGCGCCAAACGCAGGCATATCAAAAACACTGCTGAATATCAAGCAAGTGTCCCCAACTTAAACAAACCAAAGGCAACAGCGGCAAGGAACCAAAACTCCAACAAATGGAGAAAAAAAACTTGGGAGAAACCAGGCTTAGTTGGGGGCCAGTTCTCCTCTGGCCAACAGTGAACACTTGTCCGATACTCAGGCAGAGTTACAGGTCATTCAACCGATTTGGAATCGCAACAGTCAAAATATTTAATCTAATTCCATCTAGTTTAAGATCTTTTTGATCACACCAGTATGGGACGGTTTGTTGCTGTCTGACTACAGTTGAAATACTCATCATTAAACTAGCCTAAAGTTATTTCAAATGTTAAAAGGTCTGTCATGAAACTCTCGATGGCGCAGGCTGGTAGGTATTAAGCTCAATTTTCTTGCGATCACATCGTTCTCTAAGGTCAAAGTGGAGTTCATATAGTGCTTTGCACAAAACAGATTACTTCAAAGCAGTTTTACAGTCATAACAGAGAAAGATGCATTTCGGCTGTTGTTCAGATCAGTGTTGATTGAGTTCTGTTGTAAAGATCATTGATATAAGTTCATTTCTACGGTGGCCGGGAAGTGCAAAACAACATTACAAAGTGTGAAACACTTTTACGAAGCTCGAGACAAATTTACATTTTGGAAAACATTTTTACCTATCATAAAACACACTTACATGGGGAAAACACTTTTACCAAGGACGAAACAAATTTACATTTTAGAAAAGAAATTAACAAGACGCAAAACACTTTTACCAGTCCCGAAACAAATTTACAATGACAGATTCTTCACGGAAAGGGAATGTACCACACACCGGAAGTGACGCGGTGAAAGGTGTTGTTGTTGGTGAGCGCGGTAAATTCGTGTTGTAGTTGTGGAGTGTAAATAAAGTTTATGGTGACTGCGGCCAAGGGACGTTTTGCTAGGGACGGCTGATGCGAAACTAACGTCTCGACACAGTGTCAAGAGTTTCGAAACACTGCTCCGAACTGTGATTCAAAACACCATGTCACGTGACTACGGCTAAACGAAGCTTCTGCGCGTTTCGACAGGAGGCGTGCTCGCCGAGTCTGCGTTTGATTGACAGGGGCGGGAACAAATCACACAATCGAACATCTCTCTCAACTCCCACAAAGTTTAAAAGAGGAGTTAATGCACCTTCACCTCGTGGGTTTTTGAGATAGCGTTTACGATATAGTGACATTTATATAAATAAACAAAAATGAGGCCATTGTGGATTGATTTTGTTTTATTAATTTTCATTTTTCATGACCAAAATAATCTAGTTATTATTATTATTATATATTGTAGTTATATAGTGGATGTTAAAAACTCAACACATTAACAAAAACACAACATTTTTATTTTTTTAAATGGCTTGATTCAATTGACCACTAGTGTCACCGTGGAGACGGGTGTCGGTATAGTTTCGGCACATTTGCTTCAACTGTTTCAGTGTTTCATGAAGCCCCACCACTACATTTTGCCCGTTTTGTGGCAAACACATGAGCAGCTTAACGCGGTTGTGCTTTACGTGTGGTCAGTGTTTGGAGTTTCTAAAGAACGCGGACCTGTCTCGTCTCAAAAGCCGGACAGTGCTAAGAAAAGTAAGTTACACTTCCGGTGTGTGGTACATTCCCTTTCCGTGAAGAATCTGTCATTGTAAATTTGTTTCGGGACTGGTAAAAGTGTTTTGCGTCTTGTTAATTTGTTTTCTAAAATGTAAATTTGTTTCGTCCTTGGTAAAAGTGTTTTCCCCATGTAATTGTGTTTTATGATAGGTAAAAAATGTTTTGCAAAATGTTAATTCGTCTCGAGCTTCGTAAAAGTGTTTCACAGTTTGTAATGTTGTTTTGCACTTCCCGGCCACCGTACATTTCAGTTATAAAGAAGTTCTACAAAAAATAAAAAAGTCATGTTCAGTTCTCATACAACAGCGTCAGTACAGTCAGATCAATAATATTGTTGAATATCCACCTTTTTCTGAACGCAGGATTCTCGCCCGACTCGTATTAGAATGATGCTTTACATTTCCGGTCTCCAGTTAGTCTAGTCAAATTGAACCTTCGGCAAACAGTTTGATTGACAGGCGATCTGACCAATCATAACCCCGAATCCGCCATTTTGTCCGACAAAGCAGTCAGGGGTGTTAGTAGATTAATGTTGGTGAACTTGAAAAATTGTGTGTCCTCACGTCTTTCCGCGCTTGAAACAACATTCCTTCTGATGTTCATTCATGTTTATTTGATGCTATAAATGAACTAGTATGAAGAGATGATCGGTTCACGAGGAGCTACAGCGATCTGTCACGACACTAGACGCTATTTATTGTTTAAACTTCTTTAAAAAAAATTTAAATATGAAACTGTTTCATACGTTGTCAGTGTCACAATGTATTTTTCACTGCGTGAGAACATGATGTGTGGCGTGAGAGCGCATGGCTTGTCGGACATAGCAACAGTAACTAAAGGGGGCGGGTCTTTGCCAACGGTCAATTAGCGTATTCTCCGAGCTGAAAATGTATTGTTAAACCAATGAAAATGGCCATAGTGCCATGACTTTACAGAGTAGCAATGACTGTCTTTTGTCAGCGCCTCACTTAACAAAGTTTATCGAGTGTGTAGATGACGTGAAGCTGTCCAAAGTTAGCTGCACTGAAAACATACAGTATGAGCACCCAAATTTATCTATTATAGCCCAAATATAGCAAATATACTCTTCAGATTCTCTGGTGTTCAAAACACGTACTTTACAATAATTTCTTCAGTTTATTGCTGTTATGTAACAGCCAACAACAAGACAGCTTAACTTTGCGTGCATCAAAAGTTTCTGTTCAGTTCATTCATTGACTATGTCCCTATGGAGACCGGAACAGGACGGCATCCAAATAGAAGATGGAATTCCTCATGGCAGCGCTCATCGTTTACTCAGTAAAAAGGTCAAAAGTACAAGGCCCCTATTTTAATGATCAAACCGCATGATCTGAATCGCAAGTTTAACTAGTTTTGCTAGTTTAACGACGGAAAAAATGGTCGGTGCCCCAGGCACATGGTTCAAAAGGATTTTACCTCTCTCTTAATGAGTCATGGGTCATGGGAATATAGACACCCTCAAGCTGAAGAGTCAGTTTAAATACGTGTGTGTGTTTCCATGATCGGTCAAACAATCATTCATCATTACTGCAAATAGGTCATTCTGATACATGCAATGACGATCCATGATGACATGCATATCTTTAAGCATAAAATAATAATCTTTTACATTCTAATCATTTTATTTTTAATATTTGGCATGTTTGTGTTGCTACATGTCCCTGTGTGTGTAACAAGCAGAGTGTACACACGTTGTGCACCCGCAGATATTACTATAATCAGGTGATGTGCAATTCAGCGCTGGATTCACAGACTCATATCTTCAGAAAAGGGGCATAATAGGTCCCCTTTAAATTTTTTAAAAGTATTGCTGACTTCTTGTGAATATATTTTGTATACGTGTAAAACCTTTTCAGTGAAAGGAACCTTTTATTCCTTTAAGTCATGGTTTTGTCATCGGGATTGTTAATGGGATCTGTCTGGATATACGATATAGAATGTAACCATCTTGCATTGGATTGCAATGCATTTGTTAATGCAACCATAGTTAATTTGATGTAATTTGATGAAAAACCATGGTTACTACAGTCAAATTTACTAGTTATACAACATTACAGTACTTGAAACATATTTTTACAACCATTTTGCACTAAAAAACCAACATGCTTTCCATTCCTACAGGGTGTGTTCCATTCATTCGGCTCAGGACTCCGGGATACGGTTCAGCATCCTTGCAATCCAACAGTTTGGCGAATGGATTTATGGTTAATAATATATCTACGTCACATTCAGCCACTCCAGGGAATTCAGCACTCTTCAGCATGTGGATTTTTGTAAAACTCCTATAATAAATAGCTCTCCAGGGCCGAATCTGAGGAAGCCTAACAGACAAGGAGCAGTTTGCCGAGTCATGTGAAGACGATTAAACTGAGTGTGGAAACAATTTGTGTTTTCAAAGACTTACAAAAAACTTACAGGTAGTGCTGTAAGTGTAAACTTTGTGGGATTGTTAATGGGATCTGTCTGGATATACGATATAGAATGTAACCATCTTGCATTGGGCATTCGTTTACAGGTCTAGGAAGATATTTTAGGGGATGTAGGTGGTCTGCTTACACAATACTTAAAGGTGCACTATGTGACATTTACTTGTTTTACTGGCCAAGCAAACAACATGTACGTATAATTGTAGTATACATCCATTTATTTTATTTATTTATTTTCAAAAGGCCTAGTCTGTAGAGATAAAACATTTTACAGTGGAACAAGTTGAGAGTTTCATTTGTAAATTTGCAACTGAAATTCATTTTTACCACAGTACTTAATCACCAACATTTTCAGTACAGCTGTAGCTGTTCAGAATCATTTCAATGTCCCATTCAGCCACTCCAGGCAATTCAGCAGTTTTCAATTCTGTCTGTTTGCAAATCCCATGGAATAAGTGGCACTCCAGGGCCAGATTTGTGGAACCCAGACAGAAACATTTTTTACACCAGGAGACTAGCTTGCCAATTAAAGATGACTAAATTACTGCCAAGCTTTCCAAGATAAATTTATAAAATGGTTGAACTTATTAGAAATAATCAGACTAGCTAAGCTAACATCAATAAAAACTGTATTTGTTTTGATTATAAAACAATTTAATGACTGGTTTTGGATCAAAATCTAGACGAGTGTAATTAGAAGTGACACACAGACTCATGTGTCACTCACACATAATTAATGACTCTCTGTCTCTGTCTCGGAGCACATGTTTGGAGTTAGTGTGAATGGGTGGAAAAGATCGGTGTGGTATGAGTAAGTTTTTCTATCTTTTGCAGCAATCTGAGCAACTGGAGGTGCGCTGTTGATCAGCGAAAGCTGGTCGATATGGCAACATCTCAAAGTTTATATAACTTTGAAAAAGTTCATCCAAAAATGAACACTCTGTCATCTCAAGTGGTTCTTCCAATTGTTCTGCTGAACACAACGGAAGTTATTTGGAACAATAATGTGGAGAGAGTTAACAGGATTGAAAGGGATTGTCATTAACAATGCGTTTACCCCGGTAATACCTCTGGTCCGGCCGGCAAAAAGGGTTACGCTTTCAAATGTAAAACCATTTATTGGAGATTATATGATTGAAAGAGAATTAATGACATGGTAAAATTGGAAGATGTCGTTAGGTCGCAGGTCACCTCAGTTGAAACGTGGTTTTATTTCACAGACACACATGATTCTAAAAAATGAAAATGAGCAGCTAAATTTAGCCATGAAGTAAAATAAAAATTCAGTAATTACTCACCCTTGTGTCATTCCGCATCCGCAAGACATATGTTCATCTTCGGAAGACCAATTAAGATCTTTTTGGTGAAGTCTGAGAGGTTTCTGTGCCTCCATAGAGATCCAACGCAACCACCGCTCCAAGGTCCTGAGAGGAAGCTAAAACATCATTACAGTACTCCATGCGACTCCAGCGGTTTAACCTCAATTTTATGAAGCGACACGAGGGCTTTGCTTGGGCAAACGAACATACATATAATTTACCAGTTGGACAATTATGGACACTTACTAAGGTGGATAATTATGATTTTGTGATCTATGCAATGTCAGAAAGTATGAAGCGCTCGGGCTGTGGACAGGAAGGACATATGATTCATGCTTTTACAGAGAAGAGAGAGCCGTAGTGGAAGTGACCGATGGAAGTTGGGCGCCGATTTAGTTGGAAAAAAGTATAATGGAAAGGGTGAGATGATACAGATGCTAACTTGGTTTCAACAGAGGGTGAGGAAGACATAAAAATGATGAAAGTGTTTTTAATAGAACAGAAATAGAAGAAAAAAGGCCTTGGGAAGAGAGATAGGGCAGTGACTGGAGATGAAATGTCAGGAAAAGGTGATGGGATTCAGATGGAATCAGATATGAGCAATATTGACGAGACAAAAAGAGGAAGTGTCTGGGTGCTTCTCAGTTCCTTATTATAAGATTGAACTTCTCTCACCATCTCTTTCTCTCGATCGCAACCCATTTTCTGCTTTATGAAATTATGTATGTTCGTGTTCGACTAGTAAATGATTTTTTTAAGAGTCTAAGTAAAGGATCACACATTTAGACGGCTCTATAATGTACATTCTTTCTGCTTTGCCCCTGCATGGTTTATTTTGTGACACCAAGTTGCTCCTTTTTTATTTGTAAATTAACAAGTGAAATCCAGTTTTACCGCTGCACTGCAGTACTTCACCACCACCAGGATTCTCTGTACAATAGTAGTTGTTCAGAAATGTTCAGAATCATTTAATGTCACATACACACGCAACAATTTATATTTTCTTTCAGATGATGTTACAGCTGTAACAAAGTCTGTGTCATTGAATTGTAGAATTTGTTTAGTAACTGTGGTTAAATGTAATTCAAGTTACTTTAGTAAAACCGTGGTTAAACTTTGGTAATGCAACCATAGTTAATTTGATGTAATTTGATGAAAAACCATGGTTACTACAGTCAAATTTACTAGTTATACAACATTACAGTACTTGAAACATATTTTTAAAACCATTTTGCACTAAAAAACAAACATGCTTTCCATTCCTACAGGGTGTGTTCCTTTCATTCGGCATCCTTACAATCCAACAGTTTGGCGAATGGATTTATGGTTAATAATATATCTACGTCACATTCAGCCACTCCAGGGAATTCAGCACTCTTCAGCATGTGGATTTTTGTCACACTCCCGTAATAAATTGCTCTCCAGGGCCGAATCTGAGGAAGCCTAACAGACAAGGAGCAGTTTGCCAAGTCATGTGAAGACGACTAAACTGAGTGTGGAAACAATTTGTGTTTTCAAAGATTTACAGAAACTTACAGGTAGTGCTGTAAGTGTAAACTTTGTGTTTTCCCTTATAAAAAGCTTTATAGCTTTGTATGAGAAAAAACACAAAGTTCACACTTACAGCACTACCTGTAAGTTTCTGTAGTCTCTGCCAACAGTTACTGACTGCCAGAAAAACTCCTGGCTGAATTTATACAGTTGTGTTCAAAATTATTCAACCCCCACTGAAATTGATTGTTTTGGCCGGTTTGACATTGATTTTGATCATTCAGTCATCCTGCTTACAATTAAATCAAAGAGGCACGTGTAGGTCAGACAAATATAACATAACATTTATAATGAAATAACCACAAATGTCTTTTCTCTGCTCACATCATTATCAGTTTTATTCAACCCCCAAGTGACATTCAATCTTAATACTTTGTACAACATCCTTTTACAGTTATAACAGCTTTTAAACGTGAAGCATAGCTTGACACAAGTGTCTTGCAGCGAGCTACGGGTATCTTCGCCCATTCATCATGGGCAAAAGCCTCCAGTTCAGTCACATTCTTAGGCTTGCGCACTGCAACTGCTTTCTTTAAGTCCCACCAGAGGTTCTCAATCGGATTTAAGTCTGGTGACTGCGATGGCCATTTCAAAATGTTCCAGCCTTTAATCTGCAACCATGCTCTAGTGGACTTGAAGGTATGCTTGGGATCATTGTCCTGTTGAAAGGTCCAACGTCTCCCAAGCCTCAGGTTTGTGACGGACTGCATCACATTGTCCTCCAATATCTCCTGGTACTGAAGAGAATTCATGGTACCTTGCACACGCTGAAGCTTCCCAGTACCTGCAGAAGCAAAACAGCCCCAAAGCATGATTGACCCCCCGCCATGCTTCACAGTAGGCAAGGTGTTCTTTTCTTCATAGGCCTTGTTCTTCCTCCTCCAAACATAGCGTTGATCCATGGGCCCAAACAGTTCTAATTTTGTTTCATCAGTCCACAGAACACTATCCCAAAACTTCTGTGGTTTGTCCACATGACTTTTGGCATACTGCAGTCGACTCTTCTTATTCTTTGGAGACAGCAAGGGGGTGCGCCTGGGAGTTCTGGCATGGAGGCCTTCATTACGCAGGGTGCGCCGTATTGTCTGAGCAGAAACTTCAGTACCTACATCTGACAAATCTTTTCTCAGTTCCTCAGCAGTCACACGGGGACTTTTCTCCACTCTACGCTTCAGGTAGCGCACAGCAGTCGAAGTCAGCATCTTCTTTCTGCCACGACCAGGTAGCGTTTCAACAGTGCCCTTTGCCTTGAATTTGCGAATGATGCTTCCTATGGTGTCTCTTGGTATGTTTAAGATCTTTGCAATCTTCTTATAGCCATTGCCCTTCCTGTGAAGAGTAATCACCTCTTCTCTTGTCTTCCTGGACCATTCTCTTGAATTCACCATGTTTGTAACCACACCAGTAAATGTCTAGAAGGAGCTGAGTATCACAGTCATTTTAAAGCTGCCTAATTGGTGCTTATTAGGCTTTATTGCTGCTCCCTGACATCCACAGGTGCTTTCAATACCTGATTGAAAACACTTCAATGGACCTCTGTTCTTCAGAGTGGTAGTCTTTAAGGGGTTGAATAATTGTGTCAATGAAGAATTCACAAAAGAAACATTTACTACTGTATTACAAAACCAATTGATGTCATTTTAGTTGCATATGCTTCTTTAAGAAGTCCTTGTAGGATTTCATTCTGAATTCAATTACAAATGTACTCTAAATTCTCTAAAACCATTTACAGCATTGGGGGGTTGAATAATTTTGAACACAACTGTAGCTAAACTAACATCAATAAACACCACACTGTGATTAATGCTGTTGGATCCGTTGGATTCAGTCACTTACAATCTTTTCTATTATACATATAGTGTTTATAATCAACTACATGATTTAAACTAGTCCCACTAGAATGTCTGATGATCGAGATCTAGACCAGTGCTTTTCTAATTTTCACTTTTATATCATCTGTGATATGCACAATGTCTAATGTTTATGACAAACAAAGGAGGATCAACAAACTGACAAAGTTCTTGAGTATTCACTGGCCATTATGATATAAATCTCATATCGTCTTACTGAGATCATTTAAATCGCATTCCAGTGAATCTCACGTAACTTTTAAAACACCCATGAAAATTTCACTTAACATTTGAAACTGCCAAAGAATTTAAAACAGTCAGTGAAATCCATTTGAATGTGATGATGTTACTTTGATCATTTGTCCTTTCTCCTGAAGAAACATCTCTTTAGTCAGTCTTTCACCCAAAGCAATGCATTTGAATGTTTTGTTGAAGAACTTAAGCTATATTCAAGTGTTAAACAACAATAAAATCAGTTGCTGCTTTTATACTACGTGGCTGATGAATGCTTGAATCTGATTGGTTGACGAACATTCTAAGGTGTGCAATTATTTTTTTAGGGAAACTCACAGCTAAAGTAGTTCCAGGCAGGTACTGACCGCATTACATGTCCATATCACTTCGCCAAATGATTTCAAAAGGACCTTACAGCCTACAACAGCAGAACCAAAACCCACCACAACACTGGCCAATTAAATAAATAAAGTAAATGAGATAAAAACAACAAATCTGTCAATAGGTCCCTAGCTTAATCTGGTTGCAATCACATCATTCTCTATAGGGCACAGCTGATTGGTTCCTGCTATATCAGTAACCAATGAGCTTGCTGCTCAACCTCAGAAACCCTCCACCTTCCCCAGCTCCACCTGTATAACCATTGTACAGCAGGAGAAATATGTCTTAAAAGTTCTTTCTTTGTTTTTTTGCCACAAAATTGCATTTTATCATGTACAGAAAGCATATACTCTTTTTCTCTGCACCATTGACTAACAAAAACCTGCTCTAAAGTTAAAGACGCAGTATTTTTTTAAAAATTGTGTTGTTTAAGGCTTGCGTTAGTAACGTGTTTATAGGTGGGTGCAAGCGCAGCAGCAACACAATCATGCCAAATATTACAATGTAAAAAATTATTATTGTGTACATAAAGATAAAAATGCCTATATGTTAGTGCAGCAACGACGAAAATACGATGACACGTCACACTGTTTACATTCATCTGGCGTAATAGCGGCTTCTGCTCCTGGGAACGGAGAAAGTTCCATTCTATCACAAAAACCAAGACCACGATTATCAAAAGTATGGGAATACTTTAAACAGAGGCCAAATAAAACGGTCCTTTGTTCCCTTTGCAGAACCGAAATGGCGTACCACCTGTGGAATTGGATCTCTGCCAAATTTTTGCGCGCGCAAGATCATATTTTGAGCGTATAAAAGGGGATTTTGCGCGCGTGAACTGAGTTGAGGAGAAAATCTTCGTCTCGCAAATTAGAAAATATTTCGAGCGAACGAAAATCAGTTTTGCATTTCAAAGAAGTTTATTTGGATGTGCGCGGACGTTCTCTTTCGGACGTGCAAGGTTTGTGTTGCTCGCGCTCCTGATTCCCGCCCTGCGCGCTCGCTAAGCGCCGACCGCTCGCCTGCTCAACACAAACCAGCGTTACAATGTGCCAAAATTCCAGCCAATCAGAGATGAGGCTGCTAAATTCTGGCTTGACAACCAATCACAAGACTCCCTGCATTACAGACAGCACAAGAGGAAAAACACATGGTTCAGGAGACGTTTGTTCAATGGCTTGAACACTATCAAAGTTTCTTTTAAGACTGTATAGAAAGTCTTTGACAAAGTTCAAATGTCTACCACTGGACGAGGACACATGAGTGGCTTATTTTTAATCAAAATCAAATCGTATTATTACATAATGGCGTGTCCCAGTGTTTCTACACCTCAATGAACTGCTAAATTAGTTCTAACTTCTTACGTAAAAAAGATCATGAGATTAATTAAAAAAAAAACTTAATAAAAATAATCGTTAGATCAGTCGACAGAAAAAATAATCGTTAGTTGCAGCTCCACTACATGTCATAATGGATAGTCATTGCACGTATCAGAATTTGCAGTAATGACAAAGCAAATTGGACATCGGGGCAACACACGTATGTATTTAAACTGGCGAAGAGCCAGCTTGACGGTGTCTAGCGCAACTGGCTTTTAAAAGGAATGGTAAATGACACTCTGATTGGTTTATTGCACATTACACCCAAAACACACCCATGACTCGGCAAATGATGAAAAGTGTTACTGGAACTAATACCACTGGAAAACCTCACACGTCTAATCCACCCTAATATTAACCTTTTTCACAAAATTTGGGAGCATATCTAAATTATTTTGAATGCCTGAGTCACAAACATTACGTTGTTTGGATTTCACAGATGAATACTTTGTATATCCATCATGTGAGCTAATATGTTGAAATGGAAGTTTGCACTTGTTTTCATATTATTTTGTACAATTAAATTTGGAAATATGTTCACTTTCAATTAAGTATCTTCAAGTATGCTTAGTAAAATACTGACATTTCTTGGTTCTTGTAACACTAAGGCTGTTAGGTAATTAAAATGTAAAAGGCTGATTAAGTTCAATTGTAAATGCCATACTGAGAGGTCTGTTAAGAGTTACTGTAATGATTCCACTGGACCAGCAGATGGAGGCAGAAGTGTTATAAAACAATACCTTTACCATTTTCATCCATCGGTCCGTCCGTCCGTTCTTCAAACCGCTCGTCCTACGTAGGGTCGCAGAGATGCTGAAGTCTATTCCAGCGTCTCGAGCCAACGGCCGGGAAACACCCTGGACTTGTTAATCGATGTCACTTAATTATGTGTCAGCACTAATGATCGACGCTTGTTTCCACCTAGTGAAAATAAACCAGGTAATTGTGAGACAAAATAAAGTAACACCGGGAGAAACCATGCTGATATTATGAGATTTGAAGTCATTATGAGATAAAACCAAAATTGACATTTATGAGATAATTCAAAAATGTGAGATATAGTCGAAATTGTGAGATATAAAGACACATTGTCAGGTATAAAGCTGCAATTACAAAAGTCACTATTGCCTTTTTATTAATTATGATGCAAAAACAGGCATAAGAAACCCATTTCTTTTGGTTATCAACGCAGAGATCCACCCACACAATGAATGTGAACTCTTTTTTCCACTCACAGTTTACAGTGCCTTCCAGCGTTTCTGAAGATGCATGTTTCCTGCTGCAGTGAAAACACAAAAATATTTTTTGTCAGAACATGCTATAATTTAATATGCACAATGTGTTGATAGAATCAGTGAGTGACAGTCCGCCTCCGCAAACTTCCCACTCAGTATTTGATAGAAGGTGTGTGGAAGGACAGGAAAGATGATTGTCAACCTACCTAAACTTCGGAACGATCTTCCTAGCATTGTTCGGGAAGCAGACACACTGTCAGTTTAAATCTAGACTAAAACGCTTTAACCTGGCATACACATAACACATTATCAATTTATATCTTCATATCCGTTTCCAAGGATTGTTAGGCTGGATAGATAAGGTCAGCTGGAACACTTCCTATGACTTCCTATTCCTTCCTCACTTCCACCTCCTTTACCGTAATTAGCTGGATCCGGGCCGTATCCAGGTCAGATGGAGGACCTGTGCCTATACACGACCGCAACACAGCCCTGAAGTGTCAGCAGAGACTGTGTGAACTAGTTCATTCCTTGTGAAGGCCTTACCAACACGTCAGCCAGTGCCACAGATCCCCAACAAACCGTCCCATACCGACGAGATGAAAAAGATCTTCAACTAGATGGAACTGGATTAAATATTTTGACTGTTGCGATCCCAAATCGGACTTCTGACCTGTAAATCTGCCTGAATCAATCAAGCAAGTGTTCACTGTTGGCCAGAGGAGCACTGGTTCCTCCCAAGGTTTTTTTCTCCATTTTGTTGGATTTTTGGTTCCTTGCTTAAGTTGGGGACACTGTTTTCTCCAGTGCTGATATACATAAATTAACCAAACTAATAACTATTGATCTTTGCAACGGAATGAATCAATACAAATATATAGAATAAGCTGGACAATGACACCATTTTCTTTGGGAATTAAACAATTATTTGCCAATTATTACTAAAAATCTGCTTTGACACAATTTGCATTATAAAAAGCGCTATATAGTGACTTGACTTGATCATTTTGACCTCTCAACTCACAGTCAATGCCAAAAAGCCTACTTTTAAGCCTGAAACACACCTAAAACCTACCATTACGCTAAGTTGATCCGTTGGGGAATTTGGCTAAAATGAATGAAATGACTTGAAAAAAATATTTGTTTGTTTTGATGAACGAAACTCAAAGATCCGAGTCAGTAAAACTTACCATCACAGGCGTGGCTTCCGACGTCACACTTGGATGTGGGCGGAGTTGGACATCCACCGCAGGCTGCAGCGAGCCCTACTTGAAAAACGTGACACTTTAAATGCAAATGAACTGCTGCACTCGGCCTAAGAGGGCGGAGCTTCAAGAGCTCATTCTCCAGTGTCAGGATGCACTATAAATGTCAGAAACTGAATATATGCTGCATGGAGATAGATTGTTTAGTTTATTTATGGTTATAACTTATGTTGTCTTCTTGCTTTTATCCACTATATTAGTACAATCTATCATCAACACACATAGCGAAGCACACACTCATTACAATTAACAGTAAACAAATAAATACAGACCTTATGCCTTTTCTAGGGGTGCTTAATAAACTAGTCATCTTTATATCCGTGAATCAACTGTGATGAACTGTAATAAAGTGTGCTCTCACCTTCATTACTGCCGTATCCAGGATCCTGGAGACTGTAAGCCGGATCCCGAACAGTTGGTACCGATCCATGCTTGAGTAACAACTTTTTAGTATGCACTGTCCTTTTATTGACATTCGCTCACGCAGACATAAACTAATTTAGGTATATGCAAACGCTTGTTCTGAGACACTGCTTATGATTTATGGGAATTAAAAAAAGGAGCAGGTGGATTTTTATCATTATAGGGTGGTTGTGTACACACGCTGCCGACACATTTATGTTCAAACACCATGTAAAAGTGAATTTTGCATACAAAAGTGAACTTTAATGCATAAAAATAGAAATGCTTCTGTGATTGTGTTTAAAGTTTATTTAAAGACTTCCCCTCACTTCAGGATGAGGAAATGGTTAAGAGTTCTGAAAAAGCAGGAAGTGTGGAGGAGGACCACACACAGGCCACCCAGATCAGCCAAACCTCACAAAGAAAATAAAACCTCAGATGCATTTTAGTAAGTAAAGCTCAAGTACATACTTTCTGCATGAAGTATACTATCAATGCACTAGACTTAGACAAATATGCTTAGACTTTTCTGTAAGTCAAGTATAATTTTATGTATATTTCTGAGAAATACATAAAAAGTAGACTGAAAGTATGCTTTCTTATTTTTTAGTTTAGAAGAAGTATACTAATAGGACACTTGAATTCAGTTGGTTTTTGTAAGGGAAGAATAAAAGTCTCTGGTTCAAAGTTCGAAAGTGTATTTGGAAGAGACCATGTGAACTTGAACTTATGATGGTTGGAAAAAGCAATCATGTGCAAAATGAGACGGATATAAGCTATACACACCCGAAATACTTCACATAAACAGCAGCAGATTAAAAAGCAATGAAAGGAAAGGAGTTGATATGACTGATTTACTGCTTGAATATATTTTAAAATGTAATAAATTTCAGTGATCAAAGCTGAATCATTACTCCAGTCTTCAGTGTCACATGATCCTTAAGAAATCATTCTGATATGCTGACATTTCTCATAAACAACTGTGCTGCTTTGATGGAAAGAAGTTAAAGTTAAAGTTAAAGAAAAGGGCAGTACAAATCTTTGAAGTTGGTCCGGTAAATGACATCAATACCACACATACTCTCACAAATCCATTATCAGAGGAGAGATAAAAAAAACAGGCAGAGGACAAAGGGAAAGACACTGATAGAAACAGATCAAAGTCAGACACTTGAGATAAAGGAAGCAAGATTCCCCCACGGGAGATGAACAGTGGTGTGTGTGGGAAGATGTGGGCAAGTGTTCATGAGACTCATTTCAGAGGAATGTGTGGAAAAAGAGCCTTCAAAAGGGTGGTGCGACACATTACTGTGTTTGGGCGGCTCAAATATGTGTGAGAACCGGTGCGTATGTGCTTCGAACCAATCCAAGCTGGCTGAGGACTTCAGTACGTGCGAGTTGTCATGAATGCAGTGATCATTAACATCCAGACCTTCTGCAAAACATTCAGGGAGTGTGCCGAGAGGTGTCCCTCTGTGAAATATTAGCATAATTCCCGCCCAAATGCGTACGCAAAGACTGAAGGCGAGGTTTCGGGTTGAATTGTGGTGTTGTCATCATGTCGTGGAGACGCCGTGTGCCTGGAATCCGATAGCCGCTTTTGCTTCCAGATGTTAAGATTTATTTATAAAGTGGTCCAACCCAAAAGTTTGCTTTTGGACAGAAGAGGGGGCTATTGATTTTTTATTTTTATTTTTTTTTTATAAGGAATTAAATAATTAAAGGATTAAAAGGGATTTAAGGGGGGGGGAAGAAACAAGAAAGGCAAAAGTTCCAGGTCTGTTGTAGTTATGAAGTATGTTTTGCAAATAATATTTTATTTTGAAATACACACAAATTCGTATATCCAATATGTAAAACAGGCAAAACATTTCTTCTTGTCACATACGGTTACAGTCATGGCCAAAAATATCGGCACCCTCGATAAATATGACTGTGAAAATAAATCTGCATTGTTTATCCTTTTGATCTTTACTTCATAAAATTAGCAAAATGTAACCTTTGTAAAAGATTTGAAATGTAAAAAAAAAAAAAAAAAAAAAAATCACATTATGAAATATTTTAGGCCATGACTGTATGAATTACATGAATCGTATAAATAATTGCATATTTTCAATTCAAAACCAAACTTTCGTTAGTAAAAGTTGAGTAGATCGTATCACTGGGTATTAGTATTAGTTGCTGAACATTACTATTGTTAAACGGTCATCAAATATTAAACGTTTACCTACTTACATGTTCCCACGCACTCTTTCACCGCAAAAAAACTAAGCGTGGCATTGGAATTCACACTCGTCTTCAGTGAACGGTAAGCCCCGCCTTCTATGATTTGATTGGCCATCTAAATAATTTTGACAGGGATGAGTGCTGAGACAGACCAACCAAAAAAAATGTAACTTTTAAAACTTTCTGTCATTCTAACAACAAACAGCACCGTGCATAATTGAGTGCAGAACATCACATTTTGGGAGGGACAATTTGGCTATTTCTAATTATTTGGAGAGACTTGTCAATGTCCGTGACCAACCGGTTGAGAAACACTGGATATGGACCACGCAAATTGGTGACACTAAATCCACTGAAGGTGAGCTGAGATGAGATATTGAAATATTAAAGGCAAAGTAAACAGAACTTGACTTGAACAGAACTAACCAGCTAGTCCAGGCACGATGGATAAAATGCTGCGCTCACGGCACATCGTAATTACCTCGGTCTCGAGATGTCGTATGACGCTAGACAGGAACCATGACTAAAAATAAAAGACATCAAAAAACGAACATAAACTAGAACAGACTAGAAATATACTGGGCACGCAGTACACTTTCCAGGGAGAATCAGCGTCTGTCCTGTCTGATCCTCACCGTGCCAATGGCTTTGCACATGTTGTTCACTGAAGCGAATCTCTCTTTACCGATTTTGGGTAGGGTGGGTGACGATCCATGCCAGGATGCCGTGTTTCTACTCACACTAGCAGGACGCTGCTCAGACAGAAGCCGTCTGCTGCTCTGTGTAGATGAGGTGCTGTGGTTACGTGCCTGAGGATGGGAAAGGGCGGGATTGAGTCTGGGGACGGGGTGGGGGTGGTGCGAGTTCCAGGCTGTAGGTCCAGAGAGTCGGGTGTGTGTCTGGCTGTCCTGCTGTTTTTGGGTGAGGTGTAGGAGTTGTTCTTTGGCCAGTGTCAGCGCTGCTGTCAGATCTTCCCTCTCTTCACACTCACGCCTTACCGTCTCCTCGAGAAAGGATTTCTGACAATCACAGAGACAAAAAGGGTGGAGGGATGGAGAAACAGATGTCAGGCCAATACAAACCTTACATATGTTACTAACTAAGCTGAAAAGTAGCTTTAGGGTGCGTTCACACTTGTCATGTTTGGTTCGATTAAAACGAACCCTGGTGCGATTGCTCAGTTAGTGCGGTTTATTTGAACTTATGTGAACGCTGCCATCCGAACCCTGGTGCGGACCGAGACCGCTAAAAAGATGGGTCTCGGTCCGCTTCCAAACGAACTCTGGTGCGGTTCGATTGATATATGAACGCAACACGGACCAAAGACATGTGAACGAACCAAAAACAGGACGTGATGTCACAAGATGCGACGCTACAAGTCAGCTGATTTGACGACGCGGAAAGATCGGTGTCTCCAAAATGAGTCGAGGGCAAACGTGGAGCAACGAGGAGGTGAAGTTTCTGTTTCTGTGCACGACGGAGGAAATTCTGCTGCTGTTTTGAATGTTTTGAACATTTTATGAGCTCTTCGTGAGTTCTCAGCTGGTAAAAATAAAGCATTTGTACACGCATAAAATGACTGCGTTTAATCCAGAACACAGCGTTGTTTTGAATGTTCGGTAAGCGAGCTCCGTCGCCAAATATACGTCATAAAATCCGACCAATCAGGTTGTGACCGTATCCCTATGCCTTTGGTTCGGTAACTTAAGGTTCGCTGTTAAAAATGCCAGTGTGAACGCTAAGAGAACCAGGACTATATGTTTTGCTTTTTGTTTTTTGGTCCGGACCAAACGAACCAAACCAACCGAACTACAAGTGTGAACGCACCCTAAAACTTAAAAAGAAAAACTAAAACCTAAACTAAAAGAAAATGCCTTTATCTTAAATCTATAACCCATTTTCTGGACATGTTAAGAAAGCATTTAACGCACATGTTTTTAAAGAGTATGTCTAAAATGCTTCTTTGAACTAATAGGTTTTTCCTCTAGGTCGTTGGTTACGCTTGAGAAAACGAACTTCAATATTCTTTATTAAAAAAAAAAGTCCCTTCCGGCTAGGGAGTGTGAGGATAAGACACATGTCAGCAGAATCCTGAAATCTAAGTGTTAAGGTATTGCTTGCATTGATTTAGCAAGATGAGTAAGAAGAAAGCACAAACGCCCTGCCAATAAAGAGAACCAGCATTACAAGCAAGTTAGTCACGATGAGCAGGGAAATTTTAAGAAGCCCCTTCAGATAAAGACGGCGTCTTCACGAGCCAGACACTGAGAGACACTGGCGAGCGAGCGATAACACCGCTGTGCTAAACGCAGGACTTCTGGATCGACTTGACGTTGAAAAAGCAAATGGAGAGCAAATCTCAGGATGTAAGTTTGAGTTATTGGGTGGGCCTCCTCGCCCACAGGTTGTGTTTCTTCATGAACTCCAAGAAACGGAAAAAGCCATGAGACATGAGACAAAACACAAGAGCTGTACTTTGAGGATCTATGCAGACGTCTCCGCTGAGAATTCAGGTTTATTTTAAAAACGTCCAACAGTTGCTGTCCCAGAAGGATGTACGATTCCAGTTGCTTCCTCCAGCGCGACTACGAGTTCATTAAGGATGAAACGCTGCTCTTCAATACGCTTGATGAAGCTCAGCAGTTTTACTATCGGCGGATCGCTACATGTGAATAACTTGATATTTCGGCAGCACAGCTGTGAATTACAGAAGAAACATGTTGACAACTAGGTATGCCCATGACATTTTCACAGTTTCAGTTCACCATTTCAGTGCTCTTTTTGTTTTAGGGTGGTTTATATGCTTTCCTCTGCTTTGACAATTACAAGGTCCTATTTTCGTGATTCATTAGTATGTTTCACTTGTCAACGTCACTTTATTTATAAAGCACTATTTAAAAAAAAAAAGAAAACTGTTAACCAAAGTGCTGTACATATGCATTAAACACGGCACCATGTCGTCTCTTCAAAAAAGCTACTTCAAACTTCAAAGTCTACTTCAAAGACTTCAGTTTCGATTTAAAATCAAAGACAGTTCTGGCAACTAACCGGCAGACGATTCCCCAATTTTGGCTCAGCTACTGCAAATGCAGTTTTAATTTTGTTCTTGGAACCACTCATATTCCCTGATTTTTTTTTATCTCAAAGACTTCCCAGGGTCATATTCTGACAAAAGATCAGTAAGGTAAGAAGGTGCTAAGCCGTTTCGGGATTTATAAACCATTAAAATGACTTTAAAATCAATTATCAAGTCAATATAACTGATCCTGCGTTTGATATCAGATTTAAAACACTTTGGCGCGGTTTCACAGACAGGATTAGGCTTTAGAAAACGTGCCTTCGGCAAAACAACGGCTCTGACATGTTTTAAGATTTGCCAAAGCTGTCAGTTAAAACAGCTCAAACACGCATTTTAGTCTGAGACTCGGCTTACACCTTGTCTGTGAAACCAGGGCCGGTGGCATAAGTAAGGGTATCCCTGATAGGAAAAAATCCCTGAGGCAAGGGATTTCTTCTAGAGTGCTGCACCAAACGTCTTAACTGTCACCCGTACCGAAGCGCTCAGCATTTTGCGATATTTTCTGGTAAAACACGGCAATGGAGAAGCAGTAGCTACGAAATCTCCCACAATAAAACACAACGAACCACTGACCTTTAAACAAGTTTAACATTTTATAAACAACTGCACTACAATATTTGAGTTATGGAGATTATTAAAGGAAGCCTGATAGACGACACAGAGCACACTAAAATTCAAGCACATTGTTTCTATGAGTACAGCCGCTCTAAAATACTTTATATTAAACCAACTCATTGTTATTATATTCAGAGCTGGGTAGGTTACTTTTAAAATGTATTTCACTACAGATTACAAAACATGCTTTAAAAAGTAATTTGTAACGTATTTCGTTACATTACTCATTTTAGTAACTTAATCTAAATACTTTAGAATACTTTGGAATACTAATAAGTGTGGAACAAACACAAAAAAGGTCATTGCAAGTTTTTATCTCACAATTCTGACTTTTTCCCACAGAATTGCGTGATATAAAGTTGCAATTGTAAGTTATAAAGTCAGAATTATGAGATATAAACTCGCAATATTGAGAAAAGTCAGAATTATGAGATATAAACTCGCAATATTGAGAAAAGTCATAATTATGAGATATAAACTCACAATATTGAGAAAAGTCATAATTATGAGATATAAACTGACAATATTGAGAAAAGTCAGAATTATGAGATATGAACTCACAATATTGAGAAAAGTCATAATTATGAGATATAAACTCACAATATTGAGAAAAGTCAGAATTATGAGATATAAACTGACAATATTGAGAAAAGTCAGAATTATGAGATATAAACTGACAATATTGAGAAAAGTCAGAATTATGAGATATGAACTCACAATATTGAGAAAAGTCAGAATTATGAGATATGAACTCACAATATTGAGAAAAGTCAGAATTATGAGATATGAACTCGCAATATTGAGAAAAGTCTGAATTATTATATTCAAAGTAATCACTTTGGTAATCTAAAACACTTTTCAGATGTAACTGTAATCTGATTACCACCCATTTAAAATGTTACTGTAATGAAATACAGTTACTCAAATTTTGTATTTTAAATATACAATTGAGTTACTTGTATTTCGTTACTCCACAACCCTCATTATATTGTACTCACGGATAAATGCCAGTTTGGTGATTATTCACTGAATGATGCGTTCGGTGACCTATATGTGGCACGGCCCGACGCCCAGTTCTGTGCGCTAAAAACAAATCTAAAACAAACTGGACTAAGGATAAAAAAAAAGCTAATCTTTTATTTTTATTAAAGGGGGGAAACACCAAAGCCTGCCGCTATAATCCGTCACTCTTGCGCACAAGACAAAAGCCTGGCATGAGATAGTTCATTCAAAAACATAGTGGAAGTGTTAAAAATACAAAAACGCTGTATTCAATTTTCTTTTCTTTTACAAGAAACACTGTTTCACTTCATAGTTTCAACAGGCTTATTTTGATCGCTAAAAATACTTCATCTATTTCATCATAAATCATCTGTGGTGTTTGAGTCCAGCAGATGACTTTAGGGACCCGTTTTGATCCCTTAATTTTTTTCGGGCTAAATAATTACTACGGACTTTGTTGCAACGCATAGCAGAACTTAAGGGAAATACTCTGTGACAGACTTAAGGTTTTTTTTCTTGCACTAAATCTTATAACTAAGGGTTTTCTTAACTTAAGGGCTTTCATGCAACCGGGCCCAGGGGTTTAAAGGGATAGTTCACCCAAACATGAAAATTATCCCATGATTTACTCAACATCAAGCCATCCTAGGTGTATATGACTATCTTCTTTCAGACGAACACAATCGGAGATATATATATTTAAAAAATATCCAGGCTCTCTAAAGATTTATAATGGTAGCGAACAGGGGGCGTGTTTTGGAGCCCAAAATTAATGCATCCATTCATCATTAAAATAATCCATACGGCTCCAAGGGGTTAACCATTATAAAGCTTGGAAGAACAAGGATATTTTTAAATATATCTCTGATTGTGTTCATCTGAAAGAAGATCATATGGGTTTGTATGAAAGAGAACTGACTTCGATGGCATATCGAATTATTTTAAAAGGCAGTTTTCACAGAGCAGCATGTTTTGAAACCCATTTCAATATTTATGTTTTTCTTCCTATATTTCACGAACAGTGAGTTTTCTGTGTCTGAAACAGTTTTTGCTCCACCGCCTCACCTCTGTTCTCCTCTTTGCGTCAGTCCTCATCTGGCCCGTGTTAACGTCCCACTTACAGACATCATAATATTCCCACACTAAATACAGTTTGGAAAATGATTGCAAAGCAGTTTGTGTGCAAGTCCACAGGGAGTCATTCTCAAAGTCAGCTGGACCAACCTGTAAGCAAAATCCCAGAGCAGATTTCCAGATATCGGACCAACACTTCAGTTCTAGGTCGGACCACCATCATATATTAAACTTGCCTGATTATTTACCTCTTAAGCAATAGGACCATTTTGGGGATTTTGGATCTGGCCACACACAAAATCTTAGTGTAATTTTACAGGAAACCATTTGAAGTTACATGAAACCCTGCTGAAAGGGGTAAAAAAATGATCGCATATGTTGTCTGTGTTGTGATAAACGCCTCCTCGCCAAAAAAAGTGGTGCTTTTTGATTTTTTGAAGATGTATAGACAGCTTTAGTTGTTTCCTCTAGATTTCAGAAAACACTCGGAAAAGAATTCTGTCTCTATCATGTTTGCAAGAGTTATTCAAATGCACATGAAGGGAAGAATATCACTTTATGTCATTGCCACCTTCCCAAATGCATGTTTTGTCAGTGTTGAGGTTGTGTTGTAGTTCAGACCACCTAAACCGAGAGCAGACTAGCGCTCAAACTCATCTGAAAGATCCACATTTACTGAGAAATGTCTTGTTTGTAATCAATAATTACAATTAGAATCATAACTATATAAAGCTGTTTCCAATCACTAACAAAATCCATCTGTTCTGGTCATGTTCTAAACAGAGGCCTTTATAGCTTTATATCATGCCAGTGTTTTGGTTTCATTTTCAAGGAATTTTTCAAGTTTGTTTCTTTGTTCCCACTTGTTCTCGGTTGTCATGGTCACTCAATTTAATGTTTTTTTTGGCAAACTTTTGAAAACAGCTTTCAAAGCGCATGTTTTTGAAAACAATACTGTTATCATGACTACAAAAACATGCATTTGTGAAAAGCTGGAGTCATGCGCATGTGTATTCGGGTATGACGGGGCTATAAATGGCTTTTATTTTCCTCTAAACCACTGGCACGAAGCTTGCAGCGGCACTTTTCAAGATGCACACAGATATCGGGCTGAAACTCGACCGCGGACAGCAGCACAAAGTTGAATCTGCGCTGATTTGATCTAATTTTGATGTCTTTTAAAATGTTATTTTAGCAAATCAGAATCGCTAAGATTATTGAATGTATTTTGAGACAAAAGTCTTGATGATTTTCAGTTTTGTTTTTTCAATATGGT